>CM068371.1:99187895-99787895 GCA_034769895.1 Magicicada septendecula
CATGTGTAAAGTAAGGGTTTATCAAGCTAAATTACTCAATGACAATATTAATATTTATCACATACTAATTCTCAGCAACAGGATGTCACACTTACTTTAGTGTACCGACTCTTAAGAATTATCCCAGGGCGCCAGTAATAAATAAACACAATTTGATTGTTATTAATTAAGTTTTAATAACTATTTTGCATTTACATATTACAAAATTTGTAAGTCATTACTTTAATAATTTTACTATAAAATTTGTTCGTGCTTATTCTTGGCTATGGATTCTTAGACTTATTGAGTCACCAAATATGATTTACATACATTTAAAATTAATAAGCAATAGTACAACGAGTGTTCATTTATTAGTTACTTGTATGTTGATCTCATTCTGCAATGCTATGTCACCAATTCTGCTGGTTCCAGAATGGTCGTCCGACGTCGATCGTTGAGCAATTATCCTTGTTAGTTTGCACTATTTTACACTGGTTTCACAGGTATTACACCATTCACTTAATAATTTATACTGGAGGCCTTTACTTGATGAAAATAAAATAAAATTTAAAAAAATAAAATAAAATTAAATTAAATTAAAAAAAACCATTCACTTAAATAACTTAGTGATAATTACACAGGTGCCGTATACTAATACACTTGTTGAATACTCAGTATATCCTTATTAAAGCTAAGTGCGTCTAACACCGGATTGATAACTACTGTAATATCGACCGACTGTCCCGTACTGTGATGTTTACACCTTAAATTTCCCTATGTAATTCGACATTCAACGATTGATGTTGTGCTAAGTAAAACTTGGATATATTATTCGATTTTAATTTATCTTCTCTAATTACTCTGAACATTATTCTTGTAAACGCTTATTAAGTGTTTATGATACGTAGCTTCGACAATGCTTAATATCGCGTTACCGTACTGACTTTTCCGTTGCGATTGAAATGTTTTTATTTAATTTACCGACAAATTTCTTAATACACTAAATACGAGTCTTTGAATTGTAATCTCCCCGTAGACTAACTTAACTTCTTACACTTCGTTTTTTTTTTATACATTGCTTCGAACTACCCTCACCAACTATATACAAAATACACGCCGATTGGTCTGACATACGGCTAATTTCAAATTTACCCAATCTGTCTAGTGAACACGTCCCGCGTAAAAAAAGACGCTTTCCGTTATTGGTCAACTATTTGCGCGTATAAACGTAGTGGGAAAACATAGCTTCTATCTCCATCTCGGTCTCATCTCTCTCTGTCTAACCTAACGGTTCTTTTGTTAGATGCACTTAACTTGTTACAATCATTGGGAAGTCTTCTGACACCCTTGAAAATAATACAGTTTTATGACGGTTCGTCCGCTGTGTTACCTTTTCATATTTGTAGCCGACTTACGGGCGTCAACTCAAGGTCGTCTTTATGAACAACTACCGCGCCTTACTACAACATTTTAATATTTCTTACTTTGAAGTACCACCGCTCTAATCGTTAGTTTTAGTTTTATTTTCTCCCCGCTTTCTACGAATTTATATTTCTCCCTGGGTATAACATGACTTTGTCCACTTAAAATTGTTGAGAGTGGAAATTTTACGTTATATCGCGTCCCCCAATAGAATTGCCAAATTTCATTAAAATTTGGAATTGATTCTATTGATGCGTCCCTAATTCCATTCTAATTATATTTTACTATCAATGATTAGTCTAATACTTTGCTAGAATATACATTTGTTTATACATCATTTTATATTAAGTAATTCTAATTTATATTACACAACATTGTAACATTATCTACTGACTATTTGTTGTTGTACCCTAAGTGTCAACAGCATTTCAATGTTTTGTTTACAAACAAACTCCCCGCCCCTCCCTCGACAACTGGTCAAACTACTAGGCTAAGATATTCGGTCCCACTTTCACTTTCATTCTAACACAACGTTATACAATGGCATTTCACCCTAAGGTTTGTTTAGGTTCTAGTTTCCCTTAACCCATTTTATAATGTAGTAACTCTATAACAATTATGCTAATAGCTTTTGGAATTACTATACAGTTGAGTAATTAACAAAGTTCATCCTATCATTACAATGGTATTATACCCTCTTACAACTATTACATACATAGACGTTTTGTGCTCTTACAATCTGTTTTAGTAGATGTGTTGTGTCAGTGTTCGTGTGTGTAGCAATGGGTCATTGCTCATAATAGGGTTTTAATTGCCGTATACTAAAATTTCCCCGAATACATCCTGGTAGTTTCGCGTCTTCCATCTCTCTCTGTCTTCACTCCTCGTCCACGGCTTGCGCTCTCGCCGGCCTTCATAATACACTCGGTTCGCTTCCCTTGTATCATCTCTCAGACTCATAAATTCTGGCAATGCTTGCTCGAAGTCATCGATTGTACTTACACCACGAGTAATTATTGCAACTTGTACTTCGTGTGGATAATGTTTAGAGATTTTCCTAATTAAATATTTATCTGGTATTGGCGGAATTAATTGGCGGTTTTCTAATAGTTTACGCTTTAAGTACTGGATCATGTTCATTCCATTCTCCGCGTGATACCTTCCGAACCCCAGTTCATTTCTTACTCTCTCTTGAATGGCATCATTCCAATATTTATTGATGAATGCGTCAGTAAAAGCGACGCAGTTGGTAACGCTATCTTTTACTAATCTCCACCACACTGCTGCCTCTCCTTCAAGATGTCTCGCTATCCACGTGATGTTTCCAACATCTTGATAATGTTCTCTGTATATATCGTTCAATTCTTTAATAAATTCCATCGGGAAATCACCCGCACCATTATATTTTATGTCCTTGATTTGTTCATTCGTCATGCTTCGACTACATGGTGTGTTGCTTATTGACGCTAATTTAGTTCTGACTTCCCATTATATTTGTTGTAACTTAAGGTGTATCTCGTCAGACTTGCTATCAATTTTAGTTTCCAACTCTTTTATTTTTCAAGCTTCAATTCATTTATAGCTGCCGTGTTATCTGCACATCTTTTATTGTTTACACTTACTGTTTCAGTAATTATTTTAAAGTTATTATTGTACTTTTCATCAAGCTCTTTAATCTGTTGTTTTGTATTGGCACTAATCTCGGTATTAATCTTATCACAATTTTCTTGGATATTATTATCAGTGTCTGTTCTAAACTTCTGGAGAAAATTTTGGTTATTTGCTTTTTCTTGATTAAGTTGCGCGGTTACTTCGTTTCTTAATTTCACATTTTGTTTGTGTATCTGTTCTGATATTTGTTGTATTTTCTGTGCCATTTGTTTCTGTATTTGTTTTTGCATTTGTTGTAACGCTTGTTCTAATTTTGTTCGTGCTGCTTTAGTTGTGTCGCTCGCTGTGCTACCTGTCGTGCTGTTTTTTCCATCTTTTCTTTTGTTTCTTTCGATTGTTGTAACAGTCGTTGGAGTATTGTATATATATCGGTGTCTTTGTCTGTCTCTGGTAATGTCTGATATACCGTCCTCTCTCTAACCTCTACTAGTGTTTCTTGTGTAATCTGTTGTGTCTTTGCATTTCCGTCGTTCTGTCCCCGCGTCCCTGACTCTTGATTCCTCATTGAAATGTGTGCGAGCATCTGAGGATCTCCTAGTTGATTGTTTATATCGAACTCCATTTCGCTATCGTGGGCTGTTGTTTCTGTATTCATGTTATTGTCTACTTCGTGAGTGTTGTCCTGTGTGTTTTTGTTTTTCCTACTCTTACTCCGCGTAATCATACAACTATATCTTATATTATTGTTATTCTTAATTCTATTTTATTCTTACTTTACTATTCTGTTAGTGACTCAATAGTCCCACGTTCCGGGCGACAGAATGTAATACACTTTTAATTGGGCTTAATAAAATTTCACGTTACAATTATTCATACTACACTTGGCCTACGAGCATGTGTAAAGTAAGGGTTTATCAAGCTAAATTACTCAATGACAATATTAATATTTATCACATACTAATTCTCAGCAACAGGATGTCACACTTACTTTAGTGTACCGACTCTTAAGAATTATCCCAGGGCGCCAGTAATAAATAAACACAATTTGATTGTTATTAATTAAGTTTTAATAACTATTTTGCATTTACATATTACAAAATTTGTAAGTCATTACTTTAATAATTTTACTATAAAATTTGTTCGTGCTTATTCTTGGCTATGGATTCTTAGACTTATTGAGTCACCAAATATGATTTACATACATTTAAAATTAATAAGCAATAGTACAACGAGTGTTCATTTATTAGTTACTTGTATGTTGATCTCATTCTGCAATGCTATGTCACCAATTCTGCTGGTTCCAGAATGGTCGTCCGACGTTGATCGTTGAGCAATTATCCTTGTTAGTTTGCACTATTTTACACTGGTTTCACAGCTATTACACCATTCACTTAATAATTTATACTGGAGGCCTTTACTTGATGAAAATAAAATAAAATTTAAAAAAATAAAATAAAATTAAATTAAATTAAAAAAAAACCATTCACTTAAATAACTTAGTGATAATTACACAGGTGCCGTATACTAATACACTTGTTGAATACTCAGTATATCCTTATTAAAGCTAAGTGCGTCTAACACCGGATTGATAACTACTGTAATATCGACCGACTGTCCCGTACTGTGATGTTGACACCTTAGATTTCCCTATGTAATTCGACATTCAACGATTGATGTTGTGCTAAGTAAAACTTGGATATATTATTCGATTTTAATTTATCTTCTCTAATTACTCTGAACATTATTCTTGTAAACGCTTATTAAGTGTTTATGATACGTAGCTTCGACAATGCTTAATATCGCGTTACCGTACTGACTTTTCCGTTGCGATTGAAATGTTTTTATTTAATTTACCGACAAATTTCTTAATACACTAAATACGAGTCTTTGAATTGTAATCTCCCCGTAGACTAACTTAACTTCTTACACTTCGTTTTTTTTTTATACATTGCTTCGAACTACCCTCACCAACTATATACAAAATACACGCCGATTGGTCTGACATACGGCTAATTTCAAATTTACCCAATCTGTCTAGTGAACACGTCCCGCGTAAAAAATGACGCTTTCCGTTATTGGTCAACTATTTGCGCGTATAAACGTAGTGGGAAAACATAGCGTCTATCTCCATTTCGGTCTCATCTCTCTCTGTCTAACCTAACGGTTCTTTTGTTAGATGCACTTAACTTGTTACAATCATTGGGAAGTCTTCTGACACCCTTGAAAATAATACAGTTTTATGACGGTTCGTCCGCTGTGTTACCTTTTCATATTTGTAGCCGACTTACGGGCGTCAACTCAAGGTCGTCTTTATGAACAACTACCGCGCCTTACTACAACATTTTAATATTTCTTACTTTGAAGTACCACCGCTCTAATCGTTAGTTTTAGTTTTATTTTCTCCCCGCTTTCTACGAATTTATATTTCTCCCTGGGTATAACAGGGGACTTTGTCCCATTAAAATTGTTGAGAGTGGAAATTTTACGTTATACTTTCTTGCTCGGAAAGTCAATATCGGTATGGAGAACCATACATGACTTCCATGTTCTAAGATTTATATTTAAAATCATTTACGAAATGAAATGTTTCCATAGAAACTACTTCTTTCCACTTATTGATTCAGCCTTAACCACAGTACTGTGGTCACTAACGTATACCGTCACACGTTATCGCACTCGATTTTCACTGATGATGGCAGTCGACGGCACTGCCGAAACGTCGTTCTGCAGAAAATATTGCACTACGGCCAAACAGGCCGGGAAGGAATTTTAACAACAAACTACTACTTTGTTGCCAATAACGTAGTACACATATAAAAATAATCCCCTCCCCTTTCAACTATAATTTTCATTTATAGATATTTCATCTACGTTTCTACAGTGGATTATCAAGATCTTCTTATCAGGATACTTTATTTATCAAAATTAAGTACTTTGCTCTTGTTACAACAAAAAATGTTTCTGGTAAACTGCCCTTTCCCCGTAACCGATCTTCACCAAAATCAATAAGCCTTGAGTCTTCTACAACTCAAGCACATATGTAAAAAATTATTCGATTCTGTTTGAATTTACGGCAGTTATCATTCGTCATGAAAATATTTCTCTTGTTACAACATAAAATGTTGCTGGTAAACTACCCCTTTCCCTTAACCGATCTTTACGAAAATCAACAGACCTTGAGTTCTCTACAATTTAGGGATGTATGCAAAAAATTATTTGATTATGTTTGAATTTACGGCAGTTATCGTTCGTCATAGAAAAAATTAACCTTGTTTTCACATAAAACATTGCAGGTAAACTACCCCTTTCTCTTAACTGATCTTTACCAAAATCAATAAGTCTTGAGTCCTCTACAATTCAGCGATGTTTGCGAAACATTATTTGATTCTGTTTCAATGTGCGGCAGTTATCGTTTGTCATAGAAACAATTACTCTTGTTAAAACATTAAAGGTGGCAGGTAAACTACCTCTTTCTCTTAACCGATCTTTACCAAAATCAATAAGCCTTCAGTTCTTTACAATTCAGGAACGTATACAAAAAATTATTTGATTTTCTGTGAATATGCGGCAGTTATCATTCGTCATATAAGTAAAATTACCCTTTTAAAACATAAAACGTTGCAGGTAAACTACTAATTTCTCTTAACTGATCTTCACCAAAATCAACAGACCTTGAATACTCTATAACTCAGATTGGTGTGCAAAAAAGTTTTTGATTCTGTTTGAATTTACGGCAGTTATCGTTCCTCATCGAAAAAATTACCCTTGTTAAAACATAAAACGTTGCAGGTAAACTACCCCTTTCCCTTAACCGATCTTCACCAAAAACAATAGATCTTGAGTACTCTACAATTCAGCGCTGTGTGCAAAATATTATTTGATTCTGTTTGAATTTGCGGCTGTTATCGATTGCCATAGACAAAAAATCTACAGATAGATAGACAGACAGACAGATAGACACACAGACAGGCACACACACACACACACACACACATATTTCGAAAAATGACTTTTTCCATGTTTTGAGGGTAGTTCAATCAGAATCTGCAATAATCTCGACCACGATTTTTTTTTGCCATCACCATACTTCCATTTCCTTATGGAACATGGAAGTAAAAATTATCCCATCCCCCTTCAACTATCATTTTCATTTATAGAAAATTACCCCCTCCCTCTTCAACAACTCTTTTCATTTATAGATATTTCATGTACCTTTCTACAGTGTATTATTATGACTTTCTTTTCAGGATAATTTATTTATCAAAATTTAGTACTTTACTCTTTTTAAAACATAAAACTTTTCAGGTAAACTATCCCTCCCCCTTCACCTATCTTCACCAAAATCAATAGGGCTTGACTCCTCTACTTCTCAGGCTCATAATTATTTGATTCTGTTTGAATTTACGGCAGTTATCGTTCGTCATAGAAAAAATTACTCTTGTTAAAACATAAAACGTTGCCGGTAAACTACCCCTTCCCCTTAACCGATCTTCACCAAAAGATCCGTAGGCCTTGAGGCCTCTACAACTCAGGTACATATTCAAAAAATTATTTGATTCTATTTGAACTTGCGGAAGTTATCGTTCGCCATAGGAAAAATTCCACACACACACACACACACACACACACACACACACACACACACACACACACACACACACACACACACACACACACACACACACACACACACACACACACACACACACACACACACACACACACACACACACACACACACACACACACACACACACACACACCCACACCCACACACACACACACACACACACACACACACACACACACACACACACACACACACACACACACACACACACACACACTTTTCGGAAAATTATTTTTCTTCATGTTTTGAGGGTAGCACAATCAGAATCAGCCCTTATCTCGAACACGATTTTTTTCGTCATCACCATACTTCCTTTCCTAATGGAACATGGAAGTAAAAACGATAAGCCAAGAGATTGGAGGCAGACCGAGTAAAACATTAATGAGACAAGAACAGGTGTAATGTCTAATCCCCGACGCAGTGAAAGAGAAGATTAATTTTTTGTTAACATAAGAGTTAATATTTTTTGTCAGTCCTGACATTTGTCTCACAATTTTCTGCAACTTCATTTCAAATGTAACCTATAAAGATGCCGTAACTGGTAAAAACAATTACGAGCGGTAGCAAAAGATTTGTAAAATTTTTACGGGGAGACCTGGTGGAAGAAGAAGCAGGGCTCGGCCCAGTAAACGATGGTTGGATGATCTTGAGGACGACCTACGCAGGCTTGGTATAAGAAGATGGAGACTGAGAGCAAAGAATTAAAACATTTGTAGAACTAAACTACGTGTTTAGTTATTAGATTTAAATAGAACTTATCATCTTATGCTGCATAAATATCAAACAGTTTGTGACATCATTGACAAAGTGTTCGGAAATATAGTCATGATGGACGCATAGACGGAACTGTATAATTTAACATACTGCAGCTCCAGTAGGCTACGCTAGTCAACGTTGGGTGCTACCTACCAGGGATAGATTAAAAATTAGGTAATCGAAATGAGATTGGGCGGGTCAAAAGATGCTTAAGAAAAAAGAACGAAAAATGAAGACGTGCATAGGGAACTCGAGTTGTACAATACAGAATAAAGCAATAAAATTTAATTCAAAACAAATTATATAGGAAATTATATCAAAACGTTATATATCTTAACGTTAACAAATTATAAAGCAAGAGATTTAGGCAGATCAAGAAAGACGAGGACACGTGAAGTGCTAATTCCTGATGAAGAGGAAAATAATTAATTTCTTTTGGAACATAAAAGCTAAAAAATAATACACCTAGTGCGTAAGGATCTTTGTTATGAAAAGACAGCGACACAAAGTGCTACATTTCGCAAAATTGTATCACTATGTACATTAAACAACTCGCTACTAACCGAACTCTTGCCGGCATCTCATTTTATGTAGGTCACGGCCAAGGTCACCTGACACCCGTGAAGAAACTTGCCATCATAAACGTTTACTTAATAAGTGTAGACCTTTCCGAGGTATATTCCTATGTGCGACTTGTAACTCGTTACCGGTAAGCATCATATTATTATATGATGAAACAGCAAGAGACTTCATCGTCGTTTACGATGCTACTGTTTACGATGTAAGACGTGTAGCTTTTTGGAAAGTGTACAGGAAGTGGTAGGAGAAGCATTAGATAGAAGGCTGGAGGAGAAAATGTTAGTGTTCCGGGTGGCCAAAGGATAACAAGACTGGGTATTAGTTCCGCTACCTGTGCTCTGACAGTCACAAAACTTGCAAAAACCGCATTTTTTTTATTTCTGCGTAAACTAAACGTGAAAACTAGGTGCGGACCAAAAAATTCGCACAATTTTTTTTTTTGCAAAGAATTGCAAAAAGAACAATTGTGGGATCCAAATAATGTAAAACGTGGTTTTTCCATTTTCTAAGTGGAATCCACGTCTAATTTAGCTGCGTACGCGGTAAATAAGGTAGTTTTTTTGACGTAAATAAGGTAAAATTGTCGTTCTTATTTTAACATGCGAACTAGCCTATTAACTTTTCTCGCTTTTTGTGAAATCCACGTAACAAAAAAACCAACTCAATGAAAGGCGAGTTGGCCCAATGGCTACTCCTTGCCTGTTACTATACATGTCTCCCTTTTTTGTGACAGAACTCGTTTTCTACTAGTACTTGTATGCTGATCACTGGAAAAGCAACCAACTCAAAACAGCATTGTCTTCAGTGCTGTATTGCTATAAGAAATTATGCATTTTTTCACAACTCGTAAATAAAAAGTGCGAATTTTTGCGTCCGCACTTACTTTTCACATGTAGTTTACGTAGAAACACAAAAAACGCGGGTTTTGCAAGTTCTGTGGCTGCCAGAGCTATTCTGTGGTAGTCACTCGGAGCTGTTACCCACGACTGTGAAGAAGAGGCTTAAGAAAAAGATGAGAGCAACGTGGATGTGTTAGATTTTATTCAGAAATAAAAATTATTGCAAGGAAAATAGAGGTATTGTAACTACAGGGAGATAGAAAATTAGGCGTATGTAAATAGGTGTTTTAATTAATGAAAGAGTTTATCAGTCACTGGTTCAACCCAAAGAATAAATACATCGTGCCATCCTAAACGGTGCAAACTGTTACTGCTTGTTTAGACCGTTTAGTTTACAAACCACAATTACAATGAGATCTTAGGTTATAGTGTAAACGTTATAACCTAATATGTCTCTTATAAATTTATTTTCCATTCTTATTTTCTTTGGGGTTTTCTTTATAGTTATTTTCTGCTTATGTTTACTGAAGGTATTTTTTTTATTTACCTATGTGTAGTCTTCTTTTGTTGTTAGTGTGTGCATGATCATCCTCTTTATGTAGATTCAGCAACAACACTAAGTCTTTTTTCTTCAGTTATCCAAAACACTGATTTTGTCAAAGCTCAGTCAAGCCTGAATATGACTAAAGGCATCACAGTATATTGCTACAAGAAAGTGCTCTCAAAAATCCACAAAAAGTCTCACTTTATTTACAAAAAACAATCGTTCCACTGCACTTGGGATACTGATTTGTGCACGGACTTCTGATCTTGCTGTATACAGGAGGTTCTCTACTTTCGTATATTCGACTTTCGCACATTTCGCTGTTTTGGATATTCGAAATTGATACCCTTTATTCAAGTTTCGTACTACAGCTTCGGATTTTCGAACGAACGGTGACAAAGACGTGACAAGTGAATAAGCGTTAAGACAAGTACACGTATTTGTTATTCCCGCTACTATGGTTTTTATAATTAATGTTAGTCTATTAATATGAAGAATGCAAAGTGTTGAAGTGATTAATTTTTTTTATATACTAAGTCTGTGCTGTAGGCTGTTCCAAAAACACTGCTTATAAACTTTACTAATGTACGAAAAGCTTGTTACTGTATTATCTATTTTTTTGTAGTAAGAGTGATTGTACGATGTAAATTTAATCGAGAATAATATCAGCTTTCCTTACAGTACAGTGTACTGCAGTTTACAGAAGCGATCTTAGTAACATACGTGCACAATACGCCTACAGTAAATACAGCCTATTCTACGTACTTAATGTTATTAATTGACACTCATAGCGTTTGCAAACGGCAACCCTGTAAAACATTCTGAGCCACGCGTCGGCCTTCACAAAGAAACACCGAACGGCCGCACTGGGTCGCTAGGTTTTGACGATAAATAATGTTACTATCATTTCAGTCCTACATCCATTTATTTATTTTTATCTCAATTGCAAACATTATATTTTTTATTATACATTTTTGTCTTGTGAATAAAACCTTAATTAATAAAATTTGTGTGTTCACGGGGGAAATATCTCAACCATTCAGAATAAATACAGGTGTAAGACAGGGTGATGGTTTATCCTCAGTTTTTTCAACTGTGTCCTGGAGAAAGTAATGAGAATTTGGAATGAAAAATTAAAGGAATACAAAATATCACCAATCATGTTGGGAAGACGGAACAAACATATTGAAATAAACTGTTTGGCGTTTGGAGATGACTTTGCTATACTTTATGAACATCTAACATCTGCAGTAACACAAGTTAAGTTTTTAGAAGACATAGCCAGTAGAACAGGCTTAAGAATTTCTGCAGAAAAACAAAATTTCTTAGGAAGATTAAAAATGCGCCAAAATTCCTGCTAACAGATATTGGTCGAATAGAGAGGGTTGGAAAATTCAAGTATCTAGGGGAAATAATTTAGGAGAATGATTTAGAAAAATCTGCTATAGAAGAAAGGATTCATAAAATGGAAAGAGCGTACGGTATAACTAAAGATATTTACAATAAAAAGTTCATATATAAAAAATTCGAAAATAAGGCATTACAGTACAGTAGTGAGGGCAGAATGTCTAGCTACTTATAATTGAATTGAATTATAATTTAGACATACTAGAAATATTGGAAAGACGAATTATTAGAAAAATATTAGGCCCACGGAAAACTTCATAAGGTTGGAAATTAAGAAGTAATGACGAAATGTATTAAAGTATAGAAATATAACAGAAACAGCGGGAAAAAGAAAACTAGTATTTTATGAACATTTATATAAAATGGACGACAGTAGGTTAACAAAACAGATCTTCAGATATCTGTGGGGAAAGAAATCAACACCAAGTTGGATTAAAGAAGTCAAAAATGATTTAGAAAAAATAATATAAACCCAGAAGAAGCAATTGAAAGAGACGTTTTTCGGGCAAAAATGTTAAAAATGGTAGGAGTCCAGGGTAGGAGAGAGAAAAACGCAGGTTCAAAGTGGACTAAAGACAGGAAGAAGAGACACAGTGAAAAGTTGAAAGAATATTGAAGAAAAAGAAAAGAACAAAGAATAAATAATAAAGAAATGAAATTGGCATGTGGTCCTCAGATGGCCGATACAAAAGAAAAAAAAAATTGTGTTTTACGGAATATACTAATACTGTGATTTTCCCAGTCCGGTAAATGCTCAAACGCGGGTCATCACTTACTATTCATAGCAGTAATACTCAAATGCTAGTAGAAATCACGTTAATAGTAACAGCAGCAGACAATGAGAATTTCTTAAATACCAACAAAACTTAATTACATCTGTAAATGTCAGTACTTCCGACCGCCGCATTAAGAGCGTGTGGTCATTAACTGAGTCTCGCCACATACATGCAGGTCTCGTCTGCCAAGAAACAGAGTCTGCGAACTTAATTAGACTCATCATACAACGCGTTGGTTAAATTGTCTCCACTGATGTGCACAGCGAATAGCGGTTGATTATGGCTGAAGTGAACGCGATGTCAAAAAACGTGTTGGAACGAATCCGCCTGTTTAATGACTCGTTTCATATTTCCTTCCTTCCTTCCTTCCTTTCTGCGTTTCAGCGATCAATGGGCTGCGATTACAAATTATACAAAGTCATCAGCTTTGTGAAGATCTTCTCTCCTTCGTCAGTATTCCTTCATTCACTGACTTGCTCTTGCTCGTTCTTCTTCCGGTATCACGTGCTTTTGGTTCTCCTTGGTTTTTGTTCGGACTGGATCTTCGTTTCACTGATTGTCTACTCAGGTCTTCCCTGTTTCCTGTTTTCTTCCATGATACATTCCAAAAAATTAAAAAACATATAATGTATTAAGCTTTTACGGCCGGCGTCATAATTGTTTAAATTATTATCCGGGCTGTACGGCAGTGGTCTGCACCAAATCTTCATGCTGACAGGTGATCAACGTGATCAGACGTTTCGGCCTCACCTCTGGAGGCCATCTTCAGTGAAAGGTCTTTAAAAAAGCTGACAAGATGTACGTTAGTCAACCACAGTACTGACTTAAAAACCTTCTATGACTTTAAAGACCTTTCATAGAAGATGGCCTCCAGAGGTAAGGCTGAAACGTCTGATCACGCTAATAACAGCCATCAGTATGAAGGTTTTGATAGACCACGGACTTACAGTCTGGATAATAATTTAAACAATTATACTATATTAAATTTAGATTTTATATTATAATAAATAATAAAGATTAGTCAGAATTAAGAATTTCTGCAGAAAAAACAAATTTCTCACAAACATTAAAAACGCGCCAAAATTCCTGGTAACAGATATTGGTCGAATAGAGAGGGTTCGAAAATTTAAGTATCTAGGAGAGATAATACAAAAGAATGGCTTGGAAAAATCTGCTATAGAAGAAAGGCTTCATAAGATGGAAAGGGCATATGGTGTAACTAAAGATATTTACAATAAAAAGTGCGTACCTAAAAATGCGAAAATAAGGCATTACAGTACAGTAGCGAAGCCAGAATGCCTATATGGAAGTGAATGTCTAGCACTGAATTATAATTTAGACAAACTAGAAATATTGGAAAGACGAATTATTAGGAAAATATTAGGCCCACGAAAAACTTCAGAAGGTTGGAAATTAGGAAGTAATGTTGAAATATATCAAAGTATAGAAAATATAACAGAAACAATAAGGAAAAGAAATCTTCAAATATCTGTGGGGGAAGAAGTCAACATCAAGTTGGATTAAAGAAGTCCAAAAGGATTTAGAAAAAAATGATATACATGCAGAAGAAGCAATTGAAGGAGACGTTTTTCGGGCAAAAGTGTTAAAAATGGAGGGAGTCCAGGGTAGGAAAGAGAAAAACGCAGGTTCAAAGTGGACTGAAGACAGGAAGAAGAGACACAGTGCGAAGATGAAAGAATATTGGAAAAAAGGAAAGAACAAAGAGTAAAGAATTGAAATTGGCATGTGGTCCTTAGATGGCCGATACGAAAAAAAAGATTAGTCATTAAAGTAAGAATGAACACGGGAAAACAACGATGTAGTTTTAAAAGGGTCATGGGCACTATATATGCTATTAACTGATAAGAATGATTAGTAATAGGTACTTGAAGGGAGGCGAGTCAAACAGTTTATATTTTATGGTTTTAGAAAAGGCCTTTGACAAAGTCAGATGCAAAAAGTTCATGAATGTAGTAAAAGCTAAGAAGGTAGACTGAAAAAATATTGATAACAGGGTTATACTCGTATGTAAGTCAATAACCGTGCACAAAAACACCACAGAAGGTCTAACAGAGCGGTTTAACATTGAGAGGATGTTGAAACAAAGATATACTTTGTAGTCGCCATTGTTTATCATGTACATAGTAACATAGAAGTTTAACATGTTAATTAATACTCTGAGGTGGTGAGAAAGTGGTCAGGTTTGGAGGAAGGAAAATGAATTGTTTCAGATTGACTGATGGTTTGGTGATTTTGAGCGAAAAAGAGAGATCAACCGTAGAAAAAAAGGATGTTACAAGAATTAGAAAGTAAAATGAAAGTGTGAAACAATTTGTCTTGTGGAGATATGAAGACGCAACACTGTAATATGTACGACGACGATGGTGTCTGGGAGCTGTCTTACGACAGAATATTATACGACGGTGAAGATGAAAATTTATTAAAATCTTTATTATTTACATTCTTTGTCATAGCTGTCATCAAATTAAAGAATTCTAAAGTTTATTAAGAACTGAGTAATTCTACAAATTTCTAAAGCCTGTCATAACTATGAGTTAACTGTGAGACACATAATGTAATGGGAAAATTTGAATGCTGGAAGACAACTGCAAGACAAAAGAAATCCTCAAAGAAGAAGCAAATTTTTGTAACTTTTCCCGTCCAATTTCCGAAGCTTGTACGAGTTGTGTAAGTAATTAATTACATGGTTTTACTTAAGCAGGTTGCTGGCCTGCTGTAAAACCCCAATCCGGAGGACCAGGACTATTACTTCTGTAGGAGTTACAATTCCTTAGGCTTATTACAATTACTTATCCCCCCCCCCGTTTTATGTCTTTGAAGACAACTGACGACAAATTTTCTTGTCGCCTGTTTGTTAAAGTATTTTGTAAACCATGAATTAGTTTTTATATTTTTTAAATTTCTTATGTTGTTTTTTATTTTATTAAAACACTTTGCCAACAAAAAAATGTTTAATTTTATGTGGCATTAAAAAACTCAGTGAGTATTTTGGGGGAATTAAAATGGAGAGTGAGCTTACCCAAAATTGGTAAATGATTTAACGAGTGAATATTCATTACTGCTATTCAAGTTGTAAACGAATTTAAATGCAATTCGGCTTTAGTATATTATTATAGGCTTAGTTTTAGTCTGTCATATTTTATCTTCACTTAAAAGGAATGAAAATATACACGGCTACAAAGGAAAAGATAAACAAACAATAACGAAAATAGAATAAACATGAAGGAGGCTTAGCAACATTGTTAGATACAGTAATAAAAGTAGACTATAATTGTTATGAAGTTGTTATTATTAGTGCCATATATTTTGCTTATAGGTAAGTATAAAATCAGTCTTAAGCAGAAAGAAGATGATACAAGTTTAACACAAAAGCTTTGATTAAATAATAGCAACAATAACAACATACATGTAAGCCGAAACGCTTTGTTACTGGTATAATTAGTTAGAAGCTGTCACAACGGTGCAGGTCACTCACATCGTGTCTGGTGGTCACAAAACAAACCTCCTTGTACACCAACAAAACAATGACACGTACGCACACCGATCACCCAAGTGTCACTACAATGTAGGCACGCACTGCTGCTGGTCACTCGTTACGTACCGCGTCGCGTCTCTAGAAATAACTCTCTCTGTCTCTCGGATTCAAGGCAATTTTTGCAACTGCCGCGTCTTGGGACCACCGCCAAATCGTATCTGTCATTGTGCCGTTTCTCCAAAGTGCGTGTACGTTTACTATACAGTCCGCGTGCTGACTATATAAATTTTGTTCGTCAAATATTCGCTTGCGTCTCAAAATACAAGAAATATTTAAACGTCTTTTATTGCGTGTTTTGTAATATAATATTTTTTCGTCCACGTGTTCGATTCACAACGGGCGTCGTTGAGTTGCGTCCAACTTTGCCGACGTCGATGTTTTTGGGAAAGCCGGCAGAAAACAAATTTCGCTTTCACATCTTACGTCTAGATTTTGCGACTCGATGCGTTCTATTTATACTCCTGGACAACGGCCAGTTATGAAAATATTTTTGTTTATGATTCCAAGTTCACCTCAGTTTCTAGTTATAGGTCGTATTTTTTTTTTCTTGAGTCAAAGTCGTTGGTTCACTTTCGCTTTCCTGAGTTCATTTGGTGTGTGTCGTTAACCTCGCTGGCTAAACCGATGTCCTGCAGCCAAGTAAACATTTTAATGATCGCAAACAATTTCACTCTGTCATAAAGGTGATAAAAAACGTTTAATAGCAGAAGGCATGAACCTGTTAATCATAACATTGTATGAACCCTATAAACAGCTGTTTCAAAAATATATTCAGAACGTTTGGTTCCCACCAGATTCAGACGCTGCCTTTAGTTTTGATTCTGTGCTATTTTAAAGTTTAACGTAGCCTACGTTAGTCTCTGTCACAGAATAGCATTCCGTTTGCATAAAGTAAACATTCGTTTCACGTGATTAACGAAGCCTACGTTAGTCTTTGTCACAGGATAACATTCCGTTTGCACGAAGTAGGCCTAAACTTCGTTTCACGTGATTAACGTAGCCTACGTTAGTCTCTGTCACAGGATAACATTCCGTTTGCACGAAGTAGGCCTAAACTTCGTTTCACGTGATTAACGAAGCCTACGTTAGTCTTTGTCACAGGATAACATTCCGTTTGCACGAAGTAGGCCTAAACTTCTTTTCACGTGATTAACGTAGCCTACGTTAGTCTCTGTCACAGGATAACATTCCGTTTGCACGAAGTAGGCCTAAACTTCGTTTCACGTGATTAACGTAGCCTACGTTAGTCTCTGTCACAGGATAACATTCCGTTTGCACGAAGTAGGCCTAAACTTCGTTTCACGTGATTAACGTAGCCTACGTTAGTCTCTGTCACAGGATAACATTCCGTTTGCACGAAGTAGGCCTAAACTTCGTTTCACGTGATTAACGTAGCCTACGTTAGTCTCTGTCACAGGATAACATTCCGTTTGCACGAAGTAGGCCTAAACTTCGTTTCACGTGATTAACGTAGCCTACGTTAGTCTCTGTCACAGGATAACATTCCGTTTGCACGAAGTAGGCCTAAACTTCGTTTCACGTGATTAACGTAGCCTACGTTAGTCTCTGTCACAGGATAACATTCCGTTTCTATGAAGTAAACATTCGCTTCACGTGATTAACCTAGCCTACGTTAGTCTCTGTCACAGGATAACATTCCGTTTCTATGAAGTAAACATTCGTTTCACGTGATTAATGTAGCCTACGTTAGTCTCTGTCACAGGATAACATTCCGTTTCCATGAAGTAAACATTCAATTCACGTGATTACTTTGTGCACACTGAACGGTTATCTATTACTTCTGCTTTCTTGGCGGATGGCTGGCCTGGATGAAGTACATCTACGACCATCTGGTTTCGGCATAAAAGCCTGCTGGTCATGAACTTTCTGGTTCGAATAGGTGCTGAACACTCAATCATATTAAATAACCTACTCACAACTTTTACACTGTTCACACGGAAAAGGGTGAGAAGTCTTCGCAAAAAAAAAGGTTATGTATTACTCTTCCAGTGGTGCAGTGGTGTAATAATAATTAATCTGTCACCACAGCAGATGTAAGTATATAACTGCAATTAATATTAAACGAGGTGAAGGTCTGTTTATTATCTCATTCGGTTGGATATAAATGTAAGTGAAACAGTATAGGTGATGGTTTACAAAACAGACTGACAATTCCTTGAATAGTACGTAAAGGTCTCTGATCGTCTGATAATGAAGCATGGAGATAGTCAGTTGCGACTCCTGACCCGATGGGTAGGGCAAGCATCGACATTTTATAAACACACGTGCATAAAATTCCAATTCTACAAAATCATGGAAAAATATTCTGGTACGCACTTGTTTGTGTCGCTATGAGAAAAGTGTTCATCAAATGTAATTAGCATGAGGATTAAAAAAGTGGCGTTTAGCAAGCTATGATTCTACTTCCTAGATTTAAAAAGTTTTTATTTCAACACTCACACAACGGCATTTGCCTTGGCTTGAAACTTGGAATACAAAATCTAACCTGAAACACCGATGAACAAACTATAAACAAAACAAAATGTTTGGCCGCATTTTCACAGAGTAAAATCTGCACTGATAGCGCACTACTAAAAGCCCTACTATGAGTTAAAGTATTTCTAACTGTAGCCTAATGTAGAAAAGAAGGGTAGATAATGAAAGCGTAGTTTTCTTCTTCTCTTATCCTCTTCAAGGCTTATGTTATACAACCTGTTCCGGCACCCATCTCATCCTAGGACGAGCCACGTTTTTTCTACCAATGGCTTTATAATTCTGTTCCGCTTTCGGTAATCGATCCTCTGTCATCCTTTGCAGACGATCCCACCATTGTCTTCTGCAAATTACAATAAATTCATTTATGTCCTTTACTTCGAGTTCTGCTCTGATATCTTCATTCCTTATTCTATCTTGCAATGTACAATTTAAAGTATTTCGAAGAAACTGCATTTCAGCACTTTGAATCTTGCCGCTTTCCTTTTTTGTCATGACCCATGCATCACTCACATAAATCAACGTGGGTATTGCAATTGTCTTATAAAATTTAACCCTTGTGCTGTGCTTGTTTTATTTCTAAGGTTTCTATGAATCGTACTACAAATATTCTTAAATTTATTTATCTTCTCTCTATATCATATTCAGATTCATAGCTTACTGCACGGCCGAAATATTTGAAACGGCTGAGTTGTTCTAAAGTGCCGTTGTTTATAACAACTATCTTACTCCTCATTGGGTATTTACCTTTAAATGCCATGGTTTTGGTCTATTTTACTGAAATTGTCAGTGAGTACTCTGTTGCCACTTCTTGTAATTGAAACACAGCTCTTTGTAAATCATCCTCATTTTCTTGATGAGCGTGAAAGCGTAGTTATGAAATAATAAGTAAACGCTAAGATTTCTGAAATTATAGCCAACTGATACTTAGTGCATCGAAGCATTTTTTGAAGTGATTGCCTTTGGGGGTGGAGCGGTCAGTCAGTTGTAAACAACTCACAGAACGGGAAGTGAAGTGATATTAATGACTTTGATCAAATCAAGCCATCAATATCATTTTGACTGGAAGATAGGCGACAGATGCGCCGCCGATTTTCTAAAGATATGAGATAAGAAGCCATGTGAAACAGTTTGTGACAACAATAATGTTGGTTACGTAATCATTTATTTTCCTGATATTCTTTGGGTAAGCACTGCTTGCTATGAGGATTCGCCTCTGTAGATAGTGCACAGACGGTCGTATTAGTTCGACATAGCTATGTTTACGTTAACGTTGCCGAGAATGCGAATGGCGCCTGGATATGTTTGAGCTACAGTACCGCATAATGACGTAATTGACGCAAAAATCAAGTACCAACAGTCAGGTATGATAACAGTACAAGGAAGACATCAAGTCTATTTAAAAAAGAAGGAAGAGAAAATAAATTAATAGCGGAAATAGATTTTTAATTTGTCCTACTTACATATGTGTATTTCTGTCTTTGTGTGTGTGTGTGTGTGTGTGTGTGTGTGTGTGTGTGTGTGTGTGTGTGTGCAGGCACGCGGGCAGCGTGTCAGTAGGCTTGAACAATTTGAAATTTTATTCTCTTCGATTTCTGCAGCACACCAAAACGTCTGAATCGATTACCTACCGATCAAACTCCCAAGGCACTTGCCTTTGCTATACAACATAATAACTTATATAGTTGATGAATATCAATTCCTGTTGTGAAATCTCGCAACAGCAGCCATTTGTTTCCATACTTGTAGCTGGTCTTCTACAGGATATCAACGTTTCAACTTTCCCAATTTACGGTTGAAATTTATTATTTTATTGGGTCGTTGTTTTGACAGCTCAATGTAAGCTTCAGCGTTATTGTATTTTTGCCTGACAACTTTTAGTGAAATAAAAATATTAATTTATATGCCCTTTAAAGAGAAGTTGGAGAACACTACAGTTTATTCAATGCTGCTGTAAATATACGATTTTATGTGCTCCTAAAGACAAGTGTATCCTACATTTTTGCATCATCGACCGCATAAACACAAACGCGCGGTAAAAACTGTACACGCACGCACGCGGTCGCGCCCGCTCACACACACACACACACACACGACTGTAACGCGATAGCACGTTGTGAGCATGAACTTGTCAGACAGTCTTTCAATGTTAGAAAGTAAGGCAAGTTTCCAGCCGTGGCAAAAGGCGCTGCACAACAGAGCTATGCTCAGCTGGCCTCACGATGCCGAATGGACACCGTACAATTCCTTCCGCGTTTTTCGAACTTGCAGCCACTCCCACAAGATCTCTCAGAACTTTGTCCACTTGACCACGCTGGAAGTCCAACGATGTCACATAGAAACTTACGGGAAGCGGAACGGTGTCACATTGGAACGGGAAAATTGATTCCGCAGCTTAGAATATTTGAGCGTAAACACTTGCTAAAGATCTTTGGGCCTGAGCAAACTGAACATGAGTCTTGGAGGATACGAATGAATTATGAAATGGATCAATTGTTACACGGTGCTGACATAGTTCGGCTCATCAAGATTAGAAGATTTGAATGGCTAGGTCACCTAAGACGAAAGCAGAGCAACTAAGACAATCGCAATTGGAAACCAATAGGCAGAACAATTATTATAGAAAGACCTAGAGATGACGTAGAGAATGATTTGAGAAGTATGAATACAAGAGGCTGAGAAGGTTGAGTGGTAAGTTGCCGGAATTGACGAACATCGTTAAACGAGCCAAAACCCAAAAGATGCCAAAAGATATATGAAAAATATATTATACTAACCGTCTGTGACTTCTCGTATTTGATGTCTCTTCTTATTACGACATGTTTCAAGACTCTTGTCCCATTGTCAAGCATAAAATTTATAGCACATATCAGATATGTTTGTCAAACGTTAAAAACCATGTCATGATGACCACATATAACGGATTAATTTATAACTTGAATACGCGCATCGGGCGAACAGTGTACACTGCACAGCGACTCACCGCGCATTAACGGCAACTGATTCTTGTTATCTCAATATCTCAACGCGGTGTCGTACAATACATTATACTTGAATAATAACTGGTCGTTCAAAATGTGTGGCTTGGTATTAGTATCCCTGAACGCTTTGTACACCTCAAATTCTTCGAGTGTGTTCATATAACGTCCTTTACTGCAAAAGTGGAGGGGTTTTAAATTAGTTCTGAAATCGGTGTAACTATGATTTTCGTTAATAAGATGTTTGGCGAAACTTGATTTGATGGTATCATAGTTACGACAGATAGTGGGTGGTTTGTGTTCATTAAATCTTTTGAGAAAACCACGGCCCGTCTGGCCCACATAGAAGCGTCACAATCATTGCATGACAATTTGTAAATGCCCGTTTTATTCTCAATACAAGTAGGTTCGTGGGTACGAAGATTATTTAAGATATTATTTGTAGTCTTGTAAGTGACTATAATATCCGTGTTTTTGTTTATGAGAGATTTTAAAATGTTCGGCATGAAATTGGTATATGTTGCGGCGATATATCTATGTGGCTTTTTTTCCCGTGCATTCATTGATAATTGGTTAATGGTCCTTATTCTATTTTTATGTTTCTTGAGAATGTTGTTTACAACTTGTAAATTGTTGTTGCTTGGAATTGTAACCATTTGCAACTGCGATGTATTTGATGGTATTTAACTCATTAAGAAAATCTATGTTATCGAGGGGTAAAGATAAAAGTCTATGTATCATGCTATGAAACGCAGCCATTTTCTGCGATATGGGATGAAATGACGTGGCGTGTATCACGGTGTCTGTCGTCGTTGGTTTTCTGTATATATTAAAATGTAAATTATTGTTGGTGTTTTTTGTGATTATCAGATCTAAGAAGTTTAGTTGTCCGTTGTCCTCATGTTCCAAGGTGAATTTCATATGTTTGTTAATACTATTTAAATAAGTGTGTAATCGATCAATCTGCCGCTGTGTACCTTTATAAATTAAAAACGTGTCATCGACATATCTACCATAAAATATAATATTGTTGCTATGTATATCATTCTCTAAGATATAGGAATTCTCGAAGTAATTTAAATATATATCTGCAAGAAGGCTTGATAGAGGTGGACCCATAGCTAATCCTTCCCGTTGGCTGAAATATAATTTGTTATGAGTAAAGTAATTTTGGTCAAGGAGCAACTTTAATAACTCAATCAATTCATGTATACTTTTGATATCTAATTTTTTGGTATTTATAAGAATCTTCTTCAGTAACTGCAGAGTATCAGATATCGGTATATTTGTATATAAGTTAACGATGTCGAGGGACGCCATTTTATATGAAGGTTCGATTTTTAGTTTTTTAACCTTATTAACAAAGTCACTGCTATTAGTTACGCTGTAGTTATTCTCCAATATTATATTCTGTTTGATTATGTTGAGTAGTTTTTTGGTGGTTTTATAACCCGGGGCAGTGGTAAAATTCATTAACGGTCTTATAGGAGTATTTTCTTTATGCAACTTCGGCAATAAGACGACAGACGGGCCGTGGTTTTCTCAAAAGATTTAATGAACACAAACCACCCACTATCTGTCGTAACTATGATACCATCAAATCAAGTTTCGCCAAACATCTTATTAACGAAAATCATAGTTACACCGATTTCAGAACTAATTAAAAACCCCTCCACTTTTGCAGTAAAGGACGTTATATGAACACACTCGAAGAATTTGAGGTGTACAAAGCGTTCAGGGACACTAATACCAAGCCACACATTTTGAACGACCAGTTATTATTCAAGTATAATGTATTGTACGACACCGCGTTGAGATATTGAGATAACAAGAATCAGTTGCCGTTAATGCGCGGTGAGTCGCTGTGCAGTGTACACTGTTCGCCCGATGCGCGTATTCAAGTTACAAATTAATATTTTAATAATCCGTTATTTGTGGTCATCATGACATGGTTTTTAACGTTTGACAAACATATCTGATATGTGCTATAAATTTTATGCTTGACAATGGGACAAGAGTCTTGAAACATGTCGTAATAAGAAGAGACATCAAATACGAGAAGTCACAGACGGTTAGTATAATATATTTTTCATATATTTAACGGAAACGTGGCTTGGTACTAAAATAGGTTTATTCCTACTATAATATGCCAAAAGGTGAAGAAGACTTAAACAATAACAAAAACCATACCTGCAAAAAAGACCTTGTTCATTGCTGTAAAAGGAAAACATTAACCACTAACAATACTAACATCAGGTTCTGTTTCCTGTTAGGAAAATCAGCAGCAGAAACTGTCGCAATGCTTCGGACGGCTTATGGGGAGGAAGCTTTGAGCCAGGCAAGGATTTTGAGCCGACAAGAAAGCACACGCGGAACGAATTTTGCTGTAACACGTTTCATCTTCAGATCTTCAGTCAAAATTCGTTGGCATGAACTCCAGGATATTTCAGTCATTTCCTCCAATTCATCGATCGTTCTACGACGATCAAACATGATCGCAACACGGATTTTTTCAATGTTTTCGTCCGTTTTGGAAGTTGAGGGACGTCCCGGTCGTGGTTCGTCTTCAATTGACATTTCACCACTTTTAAAACGAGAAAACCACTCGTAAATCCTTGCCTGGCTCAAAGCTTCCTCCCCATAAGCCGTCCGAAGCATTGCGACAGTTTCTGCTGCTCATTTCCTTAGGTTTCTCTAACAGGAAACAGAACCTGATGTTAGCACGTTGGTATTTAATGTCTGCCATTGAAAAATCGCCGAAAACGTGAAACAGCGCTTACAAAAATAGTCACACTGACAGCGCTAATGTTTCCACAACAATGCCGCTAGGGCAACTGATACAAAATGGTGTCCAGTGAAGGCACCTAGCGGGAGAAGTCGGAACTAGCGTTCTACCAACTGCCAGAGAAAAATTCTCGTTACTTTTGGGTCCCCCTACGTATATTAGTTTGTTGGTATTGCTTGTTTAAAAATATATTACACTCGTTAATTATTTCAACATATTAAATTAAAAGTAACAATTTCAGTAAATGAAGTTTGTTTCGTTAAAATTAGTTAAATGGTTGAAAAGATTTAAACATATTTTTATTATAATTCAATATGACTGTGTCCTTGGAAGATCAGATTGGTTGAACGGTGTAGCATGACAGATATTCCACCAATAATTAATTCATTTAAGATCATAAAAAATAATTAAATTACATATACTCAAAGAATGTCAAATGAAATTCAATTACACTTCAAAGGAAAACACCATTATAAAAGAAAAACAATAATTAAATAATAAAAATACAACCATAAAAGTCAAGGTAAATAAATTAAAGAAAACTCATATTAAAAAATCAGGAGATTACCCAGGAGATTAGGAGCAGGAGATAAACAAGATACCTCAAAATCAAGAAAAAAGAATAAGATTAGGAGTAGGTAATAAACAAGATACCCTGAAACCAAGAAAGAAGAGTAAAGTCAGTATCAGATAATAAAGAAGATACTCTGAACCAACCATCAGACAAGATAACACTGAGTACCTTGGTTTACCCAAGAATGAACACAAGAAGGAAGACGAGAAGAAAGGAAGAAATAGAATGGAAGAACCACCATAAAAACCTATTATTAACTACCATAAACCCCAAACCAAATGAAACAATTAAAGAAAGTATAACATCCCAAAACCGTATGAAATTGTAATTATTTATAAACAAAAGTGTTGTGTAGTATGATAAGAAGTGCACCAACTAAAGTTATTATATGATAAAAAATAAACAAATCTTCACAGTCCATTATGACTAAAGGTCTGGTCTGAGAATAATAAAACTCAAATATAAGTCAGAACCAACAGTGAAAGTGTACTAGTGTGAGTGTTTTGAAATGTAATAAACTTCAAGTTGTAGTGTATCTATAACTCAAACAATATGCTACAAAACAACTTTTATATTTTATAATTAACAAATAATGAAATATTAAAATGGAAAAATTTCAAATATTTCATTAAATAAGGTCACTTTGTTATCTCAAGACATTCATAGGAATGACAATAACAAGAAAGTGTGGGTGGAAATGTTTACGGTATAAGGGGATGTTAGATAATAGTAGTAGAATCAGAAAGGACTGGTAATAGTTTAAGTTTTAATAGAATTAAGAAGTTTAAATGGCTGATATTGTTCAAAGCCATGAACTCTATATTTTTAAAAGAGTTCTAATAGAATAAGGGTTATATGTTTAGAGTAAGTTGTATTAGTTATATCACCGCATACATACAAATTAAAATGTTTCAGTATGGATGCTGTATTAATTTACAAATGAGTTAAATGTATGTTCAAAACAGTTTCAGCAAACATGTCCAACTTTAAAGACTGCTGATTAATGTTAATTATTATTTTTGTAACAGTAGCATGAATTAGATGCTACACATCTCAATAATTATGTATACAATTTTATTTTATGTCATGTTAACTATTAAGAGTCAGAGGAGGAGTAGAATTAAATGTATTTGAAAAAACCATACATGTAAAATACTAAACTCTAGGCCAAATAATGAATTCACAAAAATTAATATAAACCAGTTAATTCACTAATGAACAATGTAAACTGACAAGATTTAGGTAACGTAGGTCAATTAACAACTACTGTAAATGAACCTATGATTTAAAAGAGTAATATAGAAAAATATCTTAAATTATTGAAAATTTTTGAAATGTATAAAATAACTATTTTTAAAGAGGAATGGTAAATTCAGAAATTATCACTAAAAGACAGTTCAAATGTTAAATTTATAAGGAATAAGGAAAGCCAAAGGATTTGTGACCATTTGAAATTTATTATAATTATATTAATAACACTTAAAATGGCAGTAAAAGTGTGGAAGGACGGAAACAGGTTTTTTGGGCCTTGATTTCCAAAAAGACAGAAATTTGGTAATTTTAACAAAAATCTCAACAAATATGGACTATGACATATCAAATTAAACAGAATGAGATAAATAAACCAATTATATGGTTAATAGTTCATGAAAGCGAACAATAAACTAAAATTATTCCATATATAAAGTACTTTGGAATTATGTACATGGGAAGTGAAAATTATTTTAACAATACTTTTCCAATATTAACTTGGCAAGATATTTCCTAAAGTGGAGGAAGTAAGTTAGTTCTTTGTTAACATTCAAACGGAACAGTCGATGCGGAATCGCGTTCTTAAAACAGTATAATGGAGTGCAAAGGTTAAGGTCTAAAATCAGTGGAAAACGGGAGTTACATAAATTAACACTTTTCGAGTTAAAACTAATGAAATACTCCACGACAACAGTGAAAACGAACAATACACCACATAATACAAGTGATTTAAAACATTGAAACTACATAATATTAATAATTCACTCTACAACAGATTAACAATTCTTCATCACGAACAGACAAAGTGAACACCTCTAATAGCAAACAATTAACACCAGTGGACACTAAACACTCATCCAGAATACCTCAAACAACATACTAGACAGTGTACACAATTTCGGAGATCTATAAAACAATTATAACGGTGACTTTATTGTGAGATTTTCCTGTGACCAAAATACATATAACCTCATCAATTCAGCTAGCCGCCATGATGGTCCCAAGATGCACTGCAACCTTTCTCTACTGATTTCATAGAAGCAGCATTGGTTTGAGAATTCAACTATATTAAACATTATATATTATTCACAATTTGTTCAATATTAATATTTAAGATTATTTCTTGTAAATGTTATACTTTCTAGGCCTGCCCTTCTCTGACTATTATAAAATAATCGTTGAAAGAACCTTTTTTAATAATTATATAAAATTTTAACCTGTATTCACATATCGATATATCCCTGTGACGGAGTCGAACAATTGCTCTAAATCGATTTAAAATCGATTATTATTAATAATTGTCAATAAATCAATTTATTTCAACTGTGTGAATTATAAAATTATTTCACATTTTACTTTAAGTGTTTAATTAACCACGAGACTTCCTGGAAGACGAGAAATATTAACGAAAGGTGAGATACTGGAGCAGCACTGAAAATCATTAATCGATTGCTGAAAGGAGATAATCTGATTAACTCCAGATTTTGTTAAGCTCTACCAGAAGTGCAAATTAAACCAAAAGTACCTTACTGAATTTTAAAAATTTGAATAAAACAGAAAACCAGGATTAATTCTAAATTAACTTATATACACAACAACCAAACATAAAATTTTTTTTTAGAAAATTTTTTTTTTCTTTGCAACCACACAAAGAAATTATAATTATTTGTAACCAGTTAACAGGTCTAGTTACAACGGATATAGTTAAAACAATCGCCATGCGATTTGTCTTCTTTTAAATATTGCACAGCTAAATTAATTAGACATGAAATGGGTGTCAAAAGATCTCAGGCGCATGCGTATCTTTGACGAGTTGTTATCTGTCAAATCATTTTGTGTTCAGAAGAGCTGTATGGTTGGTGTGTCACATGGTTGTGTGTCATGGTTGGTCACCTCACAGTTCACTTCCTGCACTGCTTTCCCTACCCCCACTACTGTCTGCGCGAACCGTTTCATGTCTCGCTATTTTATCTACACTAAGATAAATAAATCCGACAAAATAGGGAATTGCGGGCGAAGAACTAATAGTTTCAATTACCCTGCATACAATAAAATCTGCGTAATTTTGTTCTGCCTTAGACATTTTATTATTTTTGTTAATATTATGAATGCAGTACAATATTTTAAAATAAAAGCAGACATTTTAATTTTTTTACATTAAAATTTATTAACCCGTTCCGAAGCTTGAATAAAGCATCCCCAGACCGGAGAAACATCCTCCTCCTTGCAATTGGTTAAAAAAAACTTATGAAATACAGGACTTCTAAAACTTTTAAAACTCATTTTCACCCAGGAAACGAAAGTGGATGTTTGATACCTGATTCGTTAAAACCAGATCACCCTGTCACTCTAGACGAACATGGACATAAAGACAGCACAAAAAAACACGATTTTCTGTGAAAAAATTACCAGAAATACATAAGTTAAGAACCAATTAAAAATTTTTAACAATACTGTTACAAAGTTTTTTTACATCTCTTAGTACATACATTGGCTTAGTAATATAGAGACTTTGTTACCGTATGTCATACGCTCACTTTAGTCTTGAGAAGTGAGGACAGTCTGGTAACATATGTCTCACTGCTGAACTTCATCCTATTTGAAACGTATAAATTTATCCAACGTGAATAATTGTTTGAAACCTACTGTAGCCTACCAACAGCCTGTAACATTCCGCCCGTTGGACAATTTTTTACAAAAATATTTTTTTTTTATCTTTAAACGCTTTGAACCTTTGCTGTAGCCTCGATTTTCGGTTCATAATAATACATCATCAAGATATACAACTTACTGCTTATGCGTTTCAAAGTATACTCTTGTTCTATTTTCACATTCTGTATGTAGACTTTAAACACAAGCCTTTGTCAGCCTGAACAGGTGATACAGAAATTTGAAGACGCGTTTCTACTCTGTTCAGTTGCGCGAGCTCGGTACGCATAATATATTTTTTTTCCAGGACGCATAATATTGGTAAGCTCATGAAATTTTTAGCTTGACGCAAAATTCTTTGTTAGTCTCAGACCTTCTTTTCTCCATCTGAGGTTCTCAAAGTCTTTACTGAATTGCGATTAATAATGGACTGTTCATCTTTAGACGACCGTTTGATAGTCGACGTACAAAAGCGAGTTGGAATAAAATATTTTGTTGTATATTATTTTGTAGTGTATTATTTTATGTTAAAATTTACATTATTATGATAGGATTTTATTTACGATTATTTATATTTTACCAATAATTATTTTACGATTTAATTATGTCTGGCGCCGCCTCTAGCATCCTAGCTTCCACTAGCGCCGGTCTAAACAGCCCTGTTCTGTAAGTCCTCTTGCATTCATTGCATCTTCGACGTCCATTTTCCATGAATGTTTAGGTCTTCCTTTTTTCTTCTAGAGGGTGGAGTCGATTCCCATACCTTCTTTGGCCATCTCTCATCCGATATCCTTTTTTAGGTGTCCAAACCAATTCAGTCTTCTTGCTTCTATTGTTTCTATAATGTCAAGGTCAATTCCCATCGCTTGTCTTACCTCTATATTTCTCACTTTATCTAGTCTTGTTAGTCATCAGCACCTCCGCCAGTAATCCATCTCCATAGCTCTTATTATGGATTTATTTCTTTTATTAATTTCCCACAGTTCTGCTCCATATAGGCCTATACTTTCGATTGTAGTTTTATATATTCTGATTTTTTGTTTTTTGTTATTCTTGGACTCCAAAGCAGACTGTTTAATTGTTTTGTTGCTGTCTTAGCTTGTCATATTCTTTCTTTTATTTCATGGTTGCTGTCACCATAATTTGTTTTATAGTTTTTTAATTGTAAATTGTTTTATTTTTTTAGCTTATGAGGACGACCATGGACTGCAGGAATCGAAACGTCTAAGGGGAAAAAATATTGCAATGGATGCAGTGTGAATAGAGGGTTTACCTGGGAGGATGCCTGACGTCAAACCACAGCACCAACACCGCTACTATGTTTACGACGTGACCACAGTATATATGAGGGATCTACAGCCAAACAGATTTTAACAACACAGAAGTCGCATTTAGAAATAGGTTATCACAAAAGATCTATGTCGGAAAGCCGGTTGTTTGATAATACTTATTCTTTTTCTTCTTTTCGCGGCCGCCTGTTGCTCTTACCCGGAAAAGTTGTCGGGTATCGTTCGGCCAAGATCCACCGTAACTGTTTCTTAAACACTCTGCCGCTTTGTGGCCTGAGGAAGATCGCCGAGGGTGGGATTCGAACGTTGCTGACGGTGTCGCTAGTGAATACCAACCGACGACGGCCTACCAGCCAGGTTTACAATCAGTTTAATAATATTACTCAATCCACTTAAGTGAATTTACGGCAAACTGAAATTAAAGATTTTCAAGTGCAATGTTGAATCATAAATTTATTAAACTGATTTTTATAGTAATAGAGTTTTTATTAATTACATAGCTTTCAAAAATTTAAAATAAAAACTGGAAATTAATAAAAAATAATAAAATCTTTTTTTAAAAAACATTGGACTGGATACGTACCACTAAGCCATCGATATAGTGTGTTCATTTGAGCTGTTCTATTTACTCTAAAATTCTAGACATTTAAGAACTTACACATTTTAGATATTTTAGAACAAAGTGTCGAGATGCATATTTTATTTCTCTATGTTTTTTTTCAAATAAAGTTATTCACAGATATCTAATCATTCTTTTCCTGATAAACGATGTATAGAGGCGGCCGAGGTTAGTGGAATAATACAGCTGCAAACCAAAATGAATACTAATAGCAGTAACTCCCTGACTAACCTTAATTTATTTATAGAAAGTGCGTACATTGACATTAGACAATACACGGGAGCCTTTAGATAAATCTTAGTTTAACGATTCAGAATTAACCTTAGATTTAGTTAGCACCATTTTTAAGATAACTCGTTGTATGATCGAATACGCCCATAATAGTGTGGACGCAAAATAAAGAGAAAATGCCAGTTATCCTCTTCACACAGTTCTAACAGCATAGAATTAAAGATTCCTTTCCACTGACAATTCCGTTTCCACTCAAGTTTAATTCAGGTTACGAGACTGTGTGTTTTGTAATAGTATTACTAAAACGGCGAAAGATTTTCCTACTTTTACCAAGAATCAAAATAATAGTTATTTTTAAAGTAGTCGCCATTTTGAGCCTGCCATCTGTATTACACTTTTCGAAGCTTAAATGAAACAAGCTCAATTTCTAGATACATTTTAATGTCATTTTTTTGCATATAGTCTTACATAACTTATTGAATTTTAAATTCGCTTTGTTCATCTTAGCAGTCCCTGTAATTCCAACTTGGTCGTGCTTACTTGCTGAAGTGCTACCTGTCATGCTCCGGACGATGCCTTTCAGTGTCTCCACCGTTATCAAGTCCTAAACCACGACCTTTGCTAAGAATTTTCTTTAATTTTAACTTAGTTTTTAAATATTTAAATATTATTCTTACCTTAGGATGTGGTAAGGACTTGTCGTGGTTTAGGACTTGATAATGGTGGAGACACTGAAAGGCCTCGTCCGGAGCATGACAGGTACCAATTCAGCAGGTAAGCTCGACAAAGTTGAAATTTGATTTAACAGTGAAAAATGAGGTACAATCATCCGTAATTCCTGCAGATTTAAATCTATTATATTGTAAATCCTTCGTAGATTTTCCGTTGAGTAGTTCTAATTGTATAACTCTGCTTGTACAGTTGCCTTTTTTCTAGGCATTGACTTCAGCGGTCAGAAGGGAAAGTAGAAACGCATATTTCCCAATTACGTATTTTATAAATATGGAATTATATACAGAGTACGCAATTATTATAATGTATTATATATTATATTGAAGCTCCATGTAATATGTGACAATGTAAATTATGTACGGCTGATGATGGTATTTACTGATCTAATTAATAATTATTGATTGACGTACGACGAATCAAACGTTAATAAATAAATAATAATTATAGTTGCTAATTAATACACTAAGTTATTATTAAAGCGGTCAAAATTAATTGTTTACAATATTGAATTATAGAATTCCTTGATTGTAACTAACACTCGATCATTGGTAGTGAAAGCTGTACCGCTTCAAAGGGAGACGACACGGTTGTGAGTTTACCGTATCGCTAATTTAATTACGGCGATTTGACGAGTATCGTTTTTGACGCACAGAGCGGTTTTTCTGTTTCGCACGAAATTATGCAATTTGAAAAGCGGTCACATTTGAGAATACGTAAGATAAGTAATAGTTGTAGTCGCAGGAGTCTGTCTGGCTCGGTTCCGTTGTATTTTTGTTTTATTCTTGACCCGATTGTGACTGTCACCTTGACATGTTCTATATTAAAAATATAAAACCAAAACGAAACTAACTAAACTTAAACTTCGTTCTCCATCTGTGACCCTCGCTGTCTCTCTCTCTCTCTCTCTCTCTCTCTCTCTCTCTCTCTCTCTCTCTCTCTCTCTCTCTCTCTCTCTCTCTCTCTCTCTCTCTCTCTCTCTCTCTCTCTCCCCGTCGTTCTCTTTTCTTCCTCTTCCCTCCTATCTTCGCCTACGCTTCTTATTGAATGTTAATTACTTATCTACACGTGGGCGCGTGTGTTTTGTTAACGTGTCTAGTGGCACACAAGGTTTGTGTCCGTTCGACACATTTTTACTTCCATGTTCCGTAAGGAAATGGAAGTGCTGTGATAGCGGAAAAAATCGTGTTCAAGTTAAGGTCAGATTCTGATATTTTGTACTACCTTCAAAACAAGAAGAAAAGTCATTTTCCGAAAAGTGTCTGTGCGTAGAATTTTTTATATGGCGAACGATAACTGCCTCAAAATCAAACAGAATCAAATAGTTTGTTGCATATGTGGCCGAGTTGTAGAGGACTCAGAATCTGTTAATTTTGGTGAAGATCGGTTAAGGAGAAGGTGTAGTTTTACCTGCAGCGTTTTACGTTTTAGCAAGAGTAAAGTACTTAATTTTGATAAATAGAGTATCCTGAAAAGAAGGTCATAATAATCCACTGTAGCAATATAGATGAAATATCTATAAATGAAAAGGGTAGTTAAAGGGAGAGGGGTTAATTTTTTGTATTGATATTATAAATTTATTCGACCAAAAACTTAAGGTCAAAAATTTTAGTAAAAAAATTTCAGTAAAATATTAACAACTGATATCGTTCCGTATAAACAAAATATCGTAACCACGGATACGTAAACAAAATAATGTTTCGTTTTCGGAAATTCACAGATTACAAACGCTGGGCGGTATTATTCACTTTCTTTCGCGTTGTTTAAATAAAAGATAATTTAATAAAATAAATTCTTTACTTTTAAAATATCAACAACTATGTACAGCTTGCATTTTAATTATCTTTCTCCGATTTTTTATCGTGCTACAGCGTAAGAAACGACAAAACGGTCCGTTCCAAATTTGCCGAGATAATGAAGGGAATGAGTTACACGATTGTTTTAAAACTCCAGGCATTCTGTAGATGTTTTTCTAACAATCGTATTTCCGTACTAAATTTAGGTCATATTAAGGAGAGTCTGACGTTCCATTTAAAACAATGTTCAATTTTGAATTATCAGGTACCATTTGCGATAAATATTCAAATTTTCACAGCTAGTAGACAAAACCTTTAACTTTAACGAAGACCACATTTTAACTCATAAAGAAATCCTTATAAAAAACGCAATCTTTCTAATCCTTCGTTTTGTAATAATGTTCTTATTTTACTTTCAAACTCCATAAAAAAGTGGTTAACATTACTCAGAGTAGTGAAACATATGTGAATACCACGTTTGATGTCCCTATCGTAAACGGTTTTACAGCAACGTGCACCTAAATATAGAAAAATTTAATTCCGAGAAAAACAGCATCAAACTTCAGTCACCACTTACTATAGACAAACTCACAGTTCCGGGTCCATAAACGTCCTCTTCATTTTCTTCATATTCTTCCAGCTTCCTTTTCCTGTTTCTTTGAACAATTCTTGTCTTTTTGACCAATTCTTCAGCTTGTCTATATGCTTTCGGATCCACTGCTTGTCGATAATTTTTAGTCGAACAACACAATTTTTACCTGCATCACCAATAAGGTCCTGTAGGGCTTTGGCTCTTCCTAAGTAAGCTGAGTTATGTTACCAGTGTATCCCGAAAAGACTATTTACAATGTGTCAATCAAATATATTGGAACTTACCGTCTGCAGCTTTTCAGAAACAGCGTCTTTATAAAATTTTTTGTTTTGGGACCCTTGTCCCATCATCAGAATTTAAAAGTAATTGTGTATCATTTAAATTTGATACACTTGTCAAACACTTAAAATATTAAAATCCAATATAAAATAACTAAATATAACATAATAATATAATATTTACAGCGAGTACGAAGGTTACCGATGTACATCGTATGAAAACCGACCGCGCACTCATTTGGGATTTATTCCTTTTAAACATTACAATGTGTCTATACAAAAACACGTTTTGGAATAAGTAACCAGACTACATTGTTGATGCATTCATTGTGTTCATGGGATTCTCTTCCCATGAAGACACCTGCGCAACAACACCGGATTGGACAGGTCCCTATTAGAGAACGTTTATATTTGCACCAGGAATGAACACCATCAGGATAAACGAATGTTGATGATCGAAGGTCACTGCACTGACAGGCCAAGCGGTGCAGTGTTAACTAAAACAATTAACTTCATAAACAAAACTCATTCTAATTTTCATGTATTATATATCAAAATGTTCAGAATAAACAATAGGATAATTTAAGGAGAAGAACAGAAAATCATAATTTTGTCAGAAAATCGACGTCAGGCTCCCCTTTTAAATTAACTAACAACAAACGTGTATTAATAATCAAGTAAGTAGTACTTAAATTGACTCACGACGATATTATTCATTGAAGAAGAATGTACGAATATTTACCTTTATACCAGCAGACTTTAGAATAATTGCATACAATTACAGTTACTCGAATATTCTGCCGGCATCGAGGCTCGCTATGTCACTACAATGCAAGGTGGCGGAGGTATAAATATTGAATTTTGAAGCGGCCAGTTCAGTTTTAGACCAGCGATAGTAGAGTGAAGTTCGGGGTGTTTGTTACTGTGACTGACGGAAAGAGATTAGCGTGTTAATTAGTACGATACTGTAATAAGGCGACATTTATTGTTGTGTGTTGGACGTTTAAATATTGTGTAAGAGTGCCTTTGTTGGTTTCCAATTGTTGTTTGTGTCTACTTACAGTCAGTAATTAGTGTTCTGTTTCCACTGTACAACACGACGATCCGTGAGACCGTCCTAACAATATTTATATTTAGATTACATTTGTGGGAGTGTACTAAATTTAAGTACATTGAAGCTGAACAACAATACGTGTGTTTACCTTCTGACAATTATGTGATTAAATTCAGATTTTTAAAACATGGTATATAACACTTTATTTCGCGGAGAGACACACCGTAATGTAGAAATATTCGGTGTAGGTGATTTAGATCGCGTTTGTAGACGCACTAATCGTTGTTACGGCCACGACACGAAACCATTCATCAAATTATCACAGAAATGTTTCGACGACTTGTCTCGTAAAAAATGATTTACGACAGATGTCTGCTTAAAATAGACGGGTGTGGCGACTCTCACCGCAGCGATGATGACATGACAATACAGTACATTAATTACGCACCTACAAATGTTTGTTTTACCCTTTCGAAATCTCTTAATATTCAAATATAATCACATTTTCCTATACACTAAAAACTCGTTTATCCGAATTTGATGGGACCGCGCTCGTTTCGGATAAACTAATTTTCGTATAAACCGAAACTTCTATTTAAATAATAATACATATGTAAGTACAGTAACTTTATTTAATAATAATAAATTAAAAGTTACTTACAGTGAATATGACACAATAAACTATAAAACGGCACCGCACTGTAAATTATAGTTTCTACAGTACTGGAACAGTCCTATTGCTTGTTCGTACAGTAATCAATCATAGTTTTTTGCCTAAGGTTTGAAACTCGTTTGCTGGCTGCCCGATCTCGAAGTCGTTTCATTGTTAGAAGTTCTGCAGGGGAAGTTTCAATCTTTACATTTATGTTTATGTTACTTTATGTTTACAATATATGACCATAATACTTTATGTTCGAAAATCCGAACAAATCGATATTTCGGAGTACCCCTTATCACAGTTAGTTCTGATTATTGATTTTCTACTTTTTAGGGTGGCGCAGGGAAACGGGAAAATTTGAAGTTGATGTTGGCAGCCCTGTAGATGTAGCAGAAGCATGGATGTTTATATACTATCATCCATATATGTTATATTAACATCCATGAGCAGAAGTGAAACACTTGCCGTCTGTGTATGAGCCATAGGTTTTGCGGAGCCTGTAATCTGGCGGCATGGTGGGGCGATGACCGAGCCTGACCGAGCCATGGTGGGGAGCTTAGCTGATTATGGCATGAATTTTAACGAATGTTTCGTATGGCACTGTCCATACACGAACACACAAACTCATGAAAGCAAGAGTTACAGTGTATGCACTGTAAATGACATGATTTGCAGTGTTTAATCCGTTAACAGTATAAAATTCTGTTTGTGTGGATGACAGGACCTGCCACTTGTCATCTAAAGTTGTCAAAACTTTCTCTGCGTCCAACAACATACTAGCTTTGTGACGATTTCTTAATACTTGCAATTTTTTCACAAGTTTTCCTTTTTTCATTTTAATTATCAGATCAAAAATTTTACCTCTGAGCAAATGTAATATGGCACAGATTGTTTTATCCAGTCTTTTAATCCGTTTTCCTTTTAGATAACAATATTTTAATATTTTATTAAAATTTTCTATTGACTTGTTAGTGTTTATGCCTAAATGAATCCGATAACAGTAGGCCCATGATCTGTATTGTTTCTTATTAATATGTTGTTTTATAAAATATTCATAAAATGAATGTGTTTCTTCATCATTAAACAGTCTTTTTAAAACTTCATGGAGCATTTATAAAAAATTAGTGTTCCTAGTAAGTAGTGATATATTTTTAATCAGTGGACAACAAAATCCAGAAATTCAAATTACATTAAGGTACTACATGAAAATTGAAATTTTTATTATTAAATAGAATAATATAATAAATGTTAAAATATGATTACGTTAAGGTAATATTTATTATTAAGAAAAATCGTTACAAGAAATATCGCTGCATGTGCCAACCAACTAAATTTCTTATAAAACCGCCACTCGAAAACGAAAAAGCCGATTTTATTGAAACAAAAGCAAAATAAAATTTGGAATTTTCTATAATTTTCAATCACTGACACCATATAGCTATCTCTCATAAAACGAAAGTTTGTCGCATGCCGAAAATTTCACTACATGAAAATTAAAAAAGAAATTTCATGACGTGGAACCGTCTGAAGACTTTGTTTATGAACATTGTTAAGACTATCGGTTAAAATTTAAGCCTAAAACCATCTTCAAACTTCAAGGAACACGGTAGTGAAAGAATTTTAACAATCAGATCAGCTGTTACGGAAGTTAGGCTATGTCGACCAATGAAACACATCGCATTCTCTCGCGCTCTCCGCCCCACAATGCCGCCAGTTTACAGGCTCCGCAAAACCTATGGCTCATACACAGACGCAAGTGAACTGAAACTGTCTGTCTAGCAGTAACGGACATTTAGTTACCATGGAGCAGTGGAGCGGTGCAGAGCGTGCGGTCGCTGTAAGGACGTTTTACCGACATGGTGACAGTTTGACAGCTGCACAACGAGAGTTTCGGCGCCACTATCAGATCCCGCCCCGCGGTCAAGTTCCTTCGTTACACGCAATCGAAACGTGGGTTCGTAATTTTGAAGAGACTGGTTCACCTTTGAAGAAACAGCCTAGTGGGGGTGTACGGTCTGTACGTACCCCAGAAAACATTGATGCCCTGCGAGCTGCCATCTTAAGGAGTCCTCGTCGTTCGGTGCGAAAAATTGCCTCGTCATTGCAGCTCGGACGTCGGAGCGTTCAAAGAATACTCCATGATTTTCAATTTCATCAGTACAAACTTCAGACTGTGCAACAACTGAATCCTAATGATTGTGTATTGCGCCTGCAAATTTGTGAACAATTGTTGGCTAAAATCAATGAGGATGCTAACTTCATTCAAAATCTTTGGATGTCCGATGAAGCCCATTTTCACTTAAGTGGATACGTGAATAAGCAGAACTTCCGTTACTGGGCTCAAGGAAACCCTGCTCAGCTTCACCAGCGTCCATTACACAGTACCAAAGTTACCGTATGGTGTGTAGTGTCATGCCATGGGGTGATAGGCCCTTACTTTTTTGAAGATGAACGAGGCACTGCTGTCTCTGTGACGTCTGAAAGTTATGTCAACACGCTAGAGACATTTTTGGCTCCAAGACTCCATACGTTTCCAAATCTTGACATTCAGCACACCTGGTTTCAACAGGATGGAGCCACCTCACACACTGCCAGACAGTCTATGGCAGCAGTGAAACGTTTGTTTGGGGATCGCATAATTTCAAGGAATGCTAACATCGCTTGGGTGCCCCGATTTCCAGACCTTTTAGTCTGTGACTTCTTTTTATGGGGACATCTAAAGAGCATCGTGTACCAGACTAGACCAAGAACCCTTGTTCAGCTCAAGACACAGATTGAAGAGGAAATCGCCAAAATCTCATGTGACACATTGCCCCGCGCTATGCAAAACCTACAGAAACGACTTACTGAATGTGTACGGCAAAATGGGCAGCATTTAACAGATGTAATTTTTAAAAAGTGATGGCTAATGTAATTTCCAGTCTTGTAGAACATATTTTGAGCCTCAACTAAAGTTTTGTAACGTTCCTTCATTTTTTCTAATTATTTCGAATTTTCCCGTTTCCCTGCGCCACCCTGTACTTTATATCACGTGGAATCGCTTGTCTACGCCATTAAATATAGATTATAATGACAGGAAAATTCTTTTGTGTATTTTTAAAATTTACTACAAAATTTTTTGTTTCGGATAAACCGGATTTTCGGATAAATGCAATTCGGATAAACGAGTTTTTAGTGTAGTCACAAATCATGTGTGCAAAGAATGCTTGACTGATGTCAATTTTACAAATTCTACATTATAATTTGCATGGTGTCTAATGGAATCGCTGTCAATGTTGAATGAACTGAACAACTAAGACATTGCTCTTGTGTGTGCTGAAGCTGCGATTAGAATAACCTTTCGGATAATGATGAACTGTTGGTACAAGTGACCAATATTACTTAGTAGAACATTCACCACTTGTTTGAATGAACTGAATAGGCTATACTTGTATACTGTAACGTAATGTAATATACACGTACTAATAACATATTGTACTGATTGAACAATCTGTAGTAGCAATTGAATAACCTCTATGCTTTTGGTATTTAAAGAGAGGTTACAAGTTATCTAGAACTAGGCAGGAGCCTAGAGAAGCAAAAATTATGCTGGGTCCAGTATGACGGGACTTGCAATAAAACTCAGCTGTAACAGAACGCTAACAATTTATTTTATAATAAATTGTAACAATATATTCAAATCAGAATAACATATGTGCCCAATCACAAGTATGAATACAAGTAAAAAATAACAAGTATGTTTAACTCTTAAGAATAACAAGTGTGTATAAATATTAAGAATGACAAATGTGTATAAATATGAAACATCACAAGTGTATATACATCAGTGGACACATGCATATATAATTATAAAATATTCTCACATCTCGTGGCTAGCTAGACACATAACAACACACACAGAATACAAGGTACACCAACTCCCAGTTACATTAGTTTTTAACACGCATGCCCCTGGAATGCACCCACCCACAGGTAGAGTAACTACAATCTTATAACTCGGAAGTGATAAAATATACGCCAATAGGCAACCCGTTCAGTAGAATAACAAAAGCCAAAACCCCCAGGAAGAATGATAATAATTCATGAGGCACAAACAACCGGACCACCCCTTTATCTAGCATTCCATTGATCAATGACCCAAGATGAGTGTGTGAACCTTAAGTTCCTTTCACATCATTAATTGAAACTGACAACTACGTCCTCTATTTTCAGAAGGTATTTATAAAATTCTAAACAGTTATTTGACTTCAAAAAATTACAAAAAAGAATCAATCTCTATATACATTAGTAAACAAAATTAATTGTTTGAGGCATTACAATTTCTGAAGATTTTGACAATACATAATTTATTCAAAAAGAAAATGATGAATACATGTTTTATAGTCAAAATAACACAGCAAAGCTATAAATGGGAAGTCAACCCATATGTGTTGGCCCGTTAAGAAAACAATCAGTTTAGCCCTTGTGCAAGGGGCAAAATCAATTAAAGTATTCCCATTACATTAGGAATTAATTCTATTAGCCTCAAATGACTATAAAAAAAATTAATTAAAGAAAAGAATACAGTAAGGTGGTTGTGCTCTGGCATCTGAGGGAGCGCGCCAACATGTAGTTGACAAAAGTTGACAGGCATTCGACCTGTCTGAAGTTGTACCAGCGTGTCAGAGAAACTAAGTCCCATATTGTAAACCCAGAAAAGTCCCAAAGAAAAACCACCGGAAAGTCCCCAGCCCTTAAATGTGAAACCCATAGTCAAATTAAAATTTATACACAGCTGTTCCAGCCGGAACAGAACTACTGAGCAATAATTAAATTTTGTAAAGAGTAAAAGATTAGATGCAACAATAAAATGGTACAAGATTAAAATCTCTCTGGCGCGCTCTCGCAGTGCAGCACGCACTTACAGGCATAGCATTTAGTGTTATTTAAATGAGTTATAAAAAAGGTTTATGAAATTTAAGTTATAGTGTTCAGAGTCATGATCACAGCTCAACTTCCCGGTAAACAGTCTGGACACGTGGTCCCATGGCATCTATGCAATTTGCAGTAAACGGGCACACTGCCGGCCCGGCCCCAAAAAATGAAATAAAGTATAAATATCACCTCAAGTGTGCTGGCGAGTGCAACATAGGAATTCGGTCTCCGTCTCCCTCTTCGTAGGCGATCTTGACATGGTTCACAGCTTGAGCAGATGTTCAGCCCACAGCAAGCCAGGAACCCGGCTTAGTGCGAGAACCCGGGAGTCGTTTATTCTCTCTAGCCCCTCATGTAGAGCGATTCACACTGCGTAGAATAATACAAAGAGCGGAGACGAGACGATACTCTGAACGAGGGCAAGCGTTGACTGCACAAGCCGGCACACAATTTTCATAGCACATAGCCGGACTGCGCGCGCAACGCACACACCGCCGCTCCCCTCACACCGTCGCACAAAGTCCGCTCCGCTGCCACTTCTCACGTTACGTTACAATTACGAAAACCCTTCTAGAATTTTTTGTAACCGCCGGCATCGAACCGGCACACTAATTAGTAGCAAATAATAGATTATTATTTGTACAAGTTTATTTTTAAATTTTTCATCACTATAAATGCACTTGACATACGAGGTCTATAAATTAAGGAATGAGACTAATCATATAGCAATAAATATGGCAACACTGTAAGGTTTCCATTAACACAGATGGTTAGATAAACAGCTGATTGATATTGAGTATTAATATTTATTGTCTATAGTTGCCATGCGAAACGTAAACAAGCTCTTCGTGAAGTGTTTTTTTGTTGTACGTTATAAAAATGAGTGACATCAATTACGAGCAACGTTGTGCAATCAAGTTTTGTGTTAAACTCAAATCTGGCACAGTGCTACTGAGACTTTTACACAATTGAAAAATGCGTATGGAGATGAAGCTTTGTCATGAGCACAGGTTTTCAGATAGTTTAAAGCATTTTCAGATGGCCGGTAATCAATTAAGGATGATCCACGCTCTGGAAGACCGTCAAAGTCAATAACTGACAACAATGTTGATCGAATCAGGGGCTTGCAATCTGACTACCGATTCAGAAAAATTAAATTTGAACCAAACTACAGTTTATCAAATTTTGTCAAACGAATTGGGAATGGGAAAAGTTTGTGTGAAATTGGTCCCAAGAAACCTCACTCTTGAAAACAAAGACAACAAGATGGAAATGTGCCGTAATCTTCTAGAACAAATTGAAAATGATCCTGATTTTCTAAAAAAATGTTATTACTGGTGACGATTCATGGACCTTTGAGTACGTTCCAGAAACAAAACGCCAGAGCGAGGGTGGCGCATACCAAACTCACCACGTCCACAAAAAGCAAAGTTGAGCAAATCCAAAATCAAAACCATGTTCATTTGTTTCTTTGATAGTAATGGCAAACTATCCATAAGGAGTTTTTGCCTACAGGACACACTGTCAATCGACATGGTTACCGATAAATTCTTGAAAGGCTTATCAATTCTTGTGAGACCAGCCATCGTGAACGCCTGGATGCTGCATCATGACAAAGCACCTTGTCGCACAGCGCTCTTGGTTAATGAGTTTTTGGCAAAAAAAAAAATAGTTCCTCAGCCTCCTTATTCACCCGACTTGAGTCCCTGTGACTACTTTCTCTTCCTGAGATTGAAAAGTCATCTCAAAGGACACAGTTTTGGGATGATAGACAACATTTTAAAAAATGTAACAGACCAGTTAAAGGAGATTCTAGTTTCTGAGTTCCAGCACAGCTATGAAGAGTCGGAAAATCGTCTAAAGCGCTGTGTGGCTTCCCAAGGGAACTATTTTGAATGCGATAGAGTCTAGGTATAGTTTTATTGTAAATAAAAGGTTTTACTGAATTAGTCTCATTACTTAATTTACAAACCTCGTATACATTAATAAAGTATATTAAATTATAACATAAATATTTATTGTACTACTATTATATTTATTGTAATATAAATGTATAAAAATATCTGCATTTTAAAAAATAAAGACGATATAGTTTTTAATAACAAAAAATCCAAAACCAAATCCAAAATTCACATTGAAAATGTAATATACAAAGTAGAATGCCCAAATTATAATAGATTTTACCTAGGGCAGACGAAGAAAAATCATTCGATAGGTTCCTTCAAAATCGGAATGTGTTTTTAAAGCCGAATGTCTACAAGTCTAAATAAGTTTCTCTAAATAATAAACATAATTTTTCAGACAACGCATTCAAAATGTTAAATTAATGAAAAGTATACAAAAGAGGATACAATTTGAATATTTTGAAAAATCTCAATACATGCAAACAGAATAATAACAATTTGCTAATGACATAAATTAAAATAAACTGGAAAAATTAATTTATTATTTAAAATTATACATTTATTAATATAATTAACGTATAAACATTAAATATTTTTATTATTATCGCGTCAACACATCCGATTAAGTAAACAAATATTATAATATTTGAAGAATTTAAATAAAAATAAAAATCAATAATTGTTCGTTAATTTATATTGAGTCCTCTGAAGATACAGATTATGTCTATGAAAAATACGTCAGGTGAAAACACAGCGAGAAAGAAAATTAAAAATGCGCTTCCAGAAGTAATTTATTATTTGCTAATATAAAATATAACATACAAAAAGATTGTTGTGTAGTGTTGTTAATAATAAATAATAGTTTTTAAACATAAATTATTGTTTCTGTGTATATTTCTGAAAGTTACAGTAAAAATGACTGTCAAAACAGTGCGAAACAAATTTTAAACAATATATTCTTGTGATAAATATAGAAATAATAATGAAATAGAAAAATAATAAGAGGGAAAGAGAGTGTGTTAAGGATAGGAAGAAAATAAGGGCAAAAATGATAAAAATGGAAGAGGGATGAGTAGGACCAAAAGAGAACGAAAAGCAAGAAGAATAAGAAGCACAAGAAGGACAAGAAAGGTGAGAGGGAAAAGAGATAGGAAGGGCATGAAAAACAAAAAGGGGAGGAAGAATAAGAAGTGAAGAAAGACAGGAAGAACAAGAAGGACAAGAGAGGTGAGTAGAAGGAAGAGAAGACTGAGAATGAGAAGATCCGGATGACTACAGGCCACTGTAAAGAAGAATACGAGATGACAGAATGTGAAGAGTGCACGGAGCGATACTTGTATCTTCTCGGTACCTACCCTGTCGATAGTCTGTAGACAGTCTACAACCATTTAAAACAAACTATGACAGATAAATTAATAGATGAAGTGACGTCAATTCTTTCATTTCAATGTACCTTGTAGTTTATTTCCATATAAAATTAAAATGTTATAAATTTTCGTAAATCTTTTCTAACTGCTAAAAATTGTGGAACGAAACGTACCTCAAACTAAATGGTCAGAATTTACAGAACAGTAGTCTATATATTGTGAAGTAAAATTTGTTCTTGCCGATCGAACATAATTCATCACACGAAAAAGTATTTCTTGTTCCTCTCACGTTCTCGTAAAACAGTTCAAGAAGTTTCACTTTAGTTGACAAAGGGACGGAAGTGGTGAAGTTAGTAACAAGCGCTCCCTCGTTTCCGCTTCGTCGGAATTAAATAAAGATTTATAGAATTTATTTGGTTGTTTACCTCTGGCGCGGTGTTCCTGCAGCAGCTTACAAATCATTTCGCAAAAGTTGTTTACTCGAAATTAACGGCTGTGAAAGTAGAAAATACGTAAACAACTGAGATGAATTAGAACCACGCGGCAAGCGCTGAACCGTATATACAGGACCCGACGTAAACACGGCTTTAATAAGATTTAATTAACAGATTTTCACTTGAAAATTGTTGTGCCAGTGACAAGCCCAATATAACCACAGCTTTTAGGATTTTTCACATTTATCAGTGATCAGATTTAATACTGCAATGACAAAACGTCTCGAACTATGGAGAGTGTCGTTCTACATGTTTCCCAGTCTCGAACTATCGAGAGTGTCGTTCTACGTGTTTCCCAGTCTCGAACTATGGAGAGTGTCGTTCTACGTATTTCTGGCGAGGCCGCACTCAAGTGTCCTCCAGAATTTTCGAGTGTCTGTTGACGCGTATTAAGGATTATTCTCGGACACTTGTGCTACCTATATAAACAACGACAGCTGCCGCTTTGAAGTCAGTTTATGTTGGGCGATTTGTCAAATGATGGCAAGTGGTGTGTGTTATAATTAGTGCGGAATTCTTTATAGTTGACGTTATTATTGTGTGTGGACAATTTTTATTTAATTGTTGTAAGATATTGTCTTAATAATTACAAATTATTAATCGCGTTAATTAAAACTGGTTATTAGTGACTTCATCGGTGTCTTGTACTTTGTTTTGCACTGTACCATACGACGATCGGGGTGACCGTTGTAACAATACGTTCTGTAAGAGATACTGGAAGGCGTAAGAATAGTTTGCCTTACTCATCATACCTTGGTAAGTTCTTCTCCGTCGACGAAATTGTTCAACTGTTTATTACATCTGCAGTCCAGAGCTTCATATATGTCCTTTGTCAGATCTCTGTTGTATTAGAACATGATGGTGACGATTACGCGTGGTAATGGTGATGTATTAATCATATGTGATGAAGTTTCTCATTATGTAATATTATTTTTACTGTTTCAAACAGTGCTAAACAACTTTATATATTATGTTACGTAACGCTAGACATTTGCACCAAAGGACTACACACACCCGCTCGCGAGCATATGCTTGCTATACGCTTATCGTAAAAATAAAACTTCATTTGTGTCGATTGTGTTGGAAATTATTTCGTATTTTAATATTAATTAACAGTAATCAGTGAAATGTATCATAAGTTTCCCAACTACGGTAATACAAGCAGTGATCAGTGTTACGTATTGGGCGTTTTAATGAATAAACGATTAACATTAAAAATCAACGTAAAAAATATAAAAAAAACTGTTGTTTTGTAAAAATCGGTATCGAAAACCATACTTGACTTCCATGTTGTAATTAATTATTAAATTATATTTAATGTGTAAACAAAAACTCAGAACGAAACATACACATATAACAGCATGCTTTTGGTAAAAACGCTGAAAAAAGATAATCAAAATACGTTGTTAATATTTTAAAAATAAAGTAATTATTTGATTAAATTATCTTTTATTTAAACAACGAGATAAAAAGCTAATATCGCCCAATCTGTGACTTTCTCAAAACGAAAAATTAGTTTTTTTACGTATCCGTGATTATATAACATGGAACGATATCAATTGTTAATATTTTATTGAAATTTTGAAGTTTTTGGTCGAATAATTATAACATCAATACAAAAAATTACCGATCTTTCATTTGTAGATATTTTCATCTACCTTTCTACCGTGGATTATTATGACCTTCTTTTCAAGATACTTTATTTATCAAAATTAAGTACTTTAGATAAATTGTAAAACGTTGCAGGTAAACTACCCCTTCCCCTTAACCGATCTTCACCAAAATCAATAGGCTTTGAGTCCTCTACAATTCAGGCAAGTATGCAAAAATTATTTGCTTCTGTTTGAATTTATGGCAGTTATCGTTCGCCATAGAAAAAATTCTATACACAGGCACAGAGACACTTTTCGGAAAAAGACTTGTCTTCGTGTTTTGAGGGTAGTACGATCAGAATCTGCCCTTATCTCGAAACACGATTTTTTCCGCTATCACCATACTTCCATTTCCTTACGGAACATGGAAGTAAAAAATGCCATAAAGTTAATAATAAGAATGTTTGTAGAGCTGTATTTATCCTCTACAAGGTTTATCCTCATCAAGGCATTTCGGCTGCGTCTGTAGCGTCCCTCTTCAAAGGCTTAGTGTCGTTAGTAATGTCTCGGTAACTCGATACTGAAGTGTATCGACGAAGAGAACTTAGAGTCGCGCTGGCTCTAATAGGTCGCGGTCGTGTTTAAATTCCGCCGCGTTCGAAGAGATGCCATTACCTGAACTGCGGATATCGAAAGGAGACTAGTGAGTTACGGGCTTTGTGCAGGCACAGAGGAACCGCAAGAACTTCCAGGTCAGAGTTACACTTCCTAAGAGCCGCTTTATGGCCATGTCCAAAGTTGGACGACTTTTCTCACATCGCTCAACGTTTGGTCGTATGTCAGAAGAAGAAACAACAACAACAACAACAACAACAACAACAACGACGACGACGGCAGCGGCAGCAGCAGCAACAGCAACAGCAACACCAACAGCAACAGCAACAACTCTTTTGGCAGTTTCTAACATCACTGTTTATAATAAGCAAGGTTGTGAGAGTATTCCACGGCGATGTTCTCGACACGTGGAGATAATCGATCGTCCTCTGGAAGGCATAGAAAAGTGAAGATATTTCGGAATTGCGTTGTCATCGGACCGTGTAAGTATCGCTGCCATACGTCTGACGTACATGCCACGAATCCCTACCTCGTGAGCGTAAGAAGACAAAATATGTTCATATATTCCCCGTGTCCGCGTGCTTGCCGAACTCAACTAAAGGAGAGGAGTAATCCTTTTTAGCACGTACTTAAAACTTAAGCGCAAGGTGGTTCTTAGTAGCGTACATGTATCGAACACCGAGTCCGCTTCTTAAAAAGCGAGAAGAGGCCAGCTAGTTTGAGCCCCTTGCCACTTAGAATTTGCATATTTTTTTATGATTGACGACAGAGTATCACTAAACGGTAGTGACGTAAGTAGTTACCGGTTGCAGAATCGCGGTAACGACCGTTTTATCAGTTTCCGAGCTAACATGTTTTGGAAAGAATATTATACCAGACAGGTCGGCGCTAGTTTGATAACCGCCTGGGCGGGAGTACGTCAGGTGAGTATTTTTATTATGTGCACCACTCTTGTTTAACGCTTGGCACAGACTACTTTACACTAATATTAGGAGTTGACTCACTTTGAGTCTTCACATCATGTCCGTTGGATGACTTCAGTGTTTTCACTCCTTGTCGGTTACATAATGTTTGGTTATAAAATCTTTCCATCAATTTCTCTCCAAATCGTTGTATTTCGTTTGTCACGAGTCCCACATCCAGATCCATGTACAGTTCACTGATTGCAGGTTGACAGAAAACCAACGTTAACTTCGTGTCAACCAAATCAACGTTGTTACATTTTGATTCTCTGTTATTCTTTTTATTGTTGGTCGTCTTCCATTGTTTCACTTTAGTTAATCGATTGTGCAACATGTGTTCAACGGCAATCCATATTTTATTTCCTGTGTCTCCACAATCATTAAATGAGGAATGCAGAACAGAACAATGATCATATATACTGCGGAGAGTATTGCTGCTCTCGTTGGTGTTGGTGCTGTTTGAAAAGTCGACGAGACTTAAAACGGCTCGTAGCACGAGCAGTATCGATTGTGTTAGTCACTGGCAAACCGTAAATTGTCACAGAAAAATGGCCGGCTGCACAGTGAATGTATTGCCAGGAGCACGGATTTTCCGATTGAGTTTGAGCCGAGGCAGACGGAGATAACGCGTATCTAAGGCTGTGACGTTTGAATACACCACTGTTGCTTTTGCTTCAGACAAGTTCAGACAATATGATAAGACAGAGTGCAAAGGTTTTTATTTATAGATTTTTTTCTATGTCTGTGCAAACTTTTTTATTAAATAAAAGCTATATTACATTGCAACTATTACATAGCAACTATTACATAGCAACTATTACATTACATAGCAACATCATATTACAGCCTGTCTGAATACTAAAAGCAACTGTATCGTGTAAACCACCGGCTAGGTTGTAGGACATTGTGTGATCGTTGCTCTAAATATATTGTCGTACAATAAACTTTTTTTCATTTAATGTTGAGAAATTAGAATTTGATGGCATGAAATAATTTATTAAAAATTTACAAATAAATCATCAATTTATTAATTAGTATTAAAAAATAATTAAATTTAAAATGACAAACATATAAAATTAGAATATTTCGTTGTGTAAGACGCTACAATGTCAACATATTATACATCTTATATATGTTACACAAGAATGATATTATACAAAGATCAAAACATAAAACATATATGTAAATCACCATACTTCCATTTCCTTAAGGAACATGGAAGTAAAACAATAATTAAACTATTTAAATTCCTCGGATGTATGACATAATTATCTTTGAATCATTAATTTCACAATTATATCAAATCGTATGCAAACGTATTATTATTATTATTATTATTATTGTATTTACGAAATAAAATTTGAAAGGTTAAATATTAATAGTTTAATAAAAATAATATATTTAGTTAAAGTAGAAATAATTATTAGTCACAGTAGTGCGCCCATTTTAATTTTAATTTACAACAAAAACTTAAAATTGCATATTATTTCAATTCGGATATTTACATTACTTAAATTTATGTAGGATACCGTATTTTATGAAATTGTAATTTATTATGCTGGTAGTACTAGTTTTATGGTCAATTAATTAAGCTGACGAATTTTTTACAAATTGTAACTGTAACTGTGTATGAGTTCTTTGTTTTAAAACAATTGTTTATTTTTCACCTGCTTATCTGGTGCGCAGCAATTATTACGTCTGTGCGGCTTCTGGATGCTGTTGATGATGTCGACGACGACGACGATGATGATAATGATAATAAAAATGATGTGCTGATTCCTACGTAGATTAGTGGTTGCTTGACAAATCACTTTTTAAACATATTTAAAGCGGTCCAGGTCACTGTATGATAATTATATATAATTTACCTTAATTTCCGTCCAGTGACGTCAAGCGTAATTTGTATTTGGTTACGCGTTTCAGGCCATGTGGCCCATCCTCAGACCATCACTCCAAGAGGAGTTCGTTAAAAAATAAAAAATCCACAATAAAACAAACACATAATAAATAAATACAAAAATATATTAAAACATATAAAGGCGTTCTATTACACGAACACGGTGCACCGCGTGTAGCATGCCTGAACTGCGTCAATGGAACCTGTTATCTATTATTATCTGTAATCGATCGCAGCGCGGTATCATACAGTGGGTTGGACCTGAAGTTAAGTTTATCATTAAGTATGTCGTCACACACATCTGGGTTATTATGACCTCTATATATCTCGAATTCTTCAAGCGCATCCATATAACGGCCTTTGGCACAATAATGTAGGGGTATGAAGTTATTGTTGAAATTTGTATAAGAATGCTTACATGAAATCAGATTACAAGGCATCTGATTTCATGTAAGCATTCTTATACAAATTTCAACAATAACTTCATACCCCTACATTATTGTGCCAAAGGCCGTTATATGGATGCGCTTGAAGAATTCGAGATATATAGAGGTCATAATAACCCAGATGTGTGTGACGACATACTTAATGATAAACTTAACTTCAGGTCCAACCCACTGTATGATACCGCACTGCGATCGATTACAGATAATAATAGATAACAGGTTCCATTGACGCAGTTCAGGCATGCTACACGCTTTGCACCGTGTTCGTGTAATAGAACGCCTTTATATGTTTTAATATATTTTTGTATTTATTTATTATGTGTTTGTTTTATTGTGGATTTTTTATTTTTTAACGAACTCCTCTTGGAGTGATGGTCTGAGGATGGGCCACATGGCCTGAAACGCGTAACCAAATACAAATTACGCTTGACGTCACTGGACGGAAATTAAGGTAAATTATATATAAATCACTTTTTGCCTGTTTTTGCAATAACGGCATAGTTGATGTCAGTGGTAGCTGGTGGTTCCAAATTTTGGTGGTTGCAGTAGTTGTTGAGTTAGTGGGGGAGGGGGTAAAAGGACACATTAAACAGGGCGCAGACCAACATATCTGCATCATACATAGTGTTGTCGTATAGAAAAAAATAGAAAGTTACTGGTTTCCCCCAAAAGATAGCTGCTAATGATAATGGAATGATTCTATCAGCATGTCTACCTATGCCAGATTCCATGGTTCCACGTACTCATGAATGATTGCTACAAGCATCGCTAACTTTGCAGTAATCAAATACTAAATATGCAGAGAAAAGAAAAAGATAAACAGAATCGTGCTTTATGTACTTATAAAATAATACACTGATTTGAAAGCGATGCTTGTGTTTACGAGAAATAAAAAATAAAAACAGCAACTTTATAATTCACGCTAGTTATTTGTAAATGACTCATTTGAGCTATAAGACCTGATTTTCCCTGTATATAAACTGCAAGGGACATAAATTCAACTACATAAAATATTACTTGAAAAATCTACTCTAAAAGAGAAGTGAGTGGAATACTGTCTGCTTTGATTTACGAACAATAAGAAAAAATAAATCAGTACACAATATTAAAAGTTTCACAAATCTTTCAATTTTCAAAAGAATAAATTTATAACATAAATATCTCCTACCTTATTTAAGGAAATCTACCCTCCGTTTCTTTTTTTGTAGCAAAACACTATAGGCTATAACTCTTTGATTGAAGTCCGGAATATCTATTATTAATTGTCTCTCAATTGACAACATTGCTAGGGCTGATAATCTGTTGTCTGTCATGGTGTTTCTGAGGAATGTCTTAATTCTTTGAGAGTAAAAAAACATCGCTCGGCCTCTGAAGTTGCCATTGGAATTGTAATGATTATTTTTAAAAGTTCCATAGTTTTACTAAAAGTGTTCTCCAGGTTGTTTTCATAAAAAACTCTAGTAATGTAACAGCACCATTAACTGATGCCAATTCGTTATTACTGTAGATTGTTGTTAGTTCACAGCGAAGTTACTTTGCGTTTAAAAACGTGTAAACGTTGCAAACCCTTTTCAGAATTTCATCAAGAAAATATTTTTGATAATGGGAAAACCGTTCACTTAAAAACAAAGAACAAAGAAGATACTTCAAGGTGCCCAATGAAAGCAAACCTCTCTTAAGCCTGACATATTATTGTGTCACACACTTCCTTTGCTTCGGTCTTCCGCTCTGTAATATTAGATCTTTTCCTTTTGTTGGTGACAGTACTTGATGATCCAACAATTCCATAAATATTTTCATCAATCTTGCTCCTGATATTAGTTATCGTTTCTTCAAAATTTCTGACATACTTTACAGCACTAATATGGTCAATATCGTTTCGTTGAAAATGGCCAAATAAAATGTCAACAGGCATTATTTCATGAAAAAGAGAAAGCCAGAATACAAAATCCTTTTTGTTAATGTTTTTACGTAGCCGTTTGCTTGAGAGATTGTGTTTGCTTTTTTCACTTCCTCTCCTTTAAGAATCAGTTCCATACATTCTAGAGAAATACAGTATTAAGACTACGTGACTGAAAGTTCTACCTGGTGGGAACTCATGGAGGTAATATTTTTTTTACTATTTCATCCAACATTTTTGTACGCTGTGGACTGATAGAGAAAAACAAAAATGAACAAATCACTTAAAAAAAAAAAAAAAAAAAAAAAAAAAAAAAAACACGACACTTGTGTTTGATGAAGCGGCATTCAAACGATGAGCATGGCAATGCACATACTCTGCATTTGGATAGTTGGATAGGTATGTTTTACAATAGCTTGTACACTAGCAGAGGACCCAGACATTACTGACGCTCCATCATAGTGTTACGACATTAGAGAAGAGTCTAAGTGTTTGTCGAATGTTCCAGAAGAATCTCGCTCTAATGTGTGTGGCATACGTGATTCTCGGTGCATTTGCTAGACTGAGTCAGAATTCGCGCTGGCGCACGGACTGTGTAAAGGCCGCAATTAATTACGTCGTACACACTGGCGCTATCGCGCATTATGGAATAATATAGTAATTTGGGGGGGGGATATAAATACCAGTAGGCCTACTCAACGACGTTTAGTTTCCAGTGCGGTTTGAGTTTATTGTCGGCGATTACAAGTGATTATTCTGTGCGTTCAAATGGTTATTAGTTAAGTGTTGTGTTTTATAATCGGACGATATATTTTAATACAATTGTGCTTTATTAGTTGACATTTTATTGCGGGTGAACAATTTTTATTTGATTTGTTGTAGGAGACTGTGTTGTTAATTACGAACTGTTTGACTGTGAAAATTAAAGCTGGTAATTAGTGACTTAATTGGTGTCTTGTATTTTGTTTTCAACTGTACCTACGACGATCATGTAGTCCGTCGTAACAGTGGTGTCAGAAGTGGGATAGAACCGTTAACAGTGGAAACAGTGGACATTTTGTACAAGACGAGTGTAATTCGTAATTAATCGGTAAACAATGGATGACACTCAGATGATGGAAAATTTCCAGGCGCTGCGGTTCCAGACAGTGAAACGACGACGACAGGAGGCGGAAGAAGCAGAAAAGACGACAGGATGAAAAACGCAGGCAGGAAAGAGAAGAGGCTGAGGAACGTCAGAAAGCACTAATGCTAGAGACAGAGGAACGACAACGACATGAGGCAGAGGAACGGAAGCGTGAAACAGAAGACATCAAAGCATTAATACAGGAACAGAAACAGATGCAAGAAGTTAGTACCGCAGAATTGGGTCTCCTACAAGGTGAGCTTAATAAACAATTTACTAAAATATCGGAGGTACAAGAATCAATGACATTAAAAATAGCTGAAGTAGAAAAATCTGTCCTGACTGTGGAAGCTATGGCAACAAAAATATCTGCAGTAGAAAACTCAATGCCAAACAAAACAAAATTCTGAACAGACTGTACCAATGATAAAGACAGAAAAAGACACAGAAAATAAGTCAGTAGAGAAAGTCACTTTGCCTTCAGTAGGGACAGTTCATGTAAAAGCTCCAAACTTTGACGGAAGCACGCACTGAGCGACGTACCTCTGAAGCTGCTGCATGCGCATATAATTGGACACAAAAAGACAAGGCTGTTTCACTCGTTCTTGCATTAAAAGGACTTGTGGCAGAATTACTACAGAAAGTGCCACCTGACAGCCAGAAAACCTATGCCGAGTTGATAATAGCTCTAGAATTACGGTATGGTGATAAACATTTGCGAGATGTGTACTGCACCCAGTTGAGAGCAAGGCGACAGCATTCCGGGGAGAGCCTTCAAGAGTTTGAAGCAAGTATCGACAGACTAATTAGACTGGCCTATCCTGAAGCGCCAGAAGATTTTCGAACGAGTTTTCCGATGCAGACATTTACCGCCGGTGTCCGAGATAACGAACTACAGCAAGTGTAACGAATGGCAAGACACCAGAACAGTGCGGACGCCCTGGTACATGCTTTGCAATTTGAGGCCGCCAAATCAGCGTCTGGTTGGACAAGTCATAAAGTACGCGCGCTAAAAGATCGCGACGGCACAGACGATGAGGAAGAAGAACAAGGAACAGAGCTACTCGACGGTCGGCGCCACAGAATAAAGTAAGAAAGGATGGAAGACCAAAGTGTTATAGATGTGGGAAACCTCGACATCTACAACGAGATTGTCGGGTTAGAATTCAGCAGCAGGGAAACGAGCAATAGTCGCTACAACGGGGCGTGTGCTGACTAACTGGAGGAACGAAGCCCGTAGACAATAAGCAATTTCTACACTTCAGAAAAACAGAGGAAGCTTGGTGGTTACCGGATTCGTTCAAGAAAGGCCAACCTCGATTACAGTTGACACAGGTGCAACAGTTTCCATTGTGCGGCCCGACGTGGTGAAAGATCTTAAGCCAATCTGGTGCTCTTGCAGCTTGCGAACAGCTACTGGACGGCCTGTAAAAGTGTTTGGAAAAGTGGAGATACGCCTACTCCTCGGTCGACTTGAGTTTAATCATCAAGTACTGGTTGCAGACATTGTGGATGAAGCAATTCTTGGTGTGGACTTTATGAACGCATACGGATTTACAGTTGACTTCAAAAACAATGTCTTGAGAATCGGAGGCGAAGAGGTAATGCTCTCCACAATGACGACAGCAGAAAAACCGGTGGACGTCATTAACCAAGTGGCCATAACTGTTCCCCCAAACTCCGAAAAGATCATCATGGTTAGAACCGAGGCCGATACTAGGGGCAACCAATGCTCTATATTCAAACCCCAGGTAGTCAGCACACCGGGCATACTAATTGCCAGAAGTTTAGTAAAACCTGACGAAACCGGAAATGTACCTATTAGAGTGGCGAATATTTTGGATTAAGATACTTTACAAAGTAATACGCTCCTAGGAAAATTGACTCCTGTGGTCTGGGTAGCAGGAATGATTCAACGAAGATCCAGTGCTTCGGATAATTCCAATTTAACAGAGGAACTGCAGGAATTATTGAACAGATCTTCTAACGACCTCTCAAGTGGTAAGGTAAAAGAACTCAGACAGTTTTTACACGAATTCAAAGATTGTTTTGCAGTTCGGGGACAGTAACTGGGAAGAACCTCTCTTCTGCAACATCGCATCAATACCGGGGACACAACACCGATACGCCAACCTCCTCGAAGGCCTCCATTATCTAAACAAGAGGAAATGTCTCGGTTAGTACAGGACATGTTGACAGAGGTAGTAATCTAACCTTCGTCAAGTGCTTGGTCTTCTCCTGTAGTGCTGGTAGCGAAAAAGGATGGTGGATTGAGTTTCTGCGTAGACTACCGGAGGTTAAATGACGTTAAAAAGAAAGACTGCTATCCATTACCTCGCGTTGACGATACACTTGACACGTTGTCCGGAGCACAGTGGTTTTCCACACTGGACCTGAAGAGTGGATATTGGCAAGTGGGTCTTCATCAAGGAGACAAGGAAAGGACCGTTTTATCGACCCCAAGTGGCTTATTCCAATTTAACATCATGCCATTTGGACTCTGTAATGCACCGGCAACATTTGAAAGATTGATGGACCTGATACTCCGAGGCCTGGCGTGAAAAACTTGCCTTGTTTATTTAGACGATGTCATAGTGATCGGGAAGACTTTCGAAGATCATTTGGAAAACCTTAAGGAAATTCTAACTAGAATTCACGGTGCCCAACTGAAGCTGAGCCCGAAGAAGTGTTCTCTATTCCAGAAAAAGTACAGTATCTTGGCCATCTAGTTTCGGAAGCGGGTGTGAGCATGGATCCCAATAAAGTAGACACAGTAAGAGACTGGCCAGTGCCGATGAGTAAACACGAAGTTCGGAGTTTCCTGGGGTTATGCTCATATTACAGACGTTTTGTGAAAGGCTTCGCTAGTATTGCTAAACCACTACATGAACTAACGGAAAATAAACGAAATTTCCAGTGGTCGAGATAGTGTGATCAAGAATTTAGGACTTTCAAAATTGCATTATGTTTGCAGCCAATTCTCGCTTTCCCAGCTTCTGAAGGGAAGTACATTGTGGACACAGACGCAAGCAATACTGGTCTAGAAGCAGTTTTGTCTCAAGTGCAAAACGGTGAAGAACGAGTAATAGCGTATTACAGCAAGACACTTTCTAAACCGGAGAGAAATTATTGCGTTACAAGGAGAGAGTTGCTGGCAATCGTCCGAGCGTTGCAGCACTTCCATAAATACCTCTATAGAAGAGAGTTTTCACTTCGTACCGACCATGCCGCGATTACATGGCTCTTGAGTTTTAAAAATCCGGAAGGACAGTTGGCAAGGTGGCTTGAACGTCTGCAAGAGTACAACATCGACGGGGCGCCAGCATGGTAATGCAGATGGCTTATCACGAAGACCGTGCCCGGAAGACTGCCGACATTGCTACAGAAGGAAGAACAAAACTCAAGCAAACATGTTCAAGCCATTTCTGTAGATTTCCTGGCTGACGGCTGGACAACACAAGACTGTCGACAAGAACAGATGACTGATGAAGACATTGGACCGATCTTGACAGAAAAAGAGGGAGGTCGCCGCCCGGATTGGCAAGATATCTGCCATCATTCCGAAGTGCTGAAGGGCTACTGGGCACAATGGGAATCTCTTACCTTAGAAAACGGATTGCTGAAAAGGGCTTGGGAAAGTGCAGATGGACGAGACGTGGTCATGCAGTTGATAGTTCCCCGAAGTAAAGTGCAGTCTGTTTTGAAGGAGATGCATGATGGCACATCTGGAGGCCATCTTGGCGTTAACAAAACCCTTGACAAAATACGGAAGCGATTCTATTGGTTTCATCTTTGCCACGACGTAGAGGAATGGGTTCGGACGTGTGAAATATGTGCTGCAAGCAAGGGCCCACAAACCATAAGCAGGGGAAAAATGAGATAGTATAACGTTGGATTGCCTTTTGAGAGAATTGCCATAGACATTGCTGGACCATTCCCAGTTACTGACGATGGAAACCGGTACATCATGGTTGTAGGTGACTACTTTACTTTACTAAGTGGGTGGAAGCCTATGCAATTCCAAATCAGGAGGTTACCACTGTGGCAAAGCAGTTAGTTCACAACTTCTGTTGCCGTTATGGAGCCCCTATGGAAATCCTTACGGATCAAGGGAGAAATTTCGAATCAGGACTGTTTAAAGAATTATGCCGTCTACTCGGAATTCGAAAGACCAGGACAACGCGTCTGCATCTTCATTCGGACGGGATGATTGAGAGATTCAATAGGACACTTGAGCAGCATCTTTCGAAGGTTGTTGACGAGAACCAAACAGACTGGGACCAACGTATACCACTATTCCTCATGGCGTATAGATCATCAGTACACGACACAACCGACATGACTCCAGCAAAATTGGTGTTTGGGCAGGAGATTCGTCTTCCTGGGGACTTAATGTTCGGATCACCTGAGACTCAGTTCCAAGACCCACAGAACTATTCCTCGCAATTAGAAAACCAACTGCGAGAAATTAATTGCTTGATGAGAGGACGGCTGAAGATTGCCAGTGATAAAATGGAAACTCGGTATGACATTCGCAGCAGTAGTGTGAGTTTCCAAGAAGGAGATCAGGTCTGGTTGTAAACCCAAAGCGCCACCGTGGTCGCTCACCTAAGCTTCAGTCTAACTGGGAACGACCCTACACTGTGAAAAGAAGAATAAACTATGTTGTGTATCGGTTTCAACAGGAAGGACAGCGAAAATTCAAAGTCGCCCACCTAGGTGGCCTGGCTAAATATTACTTCAGAGACGGTTCACCAGTTCGGGACGAACAGGCTTAAGGAGGAGGCAGTGTTACGACATTACAGAACAGTCTACGTGTTTGTCGAATGTTTCAGAAGAATCTCGCTCTAATGTGTGTGGCATACGTGATTCTCGGCTCGGCGCATTTGCTAGACTGTGCCAGAATTCGGGCGGGCGCACGGACTGGGTCAAGGCCGCAATGAATTACATCGTACACACTGGCGCTATCGCGCATTATGGAATAATATAGTAATTTGGGGGAGGATATAAATACCAGTACTCAACGACGTTCAGTTTCCAGTGCGGTTCGAGTTTATTGTCGGCGATTACAAGTGATTATTCTGTGCGTTCAAATGGTTATTAGTTAAGTGTTGTGTTTTATAATCGGATGGTATATTGTAATACAATTGTGCTTTAATATTAGTTGACATTTTATTGCGGGTGAACAATTTTTATTTGATTTGTTGTAGGAGACTGTTGTTGTTAATTACGAACTGTTTAACTGTGAAAATTAAAGCTGGTAATTAGTGACTTAATTGGTGTCTTGTACTGTTTTCCACTGTACCTACGACGATCAAGTAGACCGTCGTAACAATATGTTTGTACAATTAATTTTTGGGAAGTTCCAAGTAAGTTGTGTCGAGACAGTTCACCTAACAAGCATGATGCAAGTGACTGAGCATCATGTTTAGGAGGAGCAATGAAACCCCAGAATCTTCCAACCGGTTTACCTTTTATTATGTACCGATACACTATGACCATTTGAAAAACATTAGCAACATCGCTGGTCTCATCAGCAATTATAGCCAAATATTCCGCTTCTTCTATCTCACTCGTTATTTTTTCATGGCGTATTTCTAACATTACATTTAAAAGTTCATTTTGAATTGTTTTTGAGGTGCCCTTAAATACAGTTGCTTTCTCTAAATGATTTTTCATCGCTGTGTCAATCTTAGAACTGAAATCAATGAAGCCTCAAAATTCACGAGGATTTGATGAAGATTCAGTCTCATCATGACCCCCGCAAAGCTAATTCAAAAGCTCCACAGAAGCGGATACAGTTTATTATTATATTTAAGGCGTACCGATTATTTCGTAATCTTTCGTTGTGTAAAACAATGTTTCGTTTATATTCACTGTCCAACTGCTGTGCTATATTAACTGTGCCAAAAAGAGCAAACTATAAAGCATTCTTTATATGTACACTTGATTCCTTGTTTTCTTATTCTTTCGGCAAGATGATTAATATCTTTCATTCCGAATTTTGTCCAGGAGTCCTCACCTCCAAACAATAAACACGGGAAACAAAATAAAGAATATTTTTCGTCATAACCACATACAAATCAGTATTTTCATAATATTCTGCTTTAAATGCTTCATTAAATTGTCGACCGCCTGACTTTACAATTTGATTTATTGGTCGTCCTAGACTTTTCATTTTAATTTTTTCTTCCACTGATCTTTGCAGAAAGGGAATTTCTAAAAGATTTTTAACGCTATTCATTTTAAACTAAAAATTAAACACGTTTATAAGCACACAAAACGTAATTATCACAGTTATACAAAATTATAACTATAATTTTTTAACCTCAAAAACAATGAGTACACATTTACTTTGAACCAACGTAAACATAAAACCTGATATAGTTTACAAATCAACAAGGCTGTATTCACTTCATGACAAAATTAAAGATGCACTACAGCGCTGCTAGTGGAACGTTGCAGAAAGTTTGCAACCACTTAGCTAACATAAGGAATATAGGGCAACTGTGAAGAGTAACGAATGTCCTACCATATGCTTGTGTATTAAGCTATGCCATTTAATCTTCAAGTTGCAAGCGGCCTACAACCACCAGCCTGCGCGCCACATTTGATTTGTACGTGAACATTGCCGGATAGAATCTAATACGTTTTCCGTTGAAATTTACGACCTTTTAACTGCTTAATGATTTTGTATATTATTTTATAGTTTAGTTATTCTATATTGGAGGTTGTGCAACGCTGCAATCATTAACACCAGCCGCCACTGGTTGATGTGGAAAATAGTGTTTGCATCTAATGCGGTTGGGGCATCAATGGCTAGGGGAAGACAGCCCCGAATAAAAATTACCGGAAGTCATGGCCACCCTACCTCATGGGCGTAAGGATACAATTTTCATATACCCCCCGTGTTCGAGTTCCGCCACGTATTCCTGTCTTGAACATATTTTGTTGTCTTCTGTTCATAGTGTCCTTTGTATTAATTAAAGACTTGATTCAGTTCATTCTAGCTTCAACTCTGGGCTTGTCCCGTTCTACTTCGGGAATTCTATCTTCTTCCATTTTCTGCAATGAGAGGATTATATTAATGTTTTCTACTCTTCCTTTCTGTATCCGTGCCCCTTATATTTCTGATAGAATTATTGCGTATTGTTGGCTTTCCAACAGTCCAGTTCTCTCGGTAACGGCCTCTTTTGATACGGAATATTTATTCGTCGTCGATGCTTCTGTTATTTCCTTACAGCGTGGTATGCTCAGCAGTAGTTCAATAACTGTGAGCTCTGATTGCATTTTTTCTTTAAATTTAAAAACAAAATTAACATTCTTGTATTCGACATCACGATTCCTTTTCCTTATATTTATATTTGACAACTCACACGGTTCTGCGATTGAACCTGTATAACAAACGTTTTCACCTTTTTGATCGAAGGCCATACATAGATCGACTGAGTCACTACTGAAGTGATGACTGACTCAGTCACTAATGACTGAGTCCATTTTCTACTGCTTTCTTGGAAATATAATTATCGTTGTTCTTTGACTGTGGAATAACAACTTGATCATCGGGAACAGCAGACGATGTAAATATACGATCCTCGTGTATGTTATCACCAGCACCTCACTTACCGTATATATTGATAAAAGAGCAATCACGGACCCTTGCAAAAATAAGATACAAGTTATGATTTGTCCAACTCAAACACAGCACCTAATTCTCTGCTTTCCTAAGCTTCGTCGGTGACATAAAAATTATGTTTAATATTACGTTTTTACGTAAAGAAGAATATCTGTTATTATTTACTTTTATAGTAAGTAATGGCAACACCTGTTTTAACTTATGGAAGTAAAACTGGGAGGATGAGGAAAAATGATGAACGAAGAATACAAACAAGCGAAATGAAGTTCTTGAGATAAACCAAAGGTTGCACCCTTAGAGATCAAATACGAAAAGAAGGTATAAGAACCGAGTTAAATGTATATTCTTTGGGCAGCAGAATAAACGAAGGACAAATAAAATGGGGACAGCATATCGAGAGAATATGGGAGATAAGAGGCTACCTAAACAAGTAATAAGATACAGACCTCAACGATGACGAGATGTAAGTAGACCAAGGAAGAAATGGCTTCAGTGAAAGCGGAACATGCTGTAAGCCTATACTTTGACGTGAAGAAGAAGAAGAAGAAGAAGAAGAAGAAGAAGAAGAAGAAGAAGAAGAAGATTTTGTTTTATTGTTTTCATTTCGTTATTAGTTTCTTCTTCTTCTTCTTTTTCTTCTTCTTCTTCTTCTTCTTCTTCTTCTTCTTCTTCTTCTTCTTCTTCTTCTTCTTATTATTATTATTATTATTATTATTATTATTATTACTACTACTATTAAGGAAAATGATTATTAACGACAAGTGAAATACTTAATGTTAAGGAAGTTACCTGAAATAGATAATAGCATTAACGTTTATTCAGATTAACAGATATTACTGTAATTAAAATCGCAAAGAAGAAGAAAACGACGCCGACGACGACGTAATGTAAACGGCGGTGTACAGATGTTGTTAACAATGATTCATTAGCAGAGAGTGTGTATGTAGCAGCACCTGTTGGAGTGTCGGCCGTAACCTCAAGAGTAATTTGTCGGAGCTATGACAGTGGTCGCGTCCTCTCGAGGGACTGCCGACTCCGCCACCGCCATCCTACCCCAGACGTGTTAGCCTTCAATTAAAATTTTATTACAAACAGTTGCTTCAATCGTCTGTCTACAACTTGCTATTCATCACGGTTGATGTGTGTTTAGTTATAAGCTAGTATTAGGGTAAGCCGAATAATATATATATTTTTTTTGATTCGATATACCGCGGAAAACTTACCCGTAGGACTGATAAGTAAAATAAGCAACAGAAATAAAGAATCGGTTAATATCTTTCGGTTGCGCATCACCCCAAAAAATCATAAAAACTTATGAATTTGAAGTTTAATTGATTTGTGCAAAAAAATGACATGATGGATTGTAAAAGAAGCGTCGTTCTGATGGACTTTGGAGTTTAAAGTAACAAGTACCAAAAAGAATCAGTAAAAGACGATTGACTTAATGCCATGACTTGTAACATTTATCATTAAATATTTTATGTCAGAATGTAAAATTTGCAATTTTCATGTTAAAAATGTGTTTTTCAGGTACAATAGGCGACCAATAAATGTTGAAATAGCTATGATTTTTTAATTTATTTATCTTCTCTGTGCTATTCTTTACTTACCTAAAGCTGTAGCGTTGTCTTACGTAGAAAAGTTTCGTTTTTTTTAATTACGAAAATTGTTAAAACTGATAAGTTTTTATGATTTTCTGGGGCGATGCGCGACCGGAAGATATTAACCGATTTTTTGTTTCTTTTTTTATTTTATTTATCTGTTCTAGGGGCAAGTTTCCCGCGGTATAGCGACTCAAAAAAAAAAACCAATTTCGGCCCACGCTAACTAATGTGCTCCATGAGCTTCAGGACTCGCTCACTACTTTGAATGAAGTACATTTATTATTGGATAAATTTTGATATTAGATAATTTTTTTATTATCAGAAAAATTACGTTAATTCGTATTACCTTACTATTTTTTGTTTAGTAAAGTATGACTGTAGACCAATTATTCAGTAAACGCAAGGATTTCCAAATATTGTGATTTGTGTTAAAATTCTCTTTAGTCTGGCACCCGGCTGTATTTTTACAATTTGTTCAAATATTTTATCCCATTTTTGGGCCCTGGAATGAAAATTATGAAATTTATAAAACCGTATATTGTATTCAGGTTTTGGTTAAAGTTTTTCTTTAATTTTGATAACTCACATAGAATTTTCGATTTTATCGCCCCACTTTTTGGTTCCTGGTGTACCAAAATTTTGCAATTTCCAAAAATTAACACTATATTTAGATTTCGGTTAAAATCCCTTTTAATTTGATATGCTACATGTTTTTTTCGCGATTTTATCAAAGTTTTCTTCCTCTTTCTGGTTCCAGCACGTTCAAAAGTTTTGAAATTTTAAAAAATGAACACTAAAGCAAAATATTTTGGTTGAAGTGTCCTTTAATTTAATACGCCACATGGAGTTATGTGATTTTTAAAAATTTGGATCCCCTGACATTTTTTGTCTGCCACACCCTATATTTGGGTGGATCAATCTTCAAAACAATAGGGTTATGTAGGGTAAATGTATGGGTGCACGTGCCGAGTTTCAGGTAAATTTGTTGATGCGTTCAAAGTTGTAGTGAGACATACCACAACAGACAGATAGATGGATAGACAGACAAATTCCAAACGGTCGAGTTAACACTGAGAACTGGCTTTGCTTGTTTAATGAATGAACTTCGTATGTCTTTGTTACGACTCAATTACAGATAGGCCTAGATTAGATAGTTTAAATTTCTATCCTAAATTTAAATCTATTTAAAACTAATTTAATACTATGTTTCGTATTCGTTTGCCATTATGACAACGTACATATTTCATTACGTACAATACCGCTTCTCGTCTTCAGGGATAATTGTTGAATAAAATTGTTTGACTTTTTGTTGCCCGTGTGTTGACTTTCACTACTACTTCTCTGTTGTAGTTTATTGTTAGAGACATTACTTGCTGTGTGTATCGTTACTGGTTCTCGCCCAATTAAGCGGGATTTATAGCGAGCGCTCTGTACACTAATGGGTTGTTACGCGTATTTATGTCGGCCGAATGGTAGGGAATTGCTAAGTCTGTTTGTGTATCATAATGGATTGTCGCTTCGTTTTTTATTTCTGTCAAATTTAGTTCATTATTTTCTTCTCTGGAAACGCTTCAACGTGTTAACGCGCCTTACGTGTTTAGGATTAAGCCTCTATTGAAACGAATAATGCAAGTGACAGAACGTTGCCCACCGTATTCTATTATAAAACTAGCCTCGTCGAAAAATATCGGAAGAAAAATGACAGCCTAATAATAATAATTATTATTATTATATAATAAGGAGAGTTATGGAATGGACCCCACCAGGAAGAAAAGAAAGAGGAAGACCACCTATCGCCTGGATAGAAGAAATTCAGACTACGCGTATATTGAGGGAACGAGAAATCGAAGATCTTTGGATGGACAAGCAGCAGTGGAAGATGAGAATTCAGTCCCTTCTGTAATCTTTGGTTCCGAGAAATGTGTAAACACTGTACAGCCGCAATAATAAAAAATATTATATAATGTCATAACAGATAAAATGAAAAGCCAACATTAATAATTAATCATTTTCATTCGTTAACTTGCGCGGTCGAAACTTTAACAATAACCCCATTTTTTCAGGTTGACAACTAGATTTTATCTACACGTTTTGGCGATCAACGTTTCGTTCGTTCTATGACGTGCCGTTTTCATTTATCCACATCCGAACAAAGTATTTAGCATTAGTAAATTTAGCAAATTAGTAAAGCATTTAGTAAATTTAGCTGCCATAAAACGTTTTCACAAAATACGAGTGTTGTACAATACACTTCCGCAATTTTTGCCATTTCTTCTAGGAGGCAGTCAACCAAAAGGTTGCCTTTCCAATCCCAGAAGAGAGTGGCCATGATTTTTCCGCCCGATAGAGTAAGCTTGTATTTCTGTGGTTTCGACGGTGATCAGGAATGATGCCACTCAGAGGATTTCGTTTGGTCTCTGGTGTATAGTGACAGATCCAGGTTTTATCTCCAGTCACAACATGGTTTAAAAACTCATCGCCATCCTTGTGATATCGCTCCAAAAACGTCAAAGAGTGGGTCACATGCTTTTTCCTGTACTCTTCTGTCAGCACTTTTGGTACCCATCACACACAAATCTTTTTGTAGCGCAGCTTATCAGTAACAATGTCGTAAACAACAGATCGTGATACGCGAAGGAATCGCAGGTGCAATTCATTAATAGTGAATTGCCTGTTTTCACGAATACAGTCGTCGATTTTTTTGATCAGATCTTTAATGATGACAGCAGGCCGTCCAGGCGGGTCATCGTCATGGACATTGTTCCTTCCTTCATTGAATAACCTACATCACTTACACACATTTCAATTGTTCATGACATTGTCCCCGTACAATTCTACTAGCAGCCGATGAATTTAGTGGGACCAACATTTTTTGCATTCAAAAATAAAATCACAGCGATACTTCATACAAAGTAGATAAATCTGTCGCTTCAAAAATTCCGTGCTCAACTAGCCTGTAATATTATGATTATTTGTATTGTACTATTATAATAACCAGTTTTTATAAAGATTTTTAAACCTTTAAAACTTCTGTATCTGTCTAATTACAGTACACTTTCAAATATACATTATTTTTTACTTGTTTTTCTTTGTATAACTGGTTTATCTACTTTACGTAACGGCATTTAGTATTTCCGTCATATTAAAAGTCAAAATGGTTAACATTTGCGACATATATTTATAGTTACAAAATCGAAATAAATATGTATTATACACAACCGTTTAAGTTGAAAGAGCTGAAAAACGTATGAAATATCAAATACCAATAGAGTAATTATCAGACTTAAGTACTTCAAAACGACATATAGCTAAATAGAGTAAACTCCCGATTATCCACAAGCGGTTCATCCACGTTGCGGATTATCTGTGAATTTTTAAAAATAATAAGCAGAATTTAATAAGCAGAAATAAATATCAGCTGTGTAAAAGGTTTGTCTTCCACTAACCTTAATATTGTTACGACTCGTCTCACTGATCGGCGTATGGTACATTGGAAAACAAAATAGAAGACACCAATGTCACTAATCACCAGCTTTAATTTATCAAAATAACAGTTTGTAATCAACACGTTATTCAACAAGATTATACTCGTACAATAATTCAAGTTAATTTGTCTACAACAATAATAATGTCAACTATTTGAGCCCCGCACAATAATCACTTTTCACTAATACACCACTTGAGACGCACTGAGTAATCGCCCGAAGTAAAACTGAAACATACCATCGGTGAATGTTTATATTTATACCCTGCTGAGATGCCAGAATAATCTTTCACTTTAGATGTCGTGTTAAACAAACGCCTATTACAGGCGCCCTCGTATCCACTAGAAACAGTGTCCTTGAACACAGTCCGTTGACCGATACGGTCCGGAATAGCCTCGATTGTTGACAAGTGATAAGTACTTTCATCTCAAATTAGCAGCAATATGTACGCACTCACTCATTACAGCTGGGGTCTGCTGGGATAGCCGAGATACTTGTAGAACGTTCTGTATTTCGTAAGAATATACTATTTCACTAACTGCCCACACCAATATTGTATCAACATTTTTTAAGTTATATAAATGTATGTCCGAGGGACGGAGTATGTTACCGCTCCCCGACAGGTACATTATGCTATTGTTTGCCGCTCGACAACCTGGCTACCATGAGTCATCCGGACATACGTACTTCACTGTCACTGCGGGAACATTTAAATTTCTCAGTTTGTCATTACGTTTACGCGGTATAATTGAAAGCCGTTGTACTCTACTAGCTGAGTTAACGGATGTGAAAACTGGATGTTTACGTTGAAAGCCACATGTATTTTTCTGACGTTTTTTAATTCATACGTTTGCTGTAATTCATACCTGCTGCGTACGAAAACGTAGGAGACGTTTACTCGGATTTTTTATAGGCTTATATAGCTTTTGTACGTATATAGGTAGCAGCTTTAGAAATACTCAGTGTAGATGATCCGATTATACGCAAAAGACAATTTATCAGTACAACGTCTTCTGACGATTGTCAGATAGTATTTAAACTGCATAGAAAATGTGATTATTGGTTACACAGTTTTAGTAAGAATATACTGTGCTACTTGGTAATGCTCCGCTCAATACGCGGTTTTCACGGGTTTACTGTATTGCATGGCTTTAAGCAAACAGCTAATGTTAATGAACAATTATCATAATTTCTGCCTTTTTTGTATGCACTGTGGATTACCCGCGGAATTCGGTTATCCACGACGATCATGCCACCCAATTCCGCGGAATTCGGTTATCCACGACGATCATGCCACCCAATTCCGCGGAATTCGGTTATCCACGACGATCATGCCACCCAATTCCGCGGAATGCGGTTATCCACGACGATCATGCCACCCAATTCCGCGGGATGCGGTTATCCACGACGATCATGCCACCCAATTCCGCGGAATGCAGTTATCCACGACGATCATGCCACCCAATTCCGCGGGATGCGGTTATCCACGACGATCATGCCACCCAATTCCGCGGAATTCGGTTATCCACGACGATCATGCCACCCAATTCTGCGGAATTCGGTTATCCACGACGATCATGCCACCCAATTCCGCGGATATTCGGTTATCCACGACGATCATGCCACCCAATTCCGCGGATATTCGGTTATCCACGACGATCATGCCACCCAATTCCGCGGATATTCGGTTATCCACGACGATCATGCCACCCAATTCCGCGGGATGCGGTTATCCACGACGATCATGCCACCCAATTCCGCGGATATTCGGTTATCCACGACGATCATGCCACCCAATTCCGCGGGATGCGGTTATCCACGACGATCATGCCACCCAATTCCGCGGATAATCGGAAATTTACTATATTGTTACGACATTACAGAACAATCTACGTGTTTCTTGAATGTTCCAGAAGAATCCGGCTATAATGTTGTGTGCGTACGTGATTTCAACATGCATTCGCGAGACTTTTCTAGACGCCGCCAGCCTCGCGGACTGTGTCAAGGCAGCAATCAATTACGTCGAGGTGTAGAGCTAATGCGTAGTATGTGGAATGTTCTGGATTTTCGGCGGGGTATAAATACAAGTACTCAGCGACCCTGCGTCAGTTTTAGTTGCGATTTATTGGAATGCGGTTCGTAGTATTATAGTTCAGAGTTATTGTCGGGCGATTACACAGTGCGTTTAAGTGACGATTTACACAGTGCGGTTTGAAGTATTGTGGCGAAGTATTGTGTGTTTTATAATTGTGCGATACACTATTAGTGGACATTTTTATAGCGTGTGAACAATTTCTATTTGATTTGTTGTATGAGACTGTGTTGTCAATTACAAACTGTTTAAATTGCGATAATTAAAGCTGGTGATTAGTGACGTAACTGGTGTTTTGTATTTTGTTTTCCACTGTACCATACGACGATCAGTAGACCATCGTAACAATATGTTTATTTCTATAACAATTTACACGTTTAATCGATTTATCAACTGAAAATTAAACCAGGTACCTACTCCAGTATACGGTACTTAGTGTTATAACATACAATAATATTGTATTCTAACATTTTAATAACATTGTATAATGTTACATGTATGAATAACATGTAGAATGTTACTCATAGAATGTAACATTTACGCCTGTATCAAGCAACTCAAAAGAATACGTAGTGGACGAAAAGTACCAAAAATTAATTACCCTAAATAAATATATAAGCAAATTCAAAACGAACAACAAGATAATTTCATTACAAGGTAATTTTTTATAGCTACTAAGTAAATAAATTTTAGACGATCTTTATTATTTCTTGGAGCAAGCTTTTTTAATTTATTGGCTGCGAATATTAAACAGATCGACAGAATGAATTTTTTTCAAGAAAAGTTAAAGACTACTTGTTACGAGGTAGATGATATTGCCAATTTTACAAACCTATACGTGTAGTATTCATGTAGGATGAGCTGAATAGAACTCAGTGGTTAAGCAACGACGAATGAATTCAGCGTCTTACCTTGTGTCGATCAATTGTGACAGTTTTTCACTTTAAGTGTATATACTGAATTGTCAGAAGTTAAAGTTGTAAGAATAAAAAGTTAGAACACTATTTGATGTATCCGTTGTGACAGTTAAAGTTGCTTTTAATTTTTTTTCAAGAAAAGTTAAAGACTGGTTTTTATGGTAGATGATATTGCCAATTTAATGAACGTTCCTTTAAGACGTTCTGCATTAATAGACTTAAACAACAAAGTAGACAAGGCAGAATTCTTACCAGACGTAAAGCAAAGAAATCTTTAACTCTTACAATGCATACATCAAATTGTGTTCTAACTTTTTATTCTTACAACTACTTTAACTTTTGACAATTCAGTAGTCTATATACACTGCAAGTGAAAAACTATCACAAGTGATCGACACAAGATAAGAGTCTGAATTCATTGGTCGAAAATTCACGTTGCTAAACCACTGAGTTCTATCTAGCTTATTACACATGAATAGGCCTACTGCAAATATACGTTTGTGTAATTGGCAATATCATCTACCCATAACAACCGGTCTTTAACTTTTTGGAAAAAAAAAATTCATTCTGTTGATCTGTTTAATATTCGCAGCCAAATAATTAAAAAATTCATGGATTTTGTTGTCCATAACGTTTCCGTTGATTAACTAATTATAAATATAATACTAATAACTCGGAACACTAATGTTTTTATTGGTAAAAATGTAAAAATTTACCTTGTAGCCTGAACCAGTTTTCGCTTATTACAAGCTTCGTCAGAAGCTGCCGCTAGGAGCGCTGTGCGTCTTGCTCTTGGTGACGGCGCCGTCGTTTGAAAGATCGATGTTGTGTGTGTGCAGTGCAATATGTTCGAATAGTATGTGTGATTTGAATTGTGTCTGTTTGTTTAGGATGTCGTTTTTATTTCTATGTCATAAACGAACAGACACAATTCAAATCACACATAGGACTACTATTCGAACATATTGCACTGCATACACACAACATCGATCTTTCGAACGACTGCGCTGTCACCAAGAACAAGACGGACAGAGCTCCTGCGGCAGCCTGTGACGAAGCTTGTAATAAGCGAAAACTGGTTTAGGCTACAAGGTAAAAGTTTTACATTTTTACCAATAAAAAAATTAGTGTTCCGTGTTAGTAGTATTATATTTATGATTAAATTGAAAAAGCTTGTTCCAAGAAATAATAAAGATCGTCTACAAATTGTTTACTTAGTATCTATAAAAAATTACCTTGTAATGAAATTATCTTATTCTTTTATATTGTTTTAGGCTAATTTCGATACAACGCAATTTCTAGTAATCAACACGTAGGCTTGAATGCAAACAAAAATAATTTCTATTGTATTCAACTGACTGGCAATTAAAACTGTTTACACGTTACAAAAAGAACAGAATGAAGTTGTATAATACTTACGTTTATAAATTATTATAACAACTAACAAATTAATATTTATTTATAACAAATTATTTTTGATAATAGATGTAGTATATTTTGAAGGCGTTACCTGAAAACGAATGAGGCAACTCTCCAGCAAAGTACGCTTGAGGCGAGTGCTATGTGTATTGGTAAGCCTATGTTGGGTCGTGGGTTGCCAAGGGGAAACACATCCAGCCTAATTCTCGCACGGTTTCCTGTGGGCGAAAATATATACGGTCATTAGTCCAGTACAATTGCATCTATCCTACCATTACTGCTAATGTAACGTTCGTAAAGCTTACAAACTAAAAAATTTTGAAATTCAGTTAAATTAAGCATGATTATACCAGTTACTTTTCTTTCTGAAAGTTTTCCGTCATTAGTTAGTACACCGTAACAGAAGAAAGGACATCATACCAAATATGTTAATGCCTGTGGATACGTGAAATTCTTTTAATGTTGCCGAAGCGACAGAGACGAGAATAGCAAATTAAGGTAACTGAGGAGAAAATAAGGCTTTATAGTAAAGTGGGCTGATAAATATTTTAATTTTTTTTCTATTAGCTATACCGCGGAAAACTCGCCCCTATAACGGATAAGTAAAATAAAAAAAATGAAAAATCGGTTAATATCTTCTGGTCGCGCATCATCCCCGAAAATCATAAAAACTGATCAATTTTAACAATTTTTGTAATTGAAAAAACGAAATTTTTTTTATGTAAGTCAAACGATAAAGCTTTAGATAAGTAAAGAATAGCACAGGAAAGACAAATAAATTAAAAACGTATAGATATTTCAACTTTTATTGGTCGCACATTGTACCTGAAAAACAAAACACATTTTTAACATGTGCGGACACCAATAATCAGTGACGTGTACGCTTTATTGTATTTCGGTAGTCTTAATTAGGTGATTTAGCCTATATTGTTGGTTACGTTAGTGTGTGTTGGGCGATCGTAAACTGAAGAATTGTTTTATACCAGTGTTTAATTTTTTTTGTTTTATTTGGAACTGTAACTAAAATTAAGAGTAACTAGTTTTCTGGTGTTCTATCATTTTATTCCATTGTTTATACGTGGCGACCCATGCGACCATCGTAACAGTATTTTTGCTAAACAGTTCATGTTTGAACATACAGGGTAGGAGTTGAAATCTGTGCTAGGAACTGTGTTGCAAATAATAAGGCGAGACAGGAATGGGCCACCAGCAAACAAAAACAGATAAAATCATATTGTTATGACGGTCTCACGGATCGCCGTATGGTACAGTGGAAAACAAAATACAGACACCAATGAAGTAACTACAGTAATCAACAGCTTTAATTAATCACAAATAACAGTTTGTAATCAACAAGTTATTCGACAAGCTTATACTTGTACAATAATTCACATTAAATTTGTCCACACGCAATAATAATGCCAACTAATAGAGCCCCGAACAATAAACACTTTTTACTAATAACCACTTGAGACTCACTTAGTAAATCGCCCGACGTAAACTGACTTCCAAGCAGCAGCTGTTGGCTATTTATAGCCTTCAGATTTTTATAATATGCGTCCTTAACAAGCACTCGAAAATTCTAGAGGATACTTGAGCGGGGCATTGGCAGAAACACGCGGTTGCTGGGATAGTCAAGAAGCGTGTAGAACGACATTATCGACTGTATGAGAATGTTCCGTATTGCGTAACAACATACAAATGTAAACATTGTATAGAGATGGAAAAATGAAGTTTCTGGTAATACAAAATTAATTGCCTATACGAGAAATATAATTTAGGCTAATACTGACGAGCGGATTTGAAGCATGAAGTGACCAAACGCCAGGGAAGTAGAACACAATCTACAGAAGAAAACCATTTGAGACGCGTGATAAGAGTAATAAAAAGGACAGAATTAAAAGTTAGTTAAAAGACCAGAAATAAGAGAGGCTTTAGAAGGGCACAGATACTGAACCTCCTGAACAGGTAGGCCTACACAGAATAAGGACAACTAATTTGTTGGGTCGCGTACAAAAAATGAACCACAAAGCACACGTGTGAAGAGAATTCAGCAGTCGAAATAAGAACAAAGTTTGTGACAATTAGTCAGTTTAAAAGAATTTTAATTTACTTTGAATATTTTCAATTCGGACGTCGATGTAAGCCCCCCCCCCCGATTGAACAATTCAAACGCGGAGAGTTGTATACAGAACGACTGGCCCGTCAGTTGGCAAACGACGGCACGTCATTACTCGGCTGAATCACGTCCACCGCGTAATGCATTTTTAATGGCCGCAGAGGGTGGCGCGTATCTGTGGACCCTACACAGCCGTACTCGTATTGATGACTGGCTGTCTCGGTTAATGACGTGCCCCTACTGGTTGTCGTTTAATGATATGCGGGTGTGAGCGTATGCGCGCGTCCGTTAGTAAGTACGGTAGCGTATCCAGCGGCCACCTAAGATTGTTCGGTTGATTCGGTAATCAACACAAGTCGAGACAAATCAGTTAGCGGTATTCTCACCAAAAATTGAATATTTTTTCATTATCATGATCTTCAAGGATTAAACCAAGGATGGTTTGTTCCGGTCTCAAACAGGCGAAGATTAGAGCTGGTCACTCCAGCGCTTCCCCGGACGTCCCACACTACTCCGTCCCTTTGGCTTATAGTTCCATAGTTGTTTGGGGATGCGGCACTCATCCATTCGGCAAAGATGTTCCCACCAATACAACCGATACTGGGCAATCCTCTCGAGTAGACTCATAATATTCAGTTCCTGCCGTATATCTGTTTTTCTTCTATGATCATGGAGAGTATACCCTGCCACGCGCCTGAGAAATCTCATTTCAGCCGCTTGGACCCTTTCGTTAAAGTCTAATTCTCAGACCCATAAAGAAGTGTGGGAAGAGCCATCACCTTGTAGAATTTTAGGCGTGTTTCTTTACTTGCTGACTTAAGAGTTCGCCCAATGGTCCCTCACATAAGGTTGAACTTATGCAACTTATTCACAACGTCGTTGCTTGTTGAAGATTTTTTGTAGTTGTAAAATTAACGCCAAATCGGAAGGTTTGCAACTCGTGCACAGTTCTGTGCAATGTCAGCTACCATAACAGCATGGTCGCCTCTATTTGCTGCTGGTGCAGACTGTTTAAATATATTACTACGACAATTACGTTACGCTCTAGAAAATTTGAGAGCGTCATTCTACACGTTGCTCGACTAGCCCAGCGTGTGGCGTCTGTGGCAAGGTCGTGCACTAAACTCCGGACTTTTATAGCTCTTTTAACTACGGAAATTATGTCGGCATGCCGCCACGAGTGTGGACAATTTTTTTGGAAAATTATTTTGGAACTTCTGCGGGGTATATATAAGCGTCTACGGCCGGCTTAGAAGTCAGTTACGGTGGGCGATTTCTTTAGTGCGTATCAAGTGGCTGTTGTGAGATGTTATTATTGTGTTATAATTAGTGCGGGAATCTAATAGTTGACAATTATTATTGCGTGGACAAAATTAACTTGAATTATTGTTGCGAGTACCTCTGTTGATTTCAAATTGTTGTTGTGACTAATTAAAGCTGATAATTAGTGACTTGATTGGTGTTTGTATTTTGTTTCCACTGATCCGTGAGACCGTCGTAACAATACCTACTCGCTGCCGGAAAGGGCTACCCGTTGTAAACAGTCTTATTCATTTTTTTTACGAGTAACGTGGGAACCTCTTCCCTGATAAAGTAGCTGTTGAAAATTATACCCCAGGACGACTGTGCTGGATCAGGAGTTTTGTGCCGAGTGAAAACTCCCCCTGTGGGTAGGCTGACATACGTGGTTGTAAGCACGTATACCCAAATCCTGTGTAATACAAACCTGTTTGTATATCCAAAAGAGAGTTACCACTGTTGTAACCTATCGAGTGGCTGCTAAGTTACAACTGTTTGTTTGACGTGTTTCCGGAGGTGAAGTTGAATCATTAGAATGAACCGTTCTTCTTGAAGACAATTTTGACGTGTTCCGGAGGTGAAGTTGAATCATTAGAATGAACCGTTCTTCTAGAAGACAATTTATTGTCATTAGCAAAATACAAACGAACTTTTACAAGTTACTTTATACAACTCTTCTTGACAAACTATAAGTCAGTTAATTCAATTACTCTTTTAAACTCTAAGTACCTTCAGTTACTAGTACTTAGTTCACAAATTAATGTAACTACTTTTAGTTACTTCAAAAATTACAAAAACAAACTATTGACAACATCTGGTTTTCCGGCTCTCTAAGAACACCTTCCAACACAGATCAAAGTCAAAATAAAAATGAGAAAAGATGAGCAAGTTCTCTTGGACCACTTACACAATCAGATCTGACTTCTCCAGCGAATGCTAGAGTTTTTATAGTACATCATCGTGGGTGTAACCCTTAGACTTTAGTGGTGGGACTGTTCCCTCCTCTTAATTCTAAAATCTTAACTATGATAGGCTAAAACTAATTGAAGTAAGGGTAGTTTCATACAATTTTTATAAGACTTTCTATTATTCGTCAAAGACTGTATCACGTGACCCTACGTCACGATTTGGGGGTGTTTTACTACTTTAGATTAAACGTTCTCACGCAAATACAACACCTGTCTTCACCAGTGTTCACACGGAGTACAGCTGGCTTCACACTTGTGACCCATTACTTGACTCCCCCAAAAGGATATCAACTTTATGTGACATTTTATATTTCCTGTCTAGACCTTGTCACCATTAATTCTTATTTGATGTGTCTCGCCAGATTTCCTACGATTATCACTCCCTGGACAGTAACACTTATTGAGAAAGGGTGAGGTACCATTCACAACCCTGAGAAAATTCACAAAAACTATTTTTATGTTCAAAACATATGCTACAGTCTCGTATACACACCTGACACCTGTCTCTGTTTCTCCACACAACTAAGAATTTCTTATATTCTCATTTCTAAGTAACAATTATGCTACAAGTACAGTAAGTACAAGTGACAATTACAACACCTTCCCCCTTATTTTAAGCTTTAAGCTACACAATGCTTAATGCTTAATACTAAACTACTATTACAATTCAAATATCTTGCCTATTTAGTGATTACATAATTTTTTATAAATTTTAAATTTCTACAATGATACATTACTATCACTACTGAACTGATAACACTAATAAAAACACAAACAATTCTATTTACATCTTACTGTACTTTCACCGTATGACTTTACTTAATACTTCATCAATTTTTCCATTATTATGTTCTTTTCGACCTTGGTCGTAGTTTCTTTTCAAACTCTTTTAGTTCTACAATTTCATCCTCTAACTGAGTACAACCGTTTGTTGGACTCTCTCCTCTTATTGCAGTCAGGTAATGGACTGTCGCTCCATACTGGTACTGCTTTACTACAATTGGTTTGTTACTTAATGTCTGTACCTGTTTAAAAGATTCCTCAAACTTCTCTTCTAACCTTTTACTACAACATCTACCAAACAATGGTAACAACCATTTTGGACAAAATCTTTTATATACATAGTATAAAATTCCTGTTGTTATTAACCCACAGATTATATACATCATTACTGAATGATGCGTTACCTTTGACTTGTAAATTTCATACATATTCTCTTCCTCAATAGGTTTTCTAATTTCATTTAATCTGTAACTGTCTGCATCTAAATCGTCAGCATGCATTGCCACAGTTTTCAAATACTTTGGTAATTTTAACGTAGGTAGTTTTACATCATTTTTAACTACACTATCCAATTCGTCACAACAGTCAATTTCTATATCCACAGGTGGGATAATTGGTATTGTACCATTAATTTAATATTTAGTATTTGACAATAACATTATACCTGAGCCATACGCTCTGCACGTTGGTGCTAAATTAAAAATTCCCACATTACTTAATTGTACTGAATGTATAATGGATGGCATACCAGCCAATTTACAACTAATTGTCAATGTCTCATCCTCTGGTAAAACATAAAGCCATGAGTTTGATTTCATCATTCTCTGCCATAAAGGATTATTAATTCTAGTTATTCTTTGATCGCAACTCTTTGCATCATAATCACCTTTAAAAAATTTTACTTCACAAGATTCATGTAAATGTACTTGATAAATAGGATTCATTTGTTGACAAACAAATACATCATTTTCTAATTTTTTACAATTATTCAATTCGTCTGAATTTAAATAAATAAAATATTGTTTAACACCGTCTATACCCAAATATTCATTTTGGGTTGAATGAATAGATATTCATTATTTTTTTAATATTTTCGTAATGGTGATACCTTATACAATTCAAATAATAAATCGTTAATCAAAGGAATAACGAATACATACACTAACTTATTGTCCTTAACATACACACAAATAGAAAATAAGTTTAAGAATGAGTGAATATTGTCATCATTCACCGCAAGAGGAAATGACAGTCCTGCAGGTAATTTTCCTCTAATAGATTCTAATTCATATTTTAGAGTTTTTAAATTAATAACAGAGGAGTGAACTTCTCCTTGTCTAGCATCAGACAAGGATGTAATAGCTTGTAACAATTCTTTAACATCAATTTCTAATTGAATAGCTTCAATGTGGATATATTCCACATATTCAGTCATTGCTGCCTGAAAAGTTATATTATTAAGTTTTTCATTTAATACTTTTCGAGTCAAATTTTGAAAATCAATAATTTTATCAAAGCTTTCTATGATTTTACCTTGATTAATATTCACACCATTAATTGTTTTATTAATAGTCTTAATGTTTGAAATCATGACAGCGGCTTGTTCTTTTTCTAATTTTGATAGCTCATACTGATTGTAGATAACCTCTTTAATTTTGTCATCATAATACATGGAATCGTCATGATCCATAGTCCCAAATAAAATTTTCGCTGCTTCACCTATAGTGTCAAACATACCTCTTTTAAATCTACGATTCTTTGGTTCGCTATGTCCTAATTGCATTTTTAATTGATTAACATTTTCTTTAATGTCATTCATAATCTTTTGCATAGCAATACTTACTTTACTACAATAATCAGAGTATTCTCTAGTACAAAATCTCTTAAGCTTATTATATCTGTTTCTGACATTTTCTAATCGTTGTAAATAATTATTAATATCTATATACGTAATTAATTTCCAATTTTCATTAGTCAATTGAACTGTTCCAATTTTTTCGAAATATACACCAGGATTATTTCTTACTTTTGTTACACTGAATGGATTGTCATCTGCGTCCGTTTTCCTTAATAGAAGTCCAAAAATTATCACTGTACACAAGGTCAACAGCTCCATCTGCAACATGCAGTTTCTAATTAATCTTCATACCGCTTTATTCGGTTTACATGTACTTTAATTAATTTTCTCCCTTCCCGTAAGGTGTAATTTACCTCGGAATTTCGTTTTGTTATAACGTATGGTCCGATCCATTGGGGACCTAAGTTCTTTGACCTACCTCTACGTACGGTTTCGTCATGTAACAATACTTTGTCGCCTACTCTAAATTGTTTATCCGCTGTATTTTTGTCGTAATGACTTTTGTTACGTTGGCAACTATCACATCTTTTAATATATTCTTCAATATCATTTTTCATATTAGGCCATTCATATTTTAATTTTATTCTATTATATGTTCTAGATATACCTTGATGTCCTCCTAACGTTGAATCGTGATACTCCTCAATTATTCGTCTCTTTTCTTCTTCAGTTCCTACATCCTCTTTAATTACTTCTGCCATATTAATTTTTATTCTACTAAGCGCGTCTGCGTTCGTATTTCGCTTTCCTGCCTTGTGTATGATATTAAAATCATAATCAGCTAATTTAATAATCCAACGCATCAATCTCGATCCAGGATCTTTAATATTAAACAACCACTGTAAAGGTTTGTGGTCAGTGACTAATGTGAACCTTGTACCGTAAATGTAAGATCGGAAATGTTTCACTGCCCGTACTAATGCAACAAGTTCTTTTTCTGTTGTGCTATAATTCTTTTCAGCTTTACTTAGTGTTCTACTAGCGTACGCGATTGGTTTACCTTCGCCTATCTTACCTTGCGATAATATTGCTCCGCAGGCCTCATTACTGGCATTCGTAGTGATTACGAATTCTTCTTTAAAATTTGGATATTGTAATAACGGTGCACTAGTTAATTTGCTTTTTAGCATTTCGAAACTATTATCCTGTTTTTGCGCCCAATCAAATGGTACATCTTTCTTTAATAATTCATTTAGTGGCTGAGCGATTTTACTAAAGTTTTTTATAAATCGCCTATAGTAACCTACTAGCCCTAGAAAACTCTTTATGTATTTCGCGTTCTTAGGTTGTGGATACTTATCTACAGCTTCCGTCTTCTTAGGATCTGGAGCTAACCCGTCGCCTGTAATTACATGACCTAAATAATTTACTTCTTTGCGTAAAAATTCGCATTTATCTGCATTTAATAGAAACTTGTGTTCTCTTAATCTATCAAATATTTCGCGTAACTTTATTTGATGCTCCTCTAAATTCTGAGCGTAAACCACAATGTCATCTAAATATACAAAACACTTAATACCTTGTAAACCTGTAAGTACTGTGTTCATTAATCTTTGAAAAGATGGCGGACCCCCTTTTAACCCGAACGGCATCCTAGTAAACTCGTAATGGCCATATGCCGTACTAAATGCGGTTCTTTCTTTATATTCATTATGCACTTTAATTTGATGAAACCCGCTCGATAAATCTAAAGTACTAAAGTACTTACTTCTACCCAATTGGTCTAAAATATCTGTAATGTTAGGTAACGGAAATGAATTACCTATAGTCGCTTCATTTAATTTTCTAAAATCAATGCAAATACGCCATTTAATTTTACCCGACGCGTCCATTTTCTTTGGTACAACCAAAAGTGGCGCGTTCCAAGGACTTTGGCTCTGTTCTATTATTTGTTGTTCCAACATAGAGTCTATCTGCTTTTGCACTTCCTCTTTATGTTGCTCCGGAATACGATACGGTTTTATATTTGTTGGGGCTGTATCTTGTTTCAATGGAATCGTATGTTCCAGCGTATCAGTCGCCGTTAATTTGTCTCCCGGCAAATAAATAAATCATTGTACTCTACGCATATATTTATCAAAGCCTTTTTTTCTTCTTTATTTAAATGATCTACCCTTAATTGTTTAATAACTTCATCTTCGCGATTTCGCGATAACTGTTTACATTCATACTCGTCAATTTTATGTATCTCCACTTCTGGGATCTCTATTTCAACTTTAACGTCATTTATATTCGTAACTGGAACTAAACATTTACCCTTAAAAGCTTTAGTCAGACTACTACCTAACTGTACGCCTGACTGTAACTCACACGAATATACGACGCCTTCACGTACGCTGTGCGTTTTCGTACAAATAACCGTTTCTGATCGCGGTTGTAATACAATTTTATTTATATACGGAACTAATTTCCATTTAGTCTGTCCTACCTGGACAACGCCTTTCTCAAAGTCTATATTCGCTTTGTATTTCGACATAAAATCTATACCCAAAATACCGTTACTTCTTAATGGAAACTTATCATATACCACCTGAAATGGATGAACAATTTCTCTATCATTCATTTTAATATTTAAATTTATTAAACCGATTGTTGTTACAGGCTCCTCAAAAATACCCGTAATTACTCTTTCGGTATCTGGCATTATTTCAGCATCATCTTCTAATTGTCCTACTTTAATTATCGATATATCCGCTCCCGTGTCTAAAAGTAAACAACCGGTTTTGTTTATTGTTTCGGATAATTGCATTTCTATGCATTCATGCTTACGGCCATCTGTAATACGACCTACTTGAATGGTTTTAAAATCACTTGCCTTCGGATGAGCATCCGTACTCTTCGGCTTAAAACTCGGTTTCTTATTATTTTTATTTTCTTCGTCTTTCTGCTTCTTAAAGCACTTAGCAATAACATGCCCTTGTTTACCACAATAATGACATGTAATTATTTTAACATGTACGTCTCTATCTCTTTTAGCAAAATTATTTTTATTAAACCCGCTTTTACTTTGAAACGAGGTTTTCTTAAAGTAGAAAACGCCAGATTAAAATCGCCAGATTCCCTACGACTATCACTCCCTGGACAGTAACGTTTATTGAGAAAGGGCGAAGTACCATTCACAACCCTGGGAAAAATTCCCTATAACTATTTTTATGTTCAAAACATATGCTACAGTCTCGTATACACACCTGACACCTGTCTCTGTTTCTCCACACAACTAAGAATTTCTTATATTCTCACTTCTAAGTAACAATTATGCTACAAGTACAGTAAGTACAATTGACAATTACAACACTACTAGATTAGCGTAGACAGTGATAAAATAATAAAATAGTCTTAAAATTAAGAGATTAACTTTTTTCGACCCTCTGGAGGAGGAAGGTTCCGGTCCCGTTCGTCCTCCTCCGTAAATACGATTTTAAAAAATGCATTCTTTACTTACAACAAACGTTTTACATCAGTTTGCATTTATAAATGTTAACGAAAAATCTAAGTAAAATTAATTATAGGCTATACCTAAACTAGTCACTACACAAATATAAAAAAGATATTTAATAATACAAAATTTCCCATTTTGTGCAGTAAGAGTTAACAGTAATCGTAAACATAACAATAATCCATACTACTTGCATGTAAACAACACCCGATTTCACGGCTAGACTGTGAAAAAATATGATTCCTACTTGCAAAAAAGGGACGTGAAACGCAACAGTGGTGGGACCTGAAAAGTTTCCATAAACTAAATACGGAAAATTGTTAAAATTTATTTAAATTTTGTTTAATTGTTGTCAAATTCTGATCCCGGGCTCGTTGGCCGTTGTCCAGTGCTATACGCGCTAGCAGACGTTTCGGCCGTGCCATTGACGGTCATCATCAGTGTAATTTTGAGCTTTCGCTAACGTGAGATATCACAACGTTAGAGACCACAGTACTGTGGTAATGGCGTTTGAATTACAGCTTCGTGATACTTGGAAAATTTATAAGGATAGATGCCTTTCACGGGGCAGCTAGCCATTACCACAGTACTGTGGTCACTAATGTTATGTCATCTTACGTTAGCGAAATCTCAAAATTGCACTGATGATGACCGTCAGTGACACGGCCGAAACGTCTGCTAGCGCGTATAGCACTGGACAACGGCCAAACGTCTGCTAGCGCGTATAGCACTGGACAACGGCCAAACGTCTGCTAGCGCGTATAGCACTGGACAACGGCCAAACGTCTGCTAGCGCGTATAGCACTGGACAACGGCCAAACGTCTGCTAGCGCGTATAGCACTGGACAACGGCCAAACGTCTGCTAGCGCGTATACCACTGGACAACGGCCAAACGTCTGCTAGCGCGTATAGCACTGGACAACGGCCAAACGTCTGCTAGCGCGTATAGCACTGGACAACGGCCAAACGTCTGCTAGCGCGTATAGCACTGGACAACGGCCAAACGTCTGCTAGCGCGTATAGCACTGGACAACGGCCAAACGTCTGCTAGCGCGTATACCACTGGACAACGGCCAAACGTCTGCTAGCGCGTATACCACTGGACAACGGCCAAACGTCTGCTAGCGCGTATAGCACTGGACAACGGCCAAACGTCTGCTAGCGCGTATACCACTGGACAACGGCCAAACGTCTGCTAGCGCGTATAGCACTGGACCACGGCCAAACGTCTGCTAGCGCGTATAGCACTGGACCACGGCCAAACGTCTGCTAGCGCGTATAGCACTGGACCACGGCCAAACGTCTGCTACCGCGTATAGCACTGGACAACGGCCAAAGAGCCCGAGATCAGAATTTAACAACATTCATTCAGGCCGTGTAGTAAGCCTTAGAAGTTATTTAAATATGTGTGAGGTATGTTCGATGTCACTCAGCTCGCAGGTATTATGTAATTAAATTTCTACACACACAAATGGACATACCGACGGAAAGCGTGGGAAACGCAATGTGGGAGAAAAATGCCCGCTCACAGTTTCCGCGGCCAACGTATCCAAAGTGTTAACTTTTATTGTTGTTACATATGCACTTCGCTAACCGTGTACTCGCTGTCAGTTAGTACACATGCAGCAATCTGAACGTGAATTAATTTATTTACGCACGAAAACCATCATCGGTTGTACGGAGAGGAATCAGATCACGTCTTCGTTACGCCAGGGCGGCTAGCGACCGAGTGACGTGGCCGGCAGGGATCGATCGTCTTTGACGTTACTTTAATAATATCACTTTTTAATTTTACTTTGTTTGCCGTTCAGTCTTCAGTAGCGAGCGGCAGAATGTTTGCCTAATATGTTTGACAACACGGCGTATCAGCAAATTCTCTTTGTACAACGCCGGCGTCGACGTCGACGTCGTCCCATTTTTCACATTAAAAAGTAAAAGTTTTTTAATTACGTGTCCCCCTTCCACTTTAAGCCTACTATATGTCTCTGTCTCTGTCTCTGGTCTCTGTCTCACTCTTTCCTCCTACCTTATCCCGTTTCCTTTTTTAATTTTTATTTGCCGATACGTTTTCTCTTTCCAATAAAATTACTCTCGAAAAACTAGTAAATGATAGGAGTGAGTGAAGATAAACTTACAGCGTGTTATTATCAACACAATACGTTTATTAATGTGCAAGTAGAATGTCATATCTGTGTTGTTTGTCAGTTCATTGTCCTTTTAATAATATTCACTTATAGTTTAAAATACACACTACACATTTACCAAATTTTTGTTAATTTTTTTAATTTTTGTTATGTATCGTAGAAAAATTAACATGGTGGTAAGGTACAGTTACAATTTTAAAGTGGGCCCAATTTTAAAGTAAAACTATGAACCTACATAACGTGATATTAATTTCGTATACTTTCACACTCACAAAACCATTCCACAATCATAAGACAACGAAAGAATTTTGTTTGAAGTGACCGTTTAGGGGGGGGGGATTTCCCTCATTTTAATATACCGTTGATCCGCGCCTGGTGTGTGTATGTATGTGAGGGAGAGAGAGCAGGAATTCATAACTTACTTCTCGCGACAGAATATTTAATGAAGCCGTGATGACTTTGACGAATCATGGGATTGTTGTGATGAATAAAAGTACAGTTCCCGCGTCTAAATTCAGCTTCTCTGTCATTGGAAGTTTGTATGTAATAAGCAAAGTTTATTTCTGTCCGAATGAATTGATCATTTCTCCTTTTTGGAAACTGCAAAATTTATTGCTGAGGGAAAGTCATCGACGTGATGGTTTGATACAAAACGTCTTCTGCACGTGATCCAAACATTTACGATAACAGCTTGTTACAGCAATCAGTTCACACAACAAAATACAAACGGTTAATTGAAGAGAGCCGATCCTATGTTACCTGTGTATATAAAAAAATGTCTTACATTTGATAATAATGTTTCTTATTTTTCTTCTCATTCTTCTCCCTCCTTTTTCCCCTCTCTTCCGGTTACCGATCCAAATTCTGTCCCGTCAATTTTTTCGAGGATTTAGAACTATATTGGGGCCGATAGTATATTTTTCTCGGTAACCTTATTCTCTTCATTCTTTCTATCTTTTCTTCCCATTTATTCCTATTTTGTTCTATTAAGTTTATCTAAAAACTCGTTTCTAGTTTACCCCTTAAATGTTAGTTTCCTACTGAGTCTTCCATGGTACATTGCTTTACATTCCTACAGTACAGCTGGTATTGCAGGTTACTTGACGTTCGTCTTGAAAGTACCAACTTTTCCGAATCGTATTATGGCAACGTCCATACCTGATATCGCACATAAATAATGCAAAACGTATCTCGCTAATGTGAAAATGTGAATAGCTGAAAAATGTAAAAATGTAGAAGTTGTTAACGATGTTCAATATTCATTACATCGTTTAATTTTAAAGACGTCTTCTCTCTAAAAGCAACAAATTTTGTTTTTCTTGTTGAAATTGTCGAATTGTATCTTCTTCTGCTCCTCCTCCTCCTCCGTCTTCTTCTTCTTCTTCTTCTTCTTCTTCTTCTTCTTCTTCTTCTTCTTCTTCTTCTTCTTCTTCTTCTTCTTCTTCTTCTTCTTCTTCTTCTTCTTCTTCTTCTTCTTCTTCTTCTTCTTCTTCTTCTTCTTCTTCTTCTTCTTCTTCTTCTTCTTCTTCTTCTTCTTCTTCTTCTTCTACTTCTACTTCTACTTCTACTTCTAATTCTAATTCTAATTCTACTTCTACTTCTACTTCTACTTCTACTTCTTCACGGATTAGGTATTTTGTCTGTTCCGTCTTCACAGTATATACCTCGCCATCTTGTTCTTGGTCTGCCTACATTCCTTCTTCCAAAGGGTCTATACCAATAAGCTACTTTAGGTAGCTGTCTGTCGTCCATTCTGTCCAAATGTTGCGACCATTCCAGGCGATATTTCTTGCCGTTTACGGTCAATACCTGTAGTTTGTACCTACTAATCTAAATATTCTTATTACGCTAATGATCTCGCCTTGTACAACCTTTTGTTCGTCTCAGAAAAGTAGTTTCTGAACTTTAAATTTGGTTTATAATCTTCTTTGTGGGCCCCCATTATTCACAACCATACAACAAGTTCCACTGTTTTATAAAATGTAATCTTTGTTTCTTTCCTTGTTTTATTCTTGAGTGTTATATGAACGATGCCACGCATCATCTGCAACGTCAAATTGTATAATAGACTTTTCATCTTATGATGTGATGGGTCTTATTAAGAATTTTAATCGTTCGAACATCTTGCTCATAGTTGTCCGGAGGACAGTACCGAGTATTATTTTCACGTCCGCTCAAGTACCGCATCCTTCTCGTGTAATCGCAGGCAGACTGCGTCTCAGCATACTCGAAGAGTGTCACTTCTCTTACTGCCCCGTACCAAAACCCTCACTAAACTGACGTTTATTCCATTATTTATATTAACCTTCCAAAACCAGTGCCCTGCATTTCTCAAAAATCATAGCCGTATCTGCTGACGCGAGCAATACAGTTGCTTAGATGTATCGATTTTTCTAAAAGTCACTCTTTTTTCTTCTGAATGTGGTTCCACAGAATTTATTGAACTTTTCTAAAGACAATAAAAATGTACGTACAGTATATCTCAGATCGCTTAATAAGCAGATTATTATCAACATCAAGAACGCCTCTTGCAAACAAGCTTCGCACTTTTGAATTATAACCATACAAAACTTTTCATTGGTTAAACAGAGGAGAGTCTACTCCGGTGTCTTTTTCTATGTGCAAAGATAAATATTTTAAAAAGTAGGTAAAACAGTATTGCATTGTCTTATTGCTTTATTGTCTGGCAGCGTGCCACTCATGTCCAGGGCCCGAATTCTATACCGTATAAACTGCACCGAGTCCTGATTAAGCGATGTGAGCATTTTGTACGCTCCAGATTTGCTCACAATAAAAGCCAGTTAAAACTATCAAATACGTTTTTATTAACTGGAGTAGAACAAAACCGGAGGACAGCAAAGATAATGACAGGGAATTGAGCAGGCTTCTTTAAAAAAATGTGTTAAATAAAGTTATAATTTTTTAAAATAAGTAAACGTAAAGTTATTTTTTAAATATTAACAATCATTATTAATACAATAGACAAATTAATTTATGTAAGTCATTTGTTCAGAGACGTTCGATATTTTTTAATGTTTCGTAACCAATTATATATAATGATAATGTGATGTATTTTATACTTACACTTATTGTTTTTTATTAAAGTTACATATAATTCAATTTTTTATTTTTTGTATTCTTTTTATATAGCCTAAATGTACCATATAATGTTATTATTTATATTCTTAAAGCGATCAAGTTCATATCGATTTATAATATTGTGAACACAAATGTGCTATATAACCTGACGATGGTCTGTGACCGAAATCGATCGCTTTAAGAATATAAATAATAACATTATATGGTACCTTTAGGCTATATAAAAAGAATACAAAAAATAAAAAATTCAATTATATATGGTGGCAGCGTAAAATCAGCTACACTAATGACCTCGCGGCTCTTGGTAGAGCATATTAATTGTATTTAAATCTAATAAATAAAACAATTGGTTTAGTTTTACAAATATTTTATTTGTTCAACTAATTGTTTCACCAATTACGGCTGCCTCATGTTCAATATAACTTAGTTTAGGTTTTTGATTTCACGGTGTAGAAGTTGTGATTTAAAGTATTTCATCAGCCCATAGTAGCATCTGTTAACATTGCAAATTATTTTACTTATCTCTTCATTTATATCATTGTTTTCATTTATCAGAGAGCCCAAATACGTGAGACCCTTTCAAAGTTAAAAATTTATTAGATTTAAATAGTACAAAATCAACTTCATTATAGTTTGAGATTTTTCGAAAGGAGTAGGTTTTACATAATATATGCGTGGCCGATCGCGTGTGTGTAAAGAAATGTAAAAAATGGAATGCTTACAACCGGTTGCGTATCTAGAATTTGTCTTGGGGGGTCTGGGATCCGATCCAGTCGGCTTCGTATTCGTACAAAAGATAAAACAAAGTTAAGACTAATCAACATTACTATCTTTAAAGTGGCTGAAACACATGTAATAACATCTTGAAAGCAATACCATTAATGTAAACGGTAATAACACAGTAAAAATAGGCGTTATTGAAACATTGTTTACACGATAATGACTGAATTGCTTTTTCTATATTTCATATTTACAGAGTGACTAGTGAAAAATTAATAAAAGAGCTTAAAAATAAACAGATTAACAAAGTTCATCAACTTTTCTCGTCCCTCTGGGAGGGGTCTGGTCCAGTTCACCCCTCCCCAATAAATACGCCCCGCTTACAACTTTTGAACGAGTAGACAAATTTTGTCTTTTCGTTCAGTTCATTTGCATTTGTAGAAAGAATGCCCCTACTGTATGTGATTTTAGTTCATAAAGCGGATTAAGAAAACTCGTAGGAACTTTTTAATTCTACCTAGAAATACACTGGCCTATTTAATTAAAATTGTCTTCTTTTCTACGTCGTTCAGTGTAACCTATATATATATAGATTATAAGAAAACCTTTAAGTAGGTCTATACTTAAGTTGTGCTAAGAAAAAATAAAACTATACGCCTTAGATTTGTTGTTTCACCGATAAGTTAAACCGCTTTTATGTTTTACCGTTTACGTTTAAACTCTAATACAGTAAACCTTCTATAAAACTAAACGTTGAATTAACAATACGTACAGGCCTGTGCAAAAGTCACTTGAATTAAAAAAATTGTACCAACAATATTGTTCTTTGGAATACTGATCTTGATTGCAATCATTACAGATCAATATTTGATCGGTTCTGTGTAATGGATTTGAACTAAAATTATCACTTCACTTCACTTCACTTCACTAATAACAGCAACTAAATCTTAAAAAAAAATTGAAGCAAATGTTCTTTCTATTTCAGTTACTTCTATTCTACTTTACTCATTCGTGAGAGTAAAGTAACAATCAGAATAGTAACAAAAGTTTTATTAAATTACTTAGATTTCAGTTGAATCAATTGATAGTGTTAGCCTAGGAACAGAATAATGTCGGTTTTGTGATGCCAACATTAGAAGCCAAAATTATTGTACTTCGGTTAAATTTAACGAATTTATTTATTTTAATTAATTTGACGGGCATGCCTGTTCTTTTTACGAAGTGACTTTGACTCATCCTATGTATTACAAGTGTAAATTTCGCTAACTAGGTTATTTGGTAAGAGTACCCGATCTTAACAATGAAGTGTTCACAAGACGTTAACCGATTTTTGAAATTCGTAAACGGTAAGTTCGTAGTCGAAACAATAAAATTATGGTCTCTCGTCATCGCTGCTGTTTGCTTAAAACTCTGTGTTTTGGACATTAAAAATTATGTCCAGTTGCAAAAATTGTATCAATTATTTCGTCACAAATTACAGCTTAGTTATTTTCTTATTGTGGAGCCGCAATCCTGCGTGGACCTTGACCTTATTGGCAATTTGCCTATAATATTCCCTTCCTCTCCCCTTCATCCTTCATGCCCGTAACCTCATCCTGCAGCCAAAGTGTCCTTGGTCTGCCTCCTGCTATTGGATTACACATCACTTCACTGACAATCTGTTTCTGCAATTTATACGTCTTGCAATTCGTTTCAACCAGCTAACTCTCGTCAACCTTATAATATTTAAATATTCGTATTTTGTAGAACATTTCAAATGTCGTTATTTTTTTATCTTTCTTGTTTTCAAATTCACCTTCTTTTATTGACGAAACGTTTATTCCCTGTATTATTTTTCTTTTATAGTACCGTTATCGTTAAAGTTTCATTCTACTTAGTTTTAGTGCTGAGGTTGTTTATCTCATATTTAAAATAATTTTGTTCTCTGTTTTGTTCTCTGTTAATGTTTATTCTCTGTAACCATTATTGGATTCCTTATTTTCTACCAAAGTTGCACTCCGAAACGCGTTTCCAGGTACTCATTAGGGTTGTTGGGTTGCCATTATTCTCATTTACTCAATTTTCTATTCGTTTACTTTAAAACTTTCACACTCACTTCCGATTGTAACACGTGAAATGCTTCTTACAAAGCACCGGTATTCAAAAGATTACTTATAGATAATTTATTGGTTTTAAATTTACACACACGAAGAATGGTGTATGTACAATTCATACGACGAAGTAAATTGTTTGAAACATACCGACCTGTCAACCGCTTTTCAGTGAGCAGTACACAGCACACAAAGATTACCTAATACAAATTAAACCCAACTCTGCCATCGGTACTTGGTGGGTGGTGTGAGTAGCTCACTGGATACTGACGCAGGTTCCAGGTGCTGTCAGAAGAGAAGGGTTCAAGCCAAACTATCAAACTACGTGGATAAAACACTCTACATGCTCGTAAGACTACACAAAGACTCGGAACCAGGGCGGATCATTTGGCGACGACGCGACTAAGGAATTCTAGACAGTTGGGGAAAACTGAATCCTGGCAGACTACAGAATAGGTGGGCGGGGGACCTGGAATCCACCTCAAATGAATCTCTTTGAGAAGTGAAGGAAACAGACGACGGAACCTACGTAAAAGAAATTAAACCCGAAGTTTTAGTATCAACTACATCAATTCAAGAGCATCAATCCATTACGATCCGTGGATTAAAAACACAAGTAGTACCTAATAACTTAGCAGGTATGATGACATTAAAAGAATTTATAATCATAGTTGGAGCACTACAGCTGACAGAAGTACAGATGCAAAAACTTCCAAATGTTTTTCAAGTCCATTTTACAACGGAAGTGTGATGTATAAAATTAGGTAGCAGATTCAAGAATTTTAATATCATCATCCCCAGTCCCCACCAAAATCTGCTCCAACGCCTCCTTGTCGTAATATATCCGTGAGTTGTGGAGCAGGTCCGTTTACCTGAAAATTTGTTGCCTCTAGTACAAGCAATCGTAGTGTAGTAGCACCGTCTTCACTGAGACACGTATCACATGTTCTTGCATTTTCATGATCCTCGCCCAAACAGCCCACATACGCCTACTGACGTGGTGAAAAGAAAAAGATGTACAAAAAGAACAAGTGTCAGGAACGGCGTAAACAGCAACAGGAACATACCGACAATCTGTCAGCAGCAACTGAGAAGCAAGATTTATTTTCTAAAGGAAGAAGCAGTTTAGGTGGTGTGCTGAAGTAGTCAGGAGGTTACCACCTTTCTATTAAAACCCTTAATGGGAGTGCAAGACCTACTGGTAACAGTTAAAAGAGTATACATTACGTTTGTTGGTAAAGTAAAATATACTCGAGTGATAGCAAAGAGCCTACTCCAAGTCCCTTAACTTGTTACAAAGAGAGTTGTTATTATGAGTATGTTCATGCAACCTGGATGTATATGCTGACTGTGTTTCAGCAAACCAGATTGATATTAACTACAGGTCAAGCCGTGAATTCAGAAATGCTTCGTTCGACCTGCGTTGTAAATCACCAGCACCGGCCGGTATCATAAATCTGGAACGCTGTGTACGTGCGCGTGCGCGCGCGCGCTTTGGTTAAGTAAACACTGGATGCAGCAGACGGTCATTAAATGGAACGTGAATACCAGTTGAGCACTATTTGTATCCATCAGCCGGAGTACATGGCTCTGTGTACGTATGTGGTGTGTGCGTTGGCGCGGGCAGTCCATTATTTGCGTGTCGATATTGTCCGTTGTGTCTGCCCGGTAATAACAACACGCGCACGCCATTCGCGCACAACTCCGCAGCGTGCGGCAACGTTTCCATTAACGGTGGAAAATAAATTTTTCGTTGGCGAACGCACAAAGGACCGTCGTCATGTACACCGTACGGAAGAGAAATTACAGACTGACGGACAGACGACTGAACAAAACGGGGGACAGAACGAATGAGAAGGTAACCAGTGTCTCACGGTTGTGCCGCATTCTGAAGAAAAGTTTTACACGGAAGAATTGACTAAGTAGTAAGTGGAAAATGACATGGAGTCCTAGACTTTTGTCAGTTACGCTTCGAACATTTCACTATTTCGGGCTTAAAAATTTATTCCCTTCATTCTATTTTATACTATGGCATCGGACTTCCGTACATTTCTCATTTACGGAGGGATAAACAATGAATAAACATGTAAACAATTACAAAAAGTTTTAAAGGATTCATCTGCTGTAGGTGTAATTGGCGTTGACAAACATTGTATTGCATGTTTTTTACAGTAATAGTGGGCATATGGTTGTAAATTTATAACCATTTCATTACAGTATCATCATCATCACCATCATCATTGGTGGTACAACTCATTACTTTGGTCTCGGTCGGTTGCAACGAAACGACGTTTCTACCTGTTCTTACCGCGGTCAATTCCGCTCCGTCACTTTTGGATCGCTGGCCCTAAAAAGTCGTTAGACTGGACTAGATTCCACTTTGACGACGGAAATACCCAGATCGAGTTGCCGCCCGGATCGAGTTGTAGCAGTAGGTACCCTACAAATGTATCCTGGAGTCAGCTATTATTTTTTTTTAGAAAAATATCTTCTTTACTCTGTGCAGCAATCCATCTACGGCTTAGTAAAACATTTTCAAAATATTCGAATTTCTTGTTAATATTTTTACCTATAGATTGGTTCATGATGTCATAAAGTTAGACAACATGCAGACGCATGTCATAATGGTCACGTTTGATAATGGTAAGAAACAAACAAAATGCTTACAATAAAATTTACACAAAGCAATTAGATTTTACTATTGAGAAAATGTCCCAATTTTGAGATTATATTACTCAATACCGGGCGTATCCGGGTTTACTTCTTGTACTATTATAAAATTTAATTTTTATTCTATATATCCATGTAAAAATTAAAGCCGGGACGCACCCTGAAGTATAACAAAACCTTTCGTGTTTACATGGAATAGGTATAAACATACTACTAAGTTTTACGTCATAATTCAAAACGTTTGTTAAGTAGGTAAAATGAAATGCAACAAACATTGAAAGCTTAATATATATTATACATACCTGACTCACTGCAGTCCATTAGTGAGACACTTTTCACTTCATTTTACAAACACAAAGAAACTCCACCGAAATTTTTTGTTAAAGCAAATGCTGTAAACGCAAATGTTTATCAAAGTTTAAAATTTCGACTCAGCTGACTACCACCAGATAGCGCACTAAGGAAAAAAGTGTGTCCCATTGTTGCTCGTCTATTTAACTCTCTCAGGGAATAAATTATATGTAGCTATGTGTATTTTGGCCAGGATTATGATACAAATACCTCACTGTGAGACGCCTCTGTGTGCAATATGCGCGAGACGACAGCTGCTGTAGAAGACTAACAACGGATGGATGGGGATATCCAAAATTGCTAGTATTGTAGTATTCCTGATAAACTGTTACAAGTTGTTATTCCCCCATACTACGTGAACACTGTTCGGATGTAATCATCCTTACGTAATAATAAGTAGTGTTTGTGCAGAGGTAAATGAACAAGCTGAAATCCTGGTACAGTCCAGCGGAGATTATCTGGAAACTGGATTGACAGGACGGCAGGGTTTATTTTCGTGTATAGATGTTGAACAACTTCAATATCAGACGTCGTTTGTAGCACACGACCACTGAAAGAGATCTCCTACCGAAAATAGGAAGTGAAAGCTCGTGATTTGTGGTGAAATCAGTCTCAAGGGATCAGTCGTTAAAGGTCTCTCGACTTGTTTAATGTTACGCATAAAGATAACACTTCTACCCGTAAAATATACGTTCTATTCTTATATCACGCTTCAACGATTTAAGTTTGAACGTGCGTCTCGTTCAAGTATAGAGATATTGATAGCAAGATATACACATTTCAGGGAATTTGAAGCATGAGACAGAGAACATTAACAACTAAGAGAAGAAGAGATACTAAATTCAGGTTCTATTGTCACGCCAATGCTGAGGTACTGTAGCGAATGTCGATATAATCAAAACAAAAATAAATAAGTAAAATAAAAAAACAACAAGGACTCAAGCAGGTGAAATGATATTTTTGCGGAACATTCGGGATCACACTAAACGAGATTAAACACCGAATGAGAAAATTAGATCAAATCTTGGCATTTATAGACTCAAAAAGAGGATAGATGCAACATAAGTCAGAGTAGATGCTACACATCCACAGAATGAGCCCATGCAGACCAAAAAAGATCATCATCATCTTCACAACACGGCATAGGCAAGGTGCAGCCTGTTCGGCCTTCAAAGACCCCCCAGCCATTCAAAGATCTTGGGTCTACCCACATATCTGTGTTATACAGGTTTGAATTTCCAGGCTTGTTTGGCCAGTCTGGAATCCGACATTCTTTCTAGGTGTTCTGTCCACCGTTGTTTGTAATCTTTTAATTTCTCATTTAAGTTAAAACTTGTAATTGTTGTAAAACTTGTAACCAACAAAGATCATAATGTATTATAAGCGACAGGAAAACAACTTGGTCAAGAGAAAGGTGGTCTTGACGATGACTGATCAGGCAGTGTGCCCAAGTCCTCGAGTGAAGCAAAAAAGACGTTGTTTTAAATGGAAAACTGTTAAAGAACAGTCAAGTGTTATAGAAAAGCGTAACTCTCTCTAGCGGTAGGACAAGAATTGTCGTCTCGCCTTGCCCTAGTAGCGGTAATGTTCTTGATAAATTTATATGATACATTGCACCTGCCAAAACAGGTCTGTCCTGGTACCTGTACCCGTAACCTGGTCCCTGGTGCCAGATGGTGTCTTAGCAATCTGATACTAAATTTGAGTAAATTAAATTTAAAACTGTGCTTTTAACGAAAACAATTCTATCAATTTTTCATTAGAAGTACCGTATTTCTTTAATATCCATACAGCATATCAAATCGAAAACAACAAGTTCAGAAATTACCCACAGATATCAGTATCTTCCGCAGTAATGCCAATTTGCGGGAAAAGGTCGCTAAATCTAGAGGATTTGAAGATCACATTACTGACAATGAATATACTGTATTGGCGACTTTCCTGGTCCAGTATAGCCAATTTGGGGAAAATCTTGGGGATTTTCTTGATATATACCAGACAATGAAGTTAGGTACAAACATTATGACCTAAATTTAATATTAATTTTGTTTACAATCATAATTTGACAAATAATGTTCCCCAGATATCACTGTATAGTAGCTTAGAAACCTGAGAATCGTTTTTTTTTTACCTTGATGTTTACAAACCTAAAGAAAGAATTACCTCACTTAAAAAATATTGTATACAGTAAGTGAATAGACAGCAACATGGGTAATGCTTTTCTGCCTCACTCACATACAGCCACGACCAATGTAAACATTGCGAATCCCTGTGCAAATCTTCTGTGCATATGCAAAATAAATAATAATTTTATTAGCCTCTGAAGGAGACATTTCTGTGTTTCTACATTTTGTGATATGTAAGAGTTATAAGATTCAAACGCAAGTTTCATAAGTGTGTTTGTACGGCTTGTAATACGCGGAGTCAAAATATCGTACTAGGAAATTGTTCATCACACGATGTAGGCCCATGTTCTTAGTTCTACGTATAACACATCAAGTCATTAATACGGAAGTAAGTGTTGAAAAGTTAATATTTAATTAAGATGGGCTACAGATATTGACAAATTTGATAACGAATCGTGGTAAAACAACTCAAAATATTAAATATTATATTTTTTGAGTCTTGGGGATTTTTACTTAAAAATCAAGTCTTTTGGACGGCATCTTGCGATTTTTAGAATAACCTATTTGGTGACACTGATCTTCAGGTTATTTAACTACTTTTTCTAAAACTAGTGTTTCAATCGCCACCTGTAATTATTACATTAGGTGTACTGTACTGCATTTCGTACCGATATGCCGTTGGGCTGTGCATATTAACATTCTCGTCACGTTTTATTAGTCATGACTTGTTTAACAGCGATCTCTTTCTCAAACATCGTTCGATTGTTTAAAACACTTACTTTTATCTGTATTATGCGTATTATCGCAAAGAGTAACTGATATTATGGTGGCTTTCTATACGACCTGTAATAGCCTTACTGTACAAGGTAAGACGTTACAGTATTTTCATTGCTTTTAAAATATTTATATTGAATACACGTGTTATTTAATTCATTGTCATTCACATACACACACAAACACGTGTGCCCATTTGAAGTGGAAAATTAATTTAATTTACAAGTTCATATACGGTACTATGGTGTGGTTCAACGTGTAACGAAATAGAAGAAACGAAAAGCAGTGTTGCCAGGTCAACCAAACGTATTTTCCCCACCCACAGAGCTACCCAATATTTCCCCACTGCCACAAATATGTGTGGTTTAAGCAAAAGCGTTAGTATTTACAAGAATGTGAGCATATTCCAAACGTTTACATACTATTATAAGAGTAACGTAAATATTAAAAATAATTTTATTTATGATAAAAGAAAATCTAGTCACATGCTGAGAGATCGAACTGAATACATTTGAAATCCTTTTCTTGTACTTAGTTCATTATATATTTACACAACTTTCCAATTGTTTAATTCATAAAAACAATTTGAAATCAGTGACGCCTATTTTCTATTATAACATTTATAGTATCATCAATAAGATTGTTTGGGTACATATTTGAAATGTCGAAAGAGTATAATTTTGTATCTTTGTTTACTTTGAAGGTTTTTAGTTGAACCGTGACTTTGATTTTGGGTTTTATATTGTATTTTACTGGAAGACTTTTTATGTTTCTAAATTCGATTTAGTAACTTAGCTACTTTATAATTTGTTAAAAAAATTTGAATTATTATACTGTGCATATCACATTCTACTTTTCAAATAAATAATATGTAAAGCATATTGTTACATTGACAAAAATAATTGTTACATATTGTTTGTATATGTATGTATACTGAAAATAACTAACGAATTCTCAAGGTGTCCTGTGAAAAATACAAATTTTTACATTATAAAATAAAAAATACAGAACAACTTATCTTCAAAGAAGGGGACCTAGATGAGTGGTTTCTTCATCAAAAATTAAATGACTTTTAGATTTTTCAACCTGAACAGTTATTGAAAATTTCAGAGGCTAACTTATATATGGTACCAGTGATAAACGGAGAAACGCCATGTTGATCTGCAAGGATAAGCAAGGTCGAAAGTTATTTTAATTTTAAATACTAGAATCTGTTTACTTCCTGCCAATACCTAGCATATGCAGACGACGTGGCAATTATGGTGAAAACAAGACAAACGCTAGTGGCAGCATATCAGGAATTGGAAAGAGAGAGGCAAAAGGCCGGAAGAAAATAAACGAAGAGAAAACATAGTATATTTTGATGACACGGAATGAGAGAAGAGAGAAAGGAAGTATAAGAATAGGCAACCAAAGTTTTGGAGAGGTCCAAGAATTCAAATATCTTGGAAGCACAGTTACAGAGAATAATGAAACAAGCGAAGAAATCAAAGCAAGAATAGCAGCAGGAAACAGAAGCTACTACCTATTAAAAAATATATTCCAATCCAGGAATGTATCAAAAAATGTCAAAAAGAAAATATACACCGCGGTAATCAGACCTATAGTAACATATGCAAGCAAGACATGGGCGCTGAAGTTGGAGAATATAAAAAACCTTGGTGTTTTCGAGAGGAAAATTCTGAGAAGAATTTATGGACCACTGTGGGACGGAGAGGTGTGGAGGATAAGAAAGAATCATGAGCTAAGAGACCTGTATGGATAAGCGGACATAGTTGCGGCAGCGAAGGAGCAAGGTTGAGATGGTTGGGGCACGTGGTGAGAATGAGAAGTGATTGAAGACCAAAAATGGCATTGGAAAGGAAGCCGGAAGGAGTAAGGAGGAGAGGACGTCCGAGGAGATGTGGAAAGGGATGTGAGGGAGTGAGAGAGATGCGAGTGGCAGGTTGGAGGAGTAAGGCTCTGGACAGAGAAGAACGGAGGAGAATCATTGAGCATGCCAATATTCTACAGGGACCGTAGTAGCAAAAGGAAAAGAAGAATCTGTTTACTTACTATTTTTGAGAACATCTTCGAGTCACTGAGCCGCGGATATAGAAGTAAATCGTAAACAATTTCTTCTAGGGAGACGGATATCCTGAAATACTTGAAAAAAATATATCCTTAACTGTATTATTTGGGCCAGGCATAAACGGACAGCTTAAAGAATACTGTGAATCACAATTTCAACCAGTTACAGTACGACTGCCACGTTGTGGAAGACATGACGATATGTTACACGCAAGCCACCGTCTAGAAGTGCAAACAAGGTTGTGGTTGTGTAATATCCAATAGTAAATCTTCATCATTGTGGGAAGTCGACTAAATATAAAAGGCTTCTGTGGAATTTCTGAGAGCCAAGTTGTGCGGAACGTCAACTCGGGTAGAAGCAACGGCTAGAAGTTGAAGCAAAAGGAGATTGTCACTGAAGAAGGTAGAGAATATCGTCGGCGGTCATGAGTGAGAGTCGAATGTTCGCGTGTTTACGCTCCATTTTCTAAACACAACAATTCCTGATTGGGCAACTGCTGGCCGAATTGACAACACTAATCATCTGACGAATGCGTAATAGGATTACATCCCCCCCCCACACACACACACACCATGATCTTGTACAATGTTCGCACATTACTGATTACCGTTTATGCCCGCTTCTCCGGTCTGTTTGAGTACGTACACGCAATCTGTTAAATCCCGAGCTTTGGGAAAGGTCAGACCTGTTACACATATTCCATCCAGTCGCCGCAATTAAATGCTACGATGTTGAACAATATAACTGTCTGTGCTTTAAATTACTCATACGTTTATGTTTGTGAAATGGAGACACGTGACCGCGTGCGTCCATCTCGTGCGTAGCGGATGCTATTGCGAGGTACAATTAACTCGGTCGTAGTAAAGACTCAGTTATAGCAAAGCTAGATTAAAGAAAAATCCCGATCCACAGACATTACAGACACGTTCAAAATGATTCGTTTATAATGAATCCTCAACTAACGCCTTCTTGAACTCCAAAATCGAGCTTTCCTCAGCAAAAATGGCACTTGTAAGAAGATGGAAATGCCTACTTGCATAATGGAGATTCAGCATGTAAACGATAATAAAAAACAACTTTTGGGATATGTCATTTATTAGACTATTTGTATTTATTCTGACAAAACTGTGAATTGAGATGTGTCGTAAGGATGAATTCCTAAAACTTTTCTTAGGAATATTATCTGTGAATTTAAAAATCTGTGAATTGTAGTGGTTGGTGGTTGAAAAATTTGGGGGTTGCAGTTAAATTGGGGTTTGGGATTTTAAATGGGGGTTGGGTGGAATTAAATGGTTTTATTCTCTGAATAGAAAATGTCCAAGTCTCCTCCCCTCCAAACAACACACAAGAAAAACTAAATACTGCAATTTTAGTGTCACACCCGCATAACTACGAATATTGTATATATTTTTTTTAAATTTAGATTAAATATTCTGTTTCCTGATTGTACACTTTGATTAAAATTTGCAGGGTCTTGTGTAGGCCTATCGACTTTCTTAATTTAAATTTTTTCCTCAATCGGACATAAACTGAACGGCGTTTTCGTTAAGTTTTCGACAGAATTCACTGCGCCCTACCAGTTAAGTATAATAAATAGCTTACACTTTGACACCTTAATCGTTTATATTGTTCTATCATTCCATTTAACGATGAATTGAACTGGCACTAACAACGAACTTCATAAAAAATTCGAACTTGCCATCAAATAGACTGGTGGCGCCATGGCGTACAAGCGAGGTTTGCAGTCCCTAGTCACACCAAGCGAAGCTATAGCGTTGTGATAGGAACAACCGAGTCTAGCCAGCCAGAGCACTACTCCATTGTATTTCCCCGTATACAAAGCGCATCACAGTTGGTGCATACACCGCGGCAAGAGCGTGTACGGTTTTTAGTATCGCTCTGCGCTTGTCAATCGGCAAATGATTAATTACGATGATTTAGCTTGAAAATACTATTGTTAATTATTGTTTTATTCATAATTCTATAATTTAAAATACAATTCGGGATTTAATGGGGGTTGTACAACCGCGCAACCTAAGCACGGGCCGCCACTGGTGAATTGTGTTAAATCAACTTTAGAAAGGGAACAATCTTTTGAAAAGTATACAGAATATATTTTTGAACACAAGTCATTTGCAGCAGCTATTGTGTGTCCATACAGACAAGACACGTGTATGGATGAAATAAAATTTAAATTTACCAGCTCATCAGTCTTACAGTTTCGTCTTGGCTGACAAGCGTATGTTCCATTGTAGGATAGGGTCGCTCAACAGAGTCCGTCAGAACATTAAAAATAAAAAAAGTGAATAGTTTGTTTGCCACATATATCCAAACACTTTCACACAACACGTAGGCCTATGTAACACACACGTGGAGCGCATCAATTTTGATAACGACTCTTCCACAGAGTGATCCTACGCTCGTGACATTTGACCTACTTTCCTCAAATTGTAAAAAAACGAAGAACGAAGAAGGCATAAAATATATGGTTAGATAGAAAAATTAGTAATATGTATTCAATGATGATGATTCAAGACGATATATTTAAGATGAACAAGCTGATGATTCAATGACGATATCTTCAAGATGAACAAGATGAACAAGATAATGCTTCAATGGCGTATTTACTTATTTTTTATCTCAGACACTGCAAACGCTATAAATGTTAAAACACCATTCAGGACCGTTTTTCAGGGTTCCGTTATTCAGGACTTTGAGTTGACTTATTTTCCTCAAATTGTAAAAAACGAAAAATGAAGAAGGCATAAAATGACAATGTATGGTTAGATAGAAAAATTAATAAGATGTATTCAATGATAATGATTCAATGACGATATCTTCAAGATGAAGAAGTTGATGCTTCAATGACATATTCACTTCTTTTTTATCTCAGATACTGCAAACGTTATAAATGTTAAAACATCCTTCAGGACCGTTTTTCAGGGTTCCGTTATTCAGGACTTTGAATTGACCTATTTTCCTCAAATTGTAAAAAAACAAAAAATGAAGAAGGCATAAAATATATGGTTAGATAGAAAACTTAATAAGGTGTATTCAATGATGATGATTCAAGACGATATATTTAAGATGAACAAACTGATGATTCAATGACGATATCTTCAAGATGAACAAGGTGATGCTTCAATGACATATTTACTTATCTTTTATCTCAGACACTGCAAACGCTATAAACGTTAAAACACCCTTCAGGACCGTTTTTCAGGGTTCCGTTATTCAGGACTTTGAACTGAATACTTACTTACTTTCTTTGAATACTTTACCGTATTTTGTTTTTCAGTTGCCTGTAATAAATACGGATTTAATAACACTGTTTTTGTTATAACTGTAAAACTATTTTATTTCTTCAGTCTTATTTTTCAGTTTTACCGTTTTAATATAAATTATCGTTTGTTTTAAATATACTACTGGGCGCTATATACCAGCGGTATTACCTTTTCGTTAATGCCATTACTGAAGTGAAAATACACAGTTGTGTTACAGTCAACCTCGAAAATAGTGAGCCAAATGATACGGTCCCTAGAGGTTCACTATAAACAAGGATGGCTGTACTTTACGAGGAGGGGGCGAACGGAATCGGACCCCTCCCAGAGGGTCGAAAAAGTTGACGAATTTTGATATTCTCGTAATTTTTATGCCGTTTTATTATTATTTTTTTTTAGCTGTCTACGCTAACGTAGTAGTAACTTCTTTTTAAATATACAAACAGGTTTATTACACAGCATTAGGGTATTCGTTTGAAATTTGAAATATATAAAAATCAATTCAGTCAATATGTATCTTGTATACAATGTTTAAATAATAGTGAGTATTTTTATTGTGTTATTACCGTTTACTTTAATGGGACTGATTTCAGCCACTTTAAAGATAGTAATGTTGATCAGTCCTCTATTGTTTTATTGTGTTTTATGAAGCCCACCTGACCCCAGACCCCTCCCCAAGGCCAAATTCTACATACGTCACTGACTGTACGGGATGTATGAATCGGTTTAAATTGAGATGGACACACTTTCATATTCAAAATAGGATCGTTATAGTTATATTAAATAGTCGTTATATTTTCAATCCAGATCTATAGAATTTATTGTTGACTAGCGCGTTCGTGTGTTCTAAATATACATCTATCATTAAAATAAAAACACCTATCGTTAAAATTTTTATTTTACCTTGTGACACGACTTCTCTCAATAAAGAGAGTGAACAATAACAAGGCTGCGTGAGACCAGAGAAAATTAGTGAAAAAAAAGAAAACGAATTCTTTGTCGTTTCGGTATTTTTTAGTCGGCAATGTTTACCGTATTTTCTTTTTACAATACGCAATTTTATCCGCTCTAAAGCGAAAATTTCCCGTACAACGGATTTAATTTTCAGCATGTAGGCTACGTTTTTTTTCACCTGGTTGAAATCGACCGAGTTTACGACCCGGCAATAAAGGAATCGAAAGCGAACAGCTGAGTTGATTATGAAGCGGCGCAATATAGTACACAGACACGTGCCCGCCGCCTCTACCAACAGTTCGCCAATAAAGTAGGCAATTGTATGCTGTGGACGTTTATGAAGCCGAAATGAGTTTAGTAACGCCGCAGCCTCAACACCCGCCCGCCCTTTCTGTTTCTTTATTAAATTGGTGGCAAACTCAACACGTACATAACGATTCTAATTCAGAAGATAGTTTGTCGACTGCTTTTTAAAGTAATACAGTTGCATATATTAGATTTTCGTTTACCCTCAAAACAATATATTGTTACTACGGTCTAGTGATCGTCGTATAGTACAGTGGAAAACAAAATACAAGACACCAATTACGTCACTAATCACCAGCTTTAATTATCACAATTAAACATTTTGTTATTAAAAAGACAGTCTCTTATAACAAATAAAATTAAAATTGGTCACACGCAATAAAAAAAAAGTCAACTGATATAAAACACAATTGTATTACAATCGTACCGCACAATTATAAAACACGTTCCCACTCCGCGACAATACGTCGAACCGCACTGTAATAATTCTCAACTCAAACTCACGATGTAATCGCTCGATAATAACTCACTATAATACTACGAACACATTCCAATAAATCGCAACTCAAACTAAAAACTGAACGTCGCTGAGTACTTGTATTTATACACCGCCGAAGATCCAGAAACATCCATTAACTACCCATTAATAATAAAGGAAAACATTAGAGCGTTATTCATTACGGCCTTGACACAGTGTGCGCGGCTTCTGGCAGCGTCTACAGTCTGTAAAATGAACGGTGGCGGTTGGGACAGGCCAGACCGAGTTTCACCCTCACTAACACACACGCAGCGGATTATACCTGGCCTTGGTGGCCGCCGTGGCTCACATACTGGACTTTTCTAAGCGCAAGAGCTTTTTTTTTACTGTGATGAAAAATTGCAAAACCGTTATTGTTTTTGAATTCTGCACAAAATTCTAAGAAAAATTATACGAAACAACAACTATCAACAAGCAATCACTGTCCTTTACAGTCTAATCACTGGTTTAATAATACTAATAATTATGTACCATTAATTTTAAATGTTAATGTTTAAGTTTGCATGTTTGTGGTTACATTTTCTTACATAATTGTATGCTTAATGAGTTATGCTTATTCTTATTTATTATACAAATATTAATATCACCAATTATAATTGTAGGGTAGTCGCATTCTGTAATATATTCTCAAAATCATTTTAAAAATTATTATAGGTTTGTTTGTATTGACGATAAATGTCATACAAGGAAAGGTTAAAGCTATTATTACTAAGATTAAGACAATTGGTAACATGTATAACTTCGGCTGTAGAAAGTAGAATTTATTGTTACTTATGTAGACCTATAATAGTATGTATGTCTAATTTATGTGCATATTTAGTTATTTGTATCTTACTGACGATTACCATGTATATTATTGTATGAATACGAAAGAATAAAATTTGAATTTGTGTGTAATAATATTTTATTTTATTTTTTTTATTTTTCACATCAACACTAGTCGCGTGATCAGACTTTTTATAGTGTTGAAAACAGAGATTTGTCGCAATTATGTTGTGTTTAGACTCATTTTTCTTAAAATTTCGTGGAAGTTACAAAAATTGTAATATCGTTTGGCATTAAAATCAAATTTAAAAAGTTGTAATTATGTAGTGGACGGCACACTTTGCGAATCATACCTGTGTCGCGCGGGCCGGCTGTGAATGTGCGTGCGTCAGTGAGGGCACCTCAGGCAGTCTGGCCAGTCCCAACCACCACCGTTCATTTTACAGACTGTAGAAAAGTCATGCGGGCGCATGTTGAAATCACGTACGCACACGTTACAGCCGGATTCCTCTGGAACATTCAATAAACACGTAGATTGTTCTGTAATGTCGTACCAATATATTTTTTTATACAAACTGACCTTGTTGACAATTTCATACACAGAAACAAAACTGGAATATTTTAGTTCTTGAGCTTTCACGAACGGCGTCAACATTGTTGAAACTATTGTTATTACTAGCCGGGCTGTTAGTCCATGGCCGACTGTTATTGTGTGTGACGTGACAGACGTTTCGGTACCTCGTAGTCATACTATGTCAGGTAGACATACTCTCTACCTCAGTACTGGTGTGAACTGACGGGCAGCTGGCAAACACCTTTTGACAATGAGATGTCCTCCGGTGGAGTGGAACAATTGTCGACATTCAAACGAGAGTGACGAGCATGTGTGTGTGTGTGTGTGTGTTTTTTTGTCTGCCTGTCATTTTTTAGTTATAAAATAAGTATTGTTACGAGAAGCGTACCGAGCAACCCAGAATATTCTCCACTCCTCCCGTTCAGTGTGGCAGCAGTTGCGTCATTCAAGTAGGTGATTCTAGTGAGTTCCAGGAACACCTGAGATACGCATTAAGTCGCCGCCGTGCAGTAAGGAGGCAAAGCTGTACTGGACCTCAGCGCAGCCTATATAAGCCATAGCAGCCGGGTTGTCAGTTGAGTTACGTGAGCGATTTTCGCTAGTGCGGATTGAGTGTTTGTCAAAGTGAACAATTATTGCGTTATTTGTTTTATAATTATGCAAGACTCTATTAGTAGACATTATTATTGCGTGTGAACAATTTTAATTTTATTTGTTGCAAGAGACTGTCTTGTTAATTACAAACTGTTTAATTGTGACAATTAAAGCTGGTGATTAGTGACGTAATTGGTGTCTTTATTTTGTTTTCTACAGTACAATAGACGATCAATAGACCGTCGTAATATTATTTTCTTGTGAGAGTATTTTTAATGCTACTCAGAGGTAATGCTAATTTTATGACTAGATTGTTATACTATAGATCAGGTATCCTATAAGAAATAAGATAGTTTTGAATAATCAGATTTTGGTTCAGGTTAGACATTTTAATTACTTGGCTTGTAATATCTCAAATGGAACTGATATTGATTGCGATAGTAAGCTAACAAAATTTAGACGCATCTGTGGAACGATTCGTCTGAAAAATAGAACACGGAAGGACACCCGAATGAAGTTTTATAAAACTGTGGGTGTCCCCACATTCCTGTATGCTAGTGAGACATGGACTCTTGGTAAAAGACACGGGCAGCCGAAATGAAATTTTTTAAGAGGGACGCAAGGTTGTGCTCTCTTGGATCGGAGAAGGAACGAGGATATTAGACGCGATTTAAACATTGTATCATTATTGCACCAGAAGATTGAAGACCACAGAAGGAGATGGTGGGAATACTTGAATCGCATGCCTGATATCCGTCTACCTGTGGCTGCCTTGGATTATCACCCTACTGGGAAGAGAGCTGTCGGTAGACCGAGGAGGAGATGTGTTCCGAAACAGGTCTAAGGCCTAGTAATTTGAGTGGTGCTGATGATGATGATTATTATTATTATACAAAACAGCAAGAAAAAGACGGGTTACTCTCTCTCTCTCTCTCTCTCTCTCTCTCTCTCTCTCTCTCTCTCTCTCTCTCTCTCTCTCTCTCTATCACATACACACCTGTAACGTATTGTACAGATATATAAACATACGCGCAACGTCATGTAAACTTCTGTTGTTCTTATCAAGTTTACTTGCATGCGTGTGACAATGGATACAGGAATTATTGTGCTTTACATAAACTAAATTTGAACGCTGAAAGGGTAAATCGTTGCGGAATCTAAAAGAATATGTTCTTCTGCACCTCAGTAGCCAATTTGCCTGTTCCGTCTTCACAGAGTATCTCTCCATCTCGCTCTCAGTCTTCCTACGTCTCTTGTGCCCAAGGGTCCATATCGAAACGCAACCTTAGGTAGTCGTCCATCCTCCATTCTGTCCAGATGCTGTGTCCATTCTCTGCGATATGTCTAGATTTTATCATTTATGGAGAATACCTGTAGCTCTTCTCTAATGTCCCCATTGCGCAAACGATCCTGTCTCGTGCAACCCTTTGTTCTTCTCAGAAACTTAATTTGCGAAGTTTGAATCTGATTTTAAACCTTCTTTGTAGGGACACATGTTTCACGTCAATATAGTAAAACACGCACTGCCATTGTTTTATAAAATTTAAGCCTTTCTCTTTCCTTGTCTTTTTGCTCAACGTTCGATATACGACGCCACACATCACCTGAAACCTTGATATTTTCTGAAACACTTTTATCTCTCTTATCTTATCTGATTAGTGTCAATGAGTGTTACGAAAATAAACATTTAGGAGAGATGGAATAATAATTATATATAATTTAAATAGCTCACCAGATGATTCAATTCACACGCTCTGCTTGCTGCAGAATTGATGCTGTTGTTTTCATAAATAATTGTTTATGACGTCATTAGCGACGTCATTATCAGAATTGTGGTTGACATACCACTCTAGATAATTAAATTTAGACCACTCTTTGTGATCGGTTATAAATATCAGTACATATGGAACAACAACATAATATATAGATCGCAGGAAATAAAACTCCAGTAAATATGACGCCATACAAAATTTATGACAACCCACTTATAAATAAATATATATATATATATTACATTTAATATTTATAACTAAATTTACCTCAAGATGTTATTTTTCCTTATTTGAAACATGTTTCGAGAGCTCCCGTGCTCTCATCTTCAGCCTTCGCGATCTTGTGTCTGGTGTATTGTGTGTTGCTGCTGGATGCTATTAAGGTTGTTTGTTAGTTTTTGGTATTTTAAAGTTGTATTATTGTGTGTGATTGTGGTATATGTGTTTGTATTTTGTGTATTTTCGATGTTGAGTTTTTTGAATATTGTGTCATGTTTTGTATTGATTTGTATTTGTTCTGGTATTAGTTTGTTTTGTGTTTTATGTTTGTATATTTGTAAATTTTCCCAAATGTTCATTATGGTGCTTTTTGTGTGGTATATGTTTTATTTGTGACACATTGGTTATGTCTGGGAATTCATGTCCTGTGTATATTGCATGTGTGGCTAAATTGGATTTATATATTTCTGGTTTTTTGTATGCGTTTAGGTGTTCAAAATAACGTTTTTTCAGCTGTTTTTTGTTTGTCCTATGTAACATTTATTGCAATCTTGGCATTCAATTTTGTATATACCGTTAGTTGTTGTATTATCTTTGTTGTGTGAGCTATTTAGATTTTGTAATTTATTTTTACTAGTTTTGTATGCTATTTTTATATCTGTATTTTTAAATAGTTTTGTTAGTTTTGTCATTTTATTATTTATGTATGTGAATGTGGCCCATTTTTTGTTGTTGTTATTATTTATGTGCTGTTCATTTTGATTAATTCTTAATGGTTCAGTTTTTATTTTCTATTTTATTTTATTTTCTATTTTGTTCACAGTATTTTTATTGTATCCATTTTCATAACCAATTTGGTATATTATATTTCTTTCTTTGTCAGTTTTTTGTTTGTTTAGGGGGATTTTGTACATTCTGTTAAATAGCGAATAGACTGCTGCCATTTTATGTTGTGGTGGGTGGTCAGAATGGTTAGGTATAATGATGTTAGTGGAAGTTGGTTTTCTATATATTGCATATTGTATGTGGTTGTTGTATCTTGTGATGGTTATGTCTAAATAGTTGATTTTGTTATGTTTTCCTTCTTCTTCTGTGAATTGTATTTTAGGATGTATGTTATTGATTTGTTTCAGTATGTTCTCTTCATTTGTGTTTTTGTTATTTGATACATATAGCCCATCATCTACATATCTTATCCATATGCCATTAGGGTCATGTGATTTTATAATATTTTGTATTTTGGTGTCTATGTGTTGTAGGAATATTTCTGCTATTATGCTTGATAATGGTGATCCCATTGCTAAACCTTCTTGCTGTTGATAAATTTTTCTATTAAATTCAAAGTAATTTTGTTTTAGTATTAGTTGGAGGCTATTTTTTATTTCGTTTATATATTGTTTGTTTTCATTTTGTTCTTTAAGTTTGTTTATTATTATGTCTATTGTTTCTTCTACTGGGATGTTGGTGTACATGTTTGTGATGTCATATGATGTGAAAAATGTATTTTCATTTATATTTATTATTTTTAGTTTGTCTATTAATTCGTATGTATTTTTTATGTTATGATGGTTATTTGTTAGATGGTTATTTTTTAGTTGTTGTGCTATTATTTTTGCTATTTTGTATGTAGGAGCTTTTTTGAAGTTGATTAATGGACGTATTGGGTTGTTTAATTTGTGTATTTTTATTAGGCTATTCATTTTAGGTGGTTCTGGATTATTATTTATATATACAGTATACATATATATATATATGTCTGTGTTTTTATTGTTGAAAATGTTTTTAGTTGTTTTTATTAGTTTTATTGTTTGTTTAAGATAGTTTTCTGTTGGGTCTTTATTTAGTTGTATGCGTTTATTATTGTTGATGAAGTCTTCGGTTTTTTTTATGTAGTCTGCTTTATCAATAATTACTGTTGCTTGACTTTTGTCTGCTCTAGTTATTATTAAATTATTGTTCTTTACTTTGTTTTTAATTTTTTATTGGTTTTATTTTGTTTATCTTTGTTTTCCATTTTGCTAGTGATTATATTTTTAATTACTGTTGCTTCTGTTCTTTTTCTTCTTGTATATTGTCTTTTAATAGGTTAATGGCAAATTCGGTTTCTACTATTAAATTTTCTAGATTTTTGTTTGCATTTTGAGTTATGTTAGTTTTTGACATATTGTTTAAATATTCTGTTTCTTTTCTGTTAAATTCCTATTGCTGAGGTTAATGGTTCGAGGGTAAAATGTGTGTTTATTTTTGTTATTTTGTTCTTGATTTTTGTTTTGTTGTTTTAATGTGTTGAGATTCTTGTTGATTGTAATAGTCATTTTGTTTTTTTTCAAATCTTATTTTATTTTCTATGTTATTGTATTTATTATTCCAAGCGATGGGATGTAATAAACTTGTTAGCTCTAAGTGTAGTTTGTATATGTCTAGTGTTATGCTTTTTTTATTACTGTATAATTGATTAATTTCGTTTTGTATCCATAATCTTTGTGCTTGTATTATTGTTTTTTTTTCAGTCATATTTTTGTTGCTTGTGTTTATGTTGATGTATTTAGGAGTTAATTTATGTTTTTGGCATTGTCTATTGAAGTATATATTGTATGACGACCCTGTATGCCGGTCTTTACAAAAGAATAAAATGTATACAGAAAATTCACTAATTATAGAATTTTCAAATAATAAAATAATTTTGTTTATGTTTATAGAGGTATGTATAAGAGATAAATCTGTTTTTTAAAAGGTTCTGGTAAAATTTTAATAACAGGTAGGTATTTATTGACCGTCGAGCACTTCTTGAAGATTTGCACCAAGTCTGGAGTTAAATAGATTAACTCCAGGTAATAATCGATTGGTGACTTTTCTGGCTGGTCCAATATCTTGTTCAAAATAGAATATATTCTTCTCACTTAATTCCTTCAGCCTTATAAATACCCTTAAATTACCCTGTGAAATAAGTACAGATACAAAATAATGGAAATATAAAGATTTATTGACAATTTTAAATAAATAATCGATATTTTATCGATGGAGAGCAATTATCGACTCTGTCTCAGGAATTATCGATTGTGTCATACAGAACAAAATTTTATGTTATATTATATTAAAAGACAGGTTCTTTGAGCGATTATGGATTAATAGTCAGAGAAGGGTGACGAGAAAGTATAACATTAACAATTAAAAATAAATACAATAATTACTATTCAATAGTATTTAAATAATTTCAGCATATAATATTTGAATATAAATGTTTTGTCAAACCAATGAAGACTGACGTCACTGCGATATGGTTAGCCGACTTCGTTTTCAAGATGGCCGCTACTCGAGTTGGTCTTGGTTACTGCATATGCGTCGTGTCAGAAAATTACTATAAAATTACCTTCATCAAGGTCTAAAATGTCCCCGCACTGGTGTAATATGTCTGTTAATCTATTTGGTGTATTCTGGTGAAGTGTTCTGTGTAAACTTGTGTTAGTTAGTTTATTTTCTATGTGTTCAACTTCTGCGGTTAAGTTCTCAAGTTATGGGTTAGGATTTGCAGAATAAATCAGTTGAAATATAGTGTTTTACTTGTTTCTATCACTCGTATTATGTAGTTAAGTGTTTGTTTTCACTATTGTCGTGAATGTATTAACAGCTTTAGCTTTAAAAAGTGTTTAAACCGCCTAACTCTCGTTTCACTGATTTCAATGGCTAAACACTAGTATCATTTTCAATTCGATTTTAAGAAACGTTCTTCACACAACTGTCCAGCTTGATATTCAACAAAAGACTAATTAACTTGGTCATAAATCTGGCCCAGTTAATCCTTGAAAAAGTATTGTTAACATTTTTCGACTTCCCATACATATGATAAAATATTACATTATGTTGGAATTTATCTATTTTATTCCTCACTTTTATGAATTATTAACCTTATTATTGGTTTAATCATCTCATTCCCTTTAAATTGATGTATTATAGTCCATATCTGTACATATTTTGTGGAAATTAACAAATTTCTTTACTTTATGGAAATATAGGCTCAAAATTGGATTTCCGTCTTTATACAAAATTCCCTCCATTTTAAATATTATTAATACTATTATAATAAATTTTAATTAGTCATATTCCTCTTCCTTTCCTTAAATACATATAAATTACACCTTTGAACTGGTTTTTTGTGTTAATCTGTAAATTTGACATTGCTCTTTAAAATTAATTAATTTATATATTTTGACAATTTACAAAATGTTAAGGTATATTTCCTTATTATCATTTTAATTCATAGGATCATTCCTAGTAGTGGTTAATTGTGTTATCTTATATAAATCTTGGTAGTTTACAGGATTTATAAGTGAATTATACTATTTTATATTGGTTCTCTGATTTCACCAAATGGCCTAGATTTTAGAATTTTATATTTCTTTCTTTCTCAAATAATTTAAACTTAATTCCTCCTCTGACTTTACATAATTACAATTATATGAAAATAACATGATTTATAACTTATTGTGTTGTGTAGTAGTTAATTAACACTACAGTTATTAAAATAAATAATTATGAACATGGTTTAGCAATCTGCACAATTGAACATATTGCAGATATGGTTTGAACATATATCCTCTAACTATTTTTGAGCTAACATAGCATACCTATTAGAACATTATTACTGGTATGTAGGTTATTATTTATCAAACATAATTCTTTTTAAAACACATAACATAAATCTTATTTTCTAATAAACCTTATAAATACATTTATTTAACACATTGATTTTAGGACTGTGAAATAACAGTCTATTTAAACATGTTACACTTATTCATACTATATTAGTACCAGTCCTTTCTGGTTTAAACCATTATTATTGTGATCCCCTACATCAGTAAACATTAACTCCCATACTCTATTTATTATCATTTTTTACAAATGTCTTGTAAATAAAGATTTACATTAAAATAATAAAATACTGGAAACCTTCCATTTTATTATTTTATTATGCTGTTTATTATTAGATTTTAAAGTTTTGATATAGCATACTACTAAGTTATGGTATCACCAACTTTAAGTTTATTGCATTTTTTTTTTAAAAAACAACACTTACACAAATTCACTTTCACTGTTGGTTCTGATATTTTGAGTCTTATTATCTCAGACCAGACCTTTAGCAATCATGGACCGTTAAGACTAGTTTATTTTCTTTATTACACAATAGCTTTAGCCGGTGCACTTCTTATAACGCTATACAGCACTTTAGTTTTCTCAATAATTACATTTTATAAGATTTTGGGTATGTTATACTTTCTTTTGCATAGTTTTTGTGGGTTTGGGATTGATAGTAGTTTATATAATAATAGGTTTTGCTACGATGTTTCTTTCATACTATTTCTTCCTCTCCTCCTGTCTTCTTTCTTGTCCTTCTTCGTATCTTCCTTCTGGTATTCATTCTTGTCCCTCTTCTAGTCTTCATTCTTGTCCCTCGTCTAGTCTTCACTCTTCTGGTCTTCCTTCCGCTCTTGGGTAAACCAAGGTACTTGGTGTTATCACGACTGAGGTTTAGTTTGGAGTATTTAATTTATTCACTGAACTGACTTTATTCTTCTATACAGGTTTCAGGGTATTGTTTTCTTCCTGTTCACAAACTTTATTCTTCCCTCTTCTTGTTTTTAGGGTATTTTGGTATTCACCGCTCTTTAATTGAGTCTCTTTTTTCTTGATATTGTCTTATATTACTGGTTTACTGCTCTGAGCTTCCTGGGTAACTTACTGATATTATACTATGAGTTGATGAGTTGCTTCAATACTTTCTTTGGTTTCTTTTAACAGTGGTTTTTATATATTAAGTAATGAGGATTTTTATTTTATTGTGGTTCATTCCTCTGATTTATTTAAATGTCATTCAATATTATTATAACATTTGTTGGTGTAATTAAACTTTATGATTTCACATGACTTAAAATGTAGTGGATTTTCTGTCACGCTACAATATTCATGTTTGTGTTCATTAGTTGTTTTTTCGTGTTTGAAATTTGTTTAATAATTTGGTAATGTGGTTATATGGAGTTGTGGTTATGTTGTTTGTGTACATGTTAATGTATATTTATGTGAGAGATAATTTGTTTATATTTATTTTCCGTTGTATTAAAGTACCATGAACAACACAAATAATAACAACAACAAAAAATTGGCCACCTTCACATACATAAATAATAAAATGACAAAGCTATTTAAAAACACAGATATAAAAATAGCATACAAAACTAATAAAAATAAATTACAAAATCTAAATAGCTCACACAACAAAGATAATACAACAACTAACGGTATATACAAAATTGAATGCCAAGATTGCAATAAATGTTACATAGGACAAACAAAAAAACAGCTGAAAAAACGTTATTTTGAACACCTAAACGCATACAAAAAACCAGAAATATATAAATTAGATTTATATATTTCTGGTTTTTGTATGCGTTTAGGTGTTCAAAATAACGTGTTTTCAGTTTTTCGGGGACGGGCATAGGACAAACGAAAGAACAACTGATGTGTGGATGTAATTTAGCCTCACATGCAATAAACACTGGACATGAATTCCCAGACATAACCAACATGACACTAATAAAACACAAACCACACAAAGGCACCATACTGAACATTTCGGAAAATTTACAAATATACAAACATAAAACACAAAACAAACTAATACCTGAACAAATACAAATCAATACAAAACATGAAAGAATTTTCAAAGCACTCAACATTGAAAACACACAAAATACTAATATATACACCACAATCACACACAATAATACCAATTTAAAGTACCAGAGGCCAACAAGAAACCACAACAACAACCAACCAACACACAAGTAGGTCTACTTCACAAGACACATAATCAGGAAGGTTGAAGATGGGAACACAAGGCTTGCCGAAACATGTTCCAAATAAGGAGAAAACATCTTGAGGTAAAGTCATTATAAATATTAAATATTATATATTTCCTTATCTAGAGATTAAGGACGCAAAAGAATAAAACCAAAGTAAATAATGTAACATGACATATGAGCCCTAAGATTTCAGTGATATAAAATGATAACACATGTCAGATAATAAGTCAAAGAGACAAGCCAAATAATTTGTCTAAAAATGCCAAGCTCAACGCTACATGAGCTAACTATCACCAAATGTAAACTCACAGCCATACGAGTCAATAAACTGATGGTAAATACAAATGAAATGACATTATAGTGAAGAGATTTTGCACCACACAATGATTGTACCAATAGAAGCAACCACCCAATAGTTTTCGGTCAGTGAAGAACCAAACAGACACAAAATCAGTGAAGAACCAAACAGACACAAGAAGGAAGAAAGAAGAAACAAGAAAGAACAAACAAGAAGGAAGAAAGAAGAAGGAAGAAAAAAGAAAGAAGAAAGAAGAGGAAGGAAGAATCAGTGAAGAAGAACCAACAACCATGGCATAAACGATTGCAAGAGCCAGTCAACTATAAATCAACACCTACCAATATGTGTAATGACCAATCAACCTGCAGATTAAAGAGATAGACAGAAAACTGACTAACTGAGATGACCAGTATACTATAAATAATGTTATAAATGAATAAGAAAAGAAATGTTATACAAAAGAGTGAAAATAACAATAATACTTATTGATTAGAAGCTGTGAATTAAGCATAGTGACAAGATATGAACAGCAACAATGTAACAAAAGGAGTATTAATATGTCTCAGAATATCAGCAAAAACTAGTTAAATAATCTAACAATCGTATATAAAAGCAAGAGAATAATTAAAAGATTATTAGTTATCTTTATTAAAACCAAATATGCAAAAAATAAGGTTAAAAGAATGCCAATGTGAGTCAAACTAACATACACATTGTTAGCACCAATGACCAAATAACATAACCTATGATGTGTGTAAGATTCACCTGTATTCACAACTAACAGTAGGAAAAACCTACCCAAACCAGAATGTAATATATGTAAAAGCAAATAGAAATAACAGTCTTTCTACAGGTAACAAAATCAGATGCCCAAAATGAACTTTGAATAAGAAAATAAACAAAGAAAATGAACCAAAATCCACTAAAATGGAATTCACTAATAAAACTTGTATAAACTCACATTATAAAAATGAATAGAAACGAAATGTCGATGTCAATACCACAAATAGAGTGTGATACCACTACTGTACTATGGTACAAAGATAATAAGACGGAATACAGTATATTATAATTATATTTACGTGCACATGTTATGTGACACCAGGTGTAACTAGTATTTTTTAACCAACTGCAATGTAAAAAAGTCTAATGTAGTAAACACACCAAGTCCAGTACTAAGACAATGTTATTAATCAGCTATTGTAACTGAGAGACAATAACAAAAAGAACTCTAATACCAGAAAAGAATAACATTAAGTAGGCATCTAATGATGAAAAATAGAGACCACTTAAGTAACCAAAAATGACCAAAAATTACCTCATTTGCCAGCTAACAAAGGTAACCAGTAGTAGTAACCCTTCGTTACCAACAAATGGAAACAATTAGAAAGCAGACAAATACTTTCTAATGAGTGAAATATGTAAATATAAATGTAAGTACCTAGGCTAAGATGACAGTAGAATAAGAATTGTATTTTATAAATAAATCTAAGTAAATAGTAACTAAGGAGTGATGAGAACTTGGAAGGCATGCCCTCAAGTGGGTATGAGTGCCATTATGTAGTGATAATAAAGATTTAAATATAAAATAATAGTTCGTTAAAAAAATAGGTTGTTTAAGACCTGATGATGTCAGTGATGACGAAAAGCTTAGTCGAACAATAAAAATTATAGCAGTTAGCAAATTTATAAAAGAAATAGTAAGGATGGCTGCTAATTTAAACAATACGAAGAATAAAATAATAGTGTTAAGTGAACCGTACTAATCACAAACAATAACTTCCTTAATAATGGACCAAAGCACACCATGAGTGGACTTAAATAATAGAGCCAAGTGTTGTGAATCCATTGATACGCTCAGATCTAAAATCGGAATGATATTAACAAAGTTATTACAATTATAAGAATTTGTGTCAAAATGAGAAAAACATTTATAATCTCGAAACCGAAGGCCCACGCCAAACTTAACAATTAAAATATAACGCCGAGGGGGTATGTACACAAAAGTGAAGATCGCCCACCAATCAAATCCACGGATTTAGCCAAATTTTGGACGTTTACTGAACGGAACGGCAGAGCGAGGCCTGCGTTCTGGTCACTTTTCAATCAACATTCGAAGCGATGAGATGTTGCCCGACGAGATAAAATGTCAGCTGATTTGTTAATGTGTGTGCGTCACTAAGTAAACAGAGTGACATAACCTAAAAATTGTGATTACGAATATACATTAGTATCAGTGAGTGAAGTGCAACAGTGCGAAATAAATTGTACAGTGTATAATCCAGGGCAATTTCGGTATTAAAATTATAAAATTAAAAGGGAGTATATGTGATTTTTACTATTTCAGTCAAATCATGAAAAACGATATTATCGAAACATTTAATAACAATGAACGTAGGTTAAGGTATACTTGTAACTATAACTGAACAACAAATGACAATCCTCAGAGATTTAATTAATTTTATTTGTGAATTTATTAACCTTATAATTAATTTCTATGTATAATAATTATTTTTTTGTGTGACTTTACCACACTTGATGACAGTTGTCAACCATAACATATCTATCAATTTAACCAACAATTGCCAATGACTGAGGCTTGTCAGATGATTGGATTATTAACGAAAGTTAATACAATATTTCTATGTTTTTATGCTTTTATGATTTAGGGAAGAAACCTACTATCATTATAATATTTCAATGTCAATTATTATGGTGAATAATAACCAAGGAATATATGGTTACTGACAGCCATGCAATTATACCTATATAACCTAAACAATGAGTCAGATGTTTAACCAGATAACACTGTTTCGAAATTTATAATTTTATTGTTCATTTCAATTGTATTATCAAGAATTATCTTGACAATAATTAACTTTGTTTCAAGCATTTATTGTCCATTGAAACTAATAATTTTACTAACCTATAATGTCCAGATTAGAGACATGATTATTATTTTGTATATTAATTATAAGTGACTGAATTATAGTCAACATCTAAGTATTTTATAACAATCTATGAGAGTTCTATTCAAAGACCTGGTATCCTGTTAGCTCAAAGAACACACGAAGGTATTGAATTATTTTTAACCAACAAACATTTGGATGCATTAAAATTGTGAACAGTTCTGCCACCCTGAGGCAAATTTTTGTAAAGTTGAAAGTCTCATGCTTATTATTATTATTGTTTTGAATCTAATTATAAATCATATTTATGCTCATTCAGAACGAGCAATTACTGTGAATAAAACGATTGTTGACATAAGAAACAGAGTCAGTCAGATTATTTCTAGAGATTAGTTGACAACAGGTGGATGAATTTGATTGGTCGACTCAACAAGCAGCGGCGATTACAAAAACGGTAAGTCCGTATATACTGGATCGAGAGTACGACCCTGCGAGTTCGACACGACACCAAGTAAGTGTTTATTAGTGAAAATTGTTTGTGTTTTCAGCACAGAAACTACCTCACCGATTCAACGAGTCAACGGAAGAACTTCTGAGTGAATAAACTGACCGAAGTAAAAATACTTCGTTAAATAATTTCTTGTGTAACAACCGGACTTACCAAGCTGGATTCAACGCTAGGTTGAATTGAGCCATAAGTCAATAATAATACATCAATAAACATAAATTTTTGCAAATACTAAACAAAACTAAACGGGAAGTTAGCTCCACAGAATCCCCCTAAACTAATAAACGGTTTACTTACAAGTTGGGTTCCATCGCGGGGCTTAAACAGGAGAGACTGGTAAGCGGGTACTTACAATCAGAAATTACATTTTCACAGAACGGTGGAATGTAGACATAAAAGAAAAGCTGCTTATGGTATCGTATAATCGACAATGGTAGAATAAATAGAAATTAAGAAGACAGAAAAAGTGAAAGAGTGGACAAATAAACATAAACGTAAACCTACAAAGATTTAAAAAACACAAACAGTCTATTGTTTCACAGTTTATTCTTAACCTGTGACAACTGGTTCAACCTATTAGCCTATTCGCAAAGAGTTGCTAAGAACAACTACAGTTAAGTAAGTTGTTCTTAGCAGCTCTTTGAGAATAGCCTGATGGGCTGATACAATCGTCACAGGTTATGACTAAATTGTGAAACAACCAAGTGTTTGTGTTTTTTTAAACCTTTTTGGGCACCAAGTGCCCAATGAGTCTTCAATCAATATCGTAAACGTATCAAAATGTGTATAGATTGTCTAAAAATTATAATATACAAGTATAAGGGAAATGTAATATAAGAAGGATACTACGATGTTGGTTAATTGTCTGTAAACAGAAGAACACACACACACACACACACACACACACACACACACACACACACACACACACACACACACACACACACACACACACACACACACACACACACACACACACACACACACACGTATATAATGTATAAAATAAAAATGTAATACTGTATCTTCAAATAATAAGTACTTCTGGAAATAAAATTTATTTTATTTCCACCTGAAGTACGTTTTGCAGAAATTGTTCTGTAGCTTCAGAGGTTTTTATGAATTCAAATAATTCATACTGTTAGGAGAAGCCTACAGAACAACCCACCACATTCTCCACTCCCCCCGACCATTGTGGCAGCTGTTGCGTCATTCAAGTAGGTGATTCTAGTGAGTTCTAGGAACACTTGAGATAAGCAGTAAGCCGCCGGCGTGCAGTTAAGGAGGGAAAGCTGTACCGGACCTCAGCGCGGCGTATATAAAGCCATAGCAGCCGGGTTGCCAGTCAGTTACGTGAGCGATTTTCGCTAGTGCGGATTGAGTGTTGTCGAAGTGAAGTAGTATTGTGTTAATAATTGTGTGAAACTCTGTTAACAGACATTGTTATTGCGTGTGGATAAATCTGACTGGAAATATTGTTCGAGTTAATTATAAACTGTTTAACTGTGAAAATTAAAGCTGGTGGTAAGTGACGTAATTGGTGTCTTGTATTTTGTTTTCCACTGCGCCTACGACGATCAAGTAGACCGTCGTAACAATATAATTCAAAAAATTCAATTAGAATTTGTCATCGGTTATTGTCATCTGTCTACCATTCAATTATATTTTTTTGAATGATTTGAATTCATAAAAACGTCTGAAGATACAGAATAATTTCTGCAAAACGTACTTCAGGTGGAAATAAAATAAATTTTATTTGCAGAAGTAGGACTACTTATTATTTGAAGATACCTGCACAGAAAACCTGCAAGAAACTCAACGAGTTACTTACAAAGGAATAATAAAAGAAAAATGGAAGAACTAAAATTAAAATAGATTAAAAACGGAATAATGTGAAATATAATGTAAAATACATAAATATATTTTTGATAAAAAGAATAATAATTGCAAGGTATGCGAGATGTAATAATGGCTTATTGAACAAAAAATTACGCATTGTATTAAATCATGAATATTGACTATAATGTATTAGTAGGTGTAAGACTGTGCGAAAATTATAGAACGAAGTAAATGTCAAGTGTCGGTAATTGAAAACCAGACACATGGCGCCAGTACACTTGATCTGCCATACTAAGGAGAGTAACAATAGTTGAAAGAAAAATACGAGGATTGTCCAATAGAAACACGTTTAGACGCTGTAAACCATTTTTTATTCAATGGTTTTAAAAGAAGTCTCCATTAACATTAAGGCATGAGTCCCACTTTTGCACTAATCTGTAGATTCCCTGCTGGTAAAATTCTTGCGGCTGTTTGCGGAACCATTCGCTAACAGAAAACTCTATCTCTGCGTCTGATTTGAACCCCCGTCCTTTTAGTGATTTCTTTAATGGGCCAAAAATATGATAATCGCACGGGGGCAAGTCGGGACTGTAAGGTGAATGCCTGAAAGACTTCCCACTTCATACGACAAAGCAGATCTTGAATCGTCTGGGCTACATGGGGTCGAGCATCATCATGCAGAAGAATGACACCATTTGTGACCTTCCCGTTTATTCTTGATGCTGACTCGTAAGCGGTTTAACCTGTCTGCATATCGCTCAGCGTTGATGTTGACACCAGGTTCTTTAAAATCTAAGTGCAGCACAACCTGATAATCAAAAAATACGGTCACCATTACTTTTTCTGCCGAAGGTTGGGACCGACATTTTTCGCCTTCGGTGATTATGCATGCTTCATTGCATACTCGGACTTTTGAATTCTGGTTCGTAGTGATAACACCAAGACTCATCACCGGCAAGCAACAATTTGGTGTAGAAAGGCATTACCTTGTTGTTAATAGCGCATCAAATGCTGTAATGATAAGGCCGAATGCAAATTTTTCTGCTCATCAGTAAGCAGTCGTGGAATCCACTGAGCAGCAACTTTGTGATAGCCAAGACTATGAATGATGGAATGAACAGTTCCCACGCTGATGCTCAACATTTGAAAAAGTTCTCTAACTTTGATGCGGCTATTTGCGCGTAAAACAGTTTCCAGCTGTCTCACATTTTCATCTGATGCTGCAACACGTATAGGTCCGGGACGGGCCAAATCTTTAGTGGATTCTCTTCCCTGTCGAAACGTATTGCACCATTCAACGACTGCCGTATGAGAATAACTATAGTCACCATATACAGCTTTCATTTTCATATAAATTTCCATTGGTTGATTTTTCTCAGCGGCCAAAAACTGAATAACGTCACGCAGATTACCTTTGGACGGATTTTCTATCATAGATGCCATTTTTCAACCCAGTCACAACGCTTAAATAGAGCAAACTGCAAATATTTTTGACAGACGCGTCAGTAGTACTACTTGAACAGACAATATAAACAAATGAATTCCGTTGCCATGGCGACCAAGTCACGACTGCGCAGATCAAACGTGTTGCTATTGAACAATCCTCGTAATAAAAATACTGGAATTTTCCATCAGCGACAATACTCAAAGAACTTCCGATGGAAGCTACGTGTCAGCAACTTTGGGTTTATAGATGTGGAATTCTTGGTCTCAAAACACTTAGGGGACGTCCATTAATTACGTGAGCTCAAAATGGGGGGGAGGGGTCCGGCAAAATCTCACCAAATCTCATTTAAAGGGAGGGGGGCCAATGAAAATCTCACGTCAACTTTTTAATTCAGAGAATATACATTATTATAACGGATAACATTTTGTTTTATAAAATTAATCCCGAGCATAGACAATATTAAAGTGCCCACCAATCTTTATGGCCTCTCTGAACTGAACTGAATGCTTAATACACGTGTGCATGCCCGGGATTCCCCGATTTGAAACAAAGAGCCGCACAATTGTCAGATTTCATTCGGGGAGTTCCCTGCCGCGCCGGTCGAAGTCACTGCGTGTCAGTCAGTGAGTCAGTCGTGATATTCTGCAACGCATATAAAGCCGATGTTATTGTGTTAAACATGAATTTGTATTAACCTCACGTGAGGGGGAGGGGGGTCCCACCACATCTCACCAAATCTCACCAAGGGGGGAGGGGGTCCAAATTTGAAAAAAAAAACCTCACGTAATTAATGGACGTCCCCTTATCCCTTCTTACCTTACTAATAAACAATCAGCAACTAAAAGACAAATGGAGGGAAAGGCCGAAACGTGAGTAAAAGACTTAATAAAATGGGTTACGCAAGAATTAAGGAGTGAGTTCCTGAGAAGAGTTCAAGACAAAAAGGAGGTGCGCGTGTTGTTTCGAAGTGTGATAACACTGACCGCAATAACAAACTGTAAGAAAAATATTTTTTTAAGTATTTAAAGTTTAACAGGGGTTACTCTCTTGTCAAAATAAAATACGAGATTATGCACTAGTAATAATAAAATAAATTAGTGGTAATAATAAAATATTAAGGAATGCAAAAAATAATGGAAGGAATTAGATTTTTAAAGGTTTATAATATTTTTAAAATTGTACTTATTTTATTGTTGTCGATAATATTCTTTTTCTTATTCTAATAAAAAATGTTATTATTGTTATTACTAACTATTTAGTTTAGACCAAATTTATAATAAAATAATCCTGTCATGAGACAAGCAAAGTTATTTTTGAGCCCCCAACCACAATTTTCTTACATTTATTTTTATTTATTTGGTGTTCTGCTCTAAGGCAGGTCTTTAAATGGTAAGAGCTCTCCAAGCTATCCTATCGCATGTCAGTCTTTTTGTTTCTTCGTAACACCCTATGATTTTAATGCTATCTATTAACTTCATTCTTCTACGCCCTCTTCTTTTTTCTCCTTTTATGACATCCTCCATGGCAGTTGTAAGCAAGCAGTCTCTTCTTAAACAATGAACTAACCAATTCACCAATTCCTTTTCCTATTTTCTATTACCTTCGGGATTCTTCTCTCTTCCCCTGTTCTTCTTAAAACTTCATCATTCCTTACTTTATCAACTCAGCTCACTTTTTCCATTGCTCGTCAAACCCACATCTGGAATGCTTCTAATCTTTTCTCATCCTCTTTTCTCAGTGTCCATATCTCTGCACCATATAAAGCAACGCTCACACATAAGCGTTTTCTTACATAGGGTCTGTAATAAAAAATTTCATTCGATTTAGTATTATTTCTTGTTTATTCTGTTTTGTTGTGCAAATTATATATATATTTATAATATGAAGGAACTGCATAACTTTTAGTTTTATGCCTTGTTGAACGAGGGAAGAGTATTCTCTGTGTTATCTCGACCGTTATGGCATACGTGTGTCTTTTTGGGAGACGTCTCATGATATTCTTTGAATGCGTCGACAGATTTTCGTAACACTTGGGCATACACGTCTATACTTTTATCTTCCAAAGCCCTATTGGTTAGAGGGATTGTTGAAATGGATCCCTCTAAAAATACGAGAGCAGGAGGTAAAATTATGAACGAACAAAATATTTATAAAAATTGTAAAAATCCATGCGAAGTAACAGATTACAACGAATTTTATCCAGAAACTAAATATAATATTTGGTTTAGGAAATTTTTAAATTTTTGGGACACGAGAGCTTTAGAAAGTAATCAAAAGTTTGTAAAAAATGTACAACTTCATGCAGGGTATTTTGACTACAGACTACAGAGAATTTTAACACAAATCCGAATGTTGTATCTACTTTGAACATTTCAACTCCAGGTGCACAACAGCCAAAAATATAAATAAAAATTTAAAGAAAATTGTAAAATGCTCTGTAGTTATCAAAGTTTACGGCATTGTATTTGAAATAAAAATTGTTCAAAAGTCAAATAATAAAACAAAGGTGTTTAAAAACATACAAACACTTGGTAGTTTTACAATTTATTATTAACCTCTTAAACTCTCCGCCAAGTGTATATGTGTATGTTTTAAACATTTGCAGTAATATGTTTCACCAAGTGCGCAACGAGTCAATATTGTCAAAAAATTAAGATTTGGGATGTTTAATAATTTGACTAAATATTTCTCATATTCCTTATAAATTTTGGACCGTAACATTTGTAAGCTATGTTAAAAAAAAAAAAAAAACTTTACATATTGTTCCCAGTTATGTAGGCCTAAGTTTGTGAAACATATAAGATATATGCCTATGGCTAGCTGTGTATGGAAACATATTGCAACGATACAAATTAAAACTGCATAGATAGGTTTTATTGAAATTATTACAACAGAGTCTATATCTGGAGGTAGGAAAATTTATTAAATTAAAACATTAAAATTTACTATTGTCTTATTACTTTACAATATAAAATTGTTTATTAAAAATTTGTCTTTCAATAATTGAGTCTATTTGCTGGTTTTACAACTGTTACTTGTTGCGTTGAATTTTAACTGTTTGCGTAGACCTCTGGCTGCTCGACTAGACCGCTGCGACTCTGCTCGTCGACCGATGGCTACTACACTGACAACCCACGTCTTTGCACACATGCACCCTGCGATATGAACTGTTATTGTTTATAACTTGAATAACCTTAATCTCAGGGATTACAACTGGTTAAAATAGATCGTGTATTGAGCTTACACAAAATCCGGCTTCTTTAGGTGTTCTCGCGTTACTATCAAAATATCTCGGCAGATATTTCGGCCCTACTCCGGTAAATCTTCCACTGTACGCGAAAAGCACTAGAATGATCTATTTATTATTTGAGTTCTGTAAGTGGTAATGGTTACGAAGAACTCGAACCGTGAACCAACCTCTAAGTCTAAAGGAAAACGACCTGTCTTGTCCCGAAAAACTCGTGACAGCGAGTACGTATTTCTATGACGAGTCTTTAGAAGAAACTGAGCGAAGTGCTCTCGACAAAGGACCGTCTCAAATAATTTTTATACCTTCTCATTGGTTGAAACTCTAGCAACGTCACAGATGAGAACACGGATAGACTGAAATCAGGCTTAAACTCTGTTCGATTCTGCAAAGACCTGTCTAGATTTAATCTACAAATTTTGTTACTTTCTAGGAGATAACGAGAATAAAAGACGACTGATCTCATTATAAAAACATATAAAAATTAAAGTTGTGGAGAATTGATTATATGGAAAATGTAGCTTATAACCATGAGAATATTCTTTCCAAGTTTCAGAACGAAATGTTAATTTTCAACGAAGTTATTAAATAAAATGTAAATCACACACGCACCCGCGCACTTACACACAAGTATTTCACATGACATAAAAGAGAATAAAATTGTGAACATTTTGACATACATACTTTTTTAAACATTGCTTGGTTCAAAACTTATGACTACTTTACGAAGAAAGAACAAAATCAATTTAAAACATGTCTATGGCCATCAGAAAATGTTATATGGCATTAGTATTCCACTTAAATGAACTTCATATCCTGTGTACTGTTGCAATATATAAAATTAAAAGCTAGGACTAATTAATTTGGCATTTAATCGTTATCGTTATAAAATTAAGTAAAATATGAATGTATATTCGGAATTATTAGTGTTTATTGTATTCATAATAATAAAGAAGTAACCTAATAATCATTATCTGCTTTAAAGTTGTTATTATCCTACAAAATTTTAGAGCAAACTGTGTTTTCGTAATTTTTTTGATAATTGAAAGATTATGTGTATTAAAATTTATTTAATAATAAATGTATTATTATTTTTTGATAATTGAAAGATTATGTGATATTAAAATTTATATAATAATAAATGTATTTCGAATATTAGGCCCACGAAAAACTTCCGAAGGTTGGAAATTAAGAAGTACTGATGAAATATATTCAAGTATAGAAAATATAACAGAAACAATGAGAAAAAGAAGACTATTATTTTTTGGACATTTATATAGAACGGACGACAATAGGTTGACAAAGCAAATCTTCAAATGTCTGTGGGGGAATAAATCAACATCAAGTTGGATTAAAGAGGTCCAAGAGGATTTAGAAAAAAAAGAAAAAATAATATACACACAGAAGAAGCAAATGAAAGAGACGTTTTTCGGGCAAAAGTGTTGAAAATGGAGGGAGTTCAGGGTAGGAGAGATAAAAACGCATGTTCAAAGTGGACTGAAGAGACACAGTGAGAAGATGAAAGAATATTGGAAAAAAGAAACGAACAAAGAGTAAAGAATTGAAATTGGCATGTGGTCCTTAGATGGCCGATACAAAAAACAAATGTCTTTGTTCAAAATAGTGATCAAGTTCTGCAGCTCATGGAGGTTAGTAATAACGGGAATAAAATAATAACCAAGGTAGAGGTTAACTCGGGGTAAAATCAAATACAATTAACAAATTTTTAAGCTTTAACGTTTGAATAGTGCGTTAAGTCTTCTTCCACGTAAATTTTCATGTTGCGCAAATCACTTTTGACATTGTTCAAAACGTGGCTGCTGTTGGGTGTAACATATAACGTGTGCTGTAATCTTGTGTAGTAATATGAAAGCTGGCTAAGGTAAACACACACACACACACACACACACACGAATGGGGAAACGGTGTAATTAAATAAATAAGGACAGAAATAGAAAACATTGGATCAAGCATGTGGTTCAAAAATAACATAGTAGGACAAAAATAAACCTATCAATGGGGGGTCAAACAGCCTTCGTGCACCACACGCGTAGCGTCAAGGTTTAGTGTCAGTGTCGCCGTTGACAAACACTTAAGCTATTTGTTAGTACAGGGTACTAACGTACGTAGCTTCTATTTCGTAAGCGTACGTAGCATCTTTATCGGCACCCCTTAAACGTGTCTCTCCCCAATCTATCTAAAAAAAGTCTTCCTTTTTTATCATACATTAATCCTAATCTAATCTGTTATAGGAATATTGTGATTTAGCATGCATGTTTTCAATGGTATCCAAGTGACTTAATTTGGATGGACAAATTAATCTTTTTCAATTCGCCTTGTGACTTCTTGTTTATTAAATATAATTAATTCACTACCGACTCGGAACACAAAGTTTTTTATAGGTAAAAACGTAAAAGTTTTACCTTATAGCCTGAACCAGTTTTCGCTTTTAAAAAGCTTCTTCAGAGGCTGCCGTTGGGAGCACTGTCCGTCTTATTGTTGGCGACGGTATCGAATTTTGAAAGATCGATGTTGTGTGTGTGGGGTGTGATATGTTCGAATAATGAGTGTGATCTGAATTGTGTCTGTTCCTTTAGGATGTCGTTTTTATGTGTTTTCGTGTGTTGTATATTTCCAATTGTTCTAGAGTCTCTAGTTTTCGGCCTTTTGTGTGTACGTGTAGAATGTCCATATTTTAGTCGATGTTTTTGTATGCTTCAATGAGGTGATTTGCAAAGGTGGATGCTATAGTGGAGTGTAGTGCCTTTGTGTGCTCAATGCATCTTTGTTTGAAGCTACGTCCCGTCTGGCCTAAGTAGAATTTGTTGCAATCTGAGCAATTTAGTTTGTAAACACCAGGTAGATCGAATTTATTTAGTGCTTTGTGTGTGTGTTTTGATAGTGTGTGTTCTGTTTTGTTAGTAGTTTTGTATGCGATTCTGAATCCTGATTTTTTTAATTTGTGGGCTATTATTTCAGTTTGGTTGTTGATGTATGTTAGTGTTATGAATTTGTTGTTTTCTGTCTTTGTCTGTTGTTTGTTTTGTGTTTTGGAAAAGAAAACAGGCGTCTACAAAGTATCATGTAATTAAGGTAACTGTTATATTATATCGGTCATACGGGGTGAGGTTTCTTAACGTTTCCTTGAACGTACACTTAAGCAACTAAAAAAATCTTAACTCCGTCAACATAAATTATAAATATGCTCGCCACTTGGTCTCACACGAGCAGAATTATACGGATTTCAAGTCTAAGTTGGAACCACTACACATTTGTGAAAAGGGCCGAATCGTGAACGTCTTGGAGGAGATTTAAATTTATAGAGCATACGCAAACCTAAGCAGTCGAGGTTTCGTACTGAATGACCAGCTGAATTTTAAATACACTCTGTTATACGATACCGCCTTGAACCTATATTATCAGTTAGAGGCGAACAACCGTTCAGTGGTCGACCGAAAGTGATTAGGTGCGCACCTCCTGACACGTGTACAGTGCAAATGCGATTGCAATTTTAACCGGTGACGACATCCTACGAGGGAATTTTTTAAGACCCGATGATAAAGCATATGCTTTGAGACGCGTCATTAACTATAAAGAAGAAGTCACAAGGTTAGTTTAAATAATCTGATATTTTCAGTCCTTATTCAGTGACTCTTTACGTAAAAATGAAAACAATATTACTCATACAGGCCTAATAAAGCAACTTCGCTCTTCTCAGAAATGCGGTCACGAGAATCATTGGTGACAAAAACTATGACTCTACCACCGTTTACTTTATTACATCGGATTTTTTTAAATCATTAAATACTCTAGCCCAGGGGTCTCCAATCTTTTTCACTTAAGGGCCGAATTGAAAAATCTTGTAAGTCAGGCGGGCCAACAACACGCACGCCCGCGCGCGCGCGCGCGTCGCACACACACACACACAGTTCACTAATTTTGTGTAAGTTTATGAAATAATCAAGTCAATAAAATAGGTATATAAATAAAAATTAAGCAGACTTATCCAAAGAAAACAAATTATTCAAAATAATGTAAATAAAAGTAAGGAAAGAATAACATTCAAAGATATTTTTATGTATTATTGTTTTGCTTTCTTATGTACGTATGGGATGTGTGGAGTTGCTTTTGACATATAGTGTCTGTCCATTTTGGGTCAAATTTTGATGCTCCCACCACTAGAATAGATTTCAAGTGTTCTTTGGGCAAGTTTTAAATGTTCGTCTCACCATGTAAGTGCTTTAATATGTACAAAATATTATAACATTTTACTGAACTTATTTCTTGTTTAGTTATTCAGTAAAATGTTATAATATTTGAAGTATTTTTTAAAGAAGATCTATTTAAAAACTGCACACAGTATCGGCCGGGTTTCCGCGGTCCGGACAATGACCCTTCGTGGACCGTAGTTTGGAGACCCCTGCTCTAGCCTAATATCGTTGCATGGGTATAATTTACTTCTCAAAAAAGTTTTACAGATTTTACTTGGAAATGCATTAAAATAATTATTTTCTTTAACTTAATTTCTTGCTTCGGAAACGTTTAAACCCCTTCAATTCTATGCTACATACAGTATGCAACTTTTTGAGTATATACTACATCTATTCTGAAAATTCTTGAATACGTATTTGTTGTCTTTATAGTCAGGGGTGCCTACAGGGGGATCGTGTGTGGCGACATTTAGAAAATTTCGGGGGGGAATTTTTTTTTTACTATTGCATGAAAAATCTTCCCAATTTTATAAAATTGCAAAAAACTTATAACGGACACGTATCGGACGCACAATAAATCTTCCCAGTTGGCTTTCTCTAGCGGGCTGTAGGCGCGGTGTGCACGGAAAAGAGGATATATTCTTCTACTACCTACAATCAATATATCGTTTCGGTAAAAGGTAATATTTTGTAATAGTTTTGAATTAGAAAGCCCCGGCCTTTGCTCGATTAGGTAAGAAATTTTACTGTAAAAGAGAGAAAAGGTCTTGTCAGAAAAAGGGGAGATTTTTTTATAAAATTGGGGAAAGCGTCATAGAAGTTGGGGGAATCGGCACCCCTCTTTATAGTTATTATGAAACCTGAGTTATAATGGTTTATAAATGCTTAACTCTACTAATGACTGGAATTTCAATAATATTTTAATAACCGAAGACGAGGCGACACATTATACGATGGTCGAAACATTGTGTTTACTGCATTATCAATGATGCAGTGGCAGTTGCTGAAACAACCCACGCAGTTGGCTCTTGTCTTCAAGGATTTTATACACTACTACATCATGTGAAGACTATAGAAGGTTTCACAGATCCTGGAGTGAAATCTCAATTGGACGTCCAGTAGGGTGCTCGTCAGTCATTGAAGTTTGACCATTTTAAAACTGTTGTACCCACACACAAAATTTCCACGGTTCATATAGTTTTTTATATCGTTTAGATTATGTTCATAGCAATACAGAACATTCAACATTCTCGTACAGTCGATAGTGTTGTGGCATGTTATGAAACATTAGTCTGGAACTTTGCAGGCTATAAATAGGTGACAGCTGCCGCTTGGAAGTCAGTTTGTGTTGAGCGATTTGTCAAGTGACATCAAGTGGTTGTGTGTTATAATTAGTGCGGAATTCTGTAGACCTAGAATTGCTTTCAAAAAGAACAAGTAAAGCTTTTTTGTATAAAAAGTTTTAGTGGGAATGGAAGTATGAAACTTTTTGACACTTGAGGTGGCATATAGGCTTACATACGGTAAGCCTACAGTGATTGTGTTAGATGTTTTAGAATAATACTACAATTGTAAAATGTAAATATAAATAATGTGATACCAAATGCCCTTTTAGAACCTTCAAGACTACGGCCAGTAAAAATAACACGTTGAAGAGTTGGCTATTAAGATTTATGGCAAACGGTGTGGAACAAGTTCGTGATCAATGTAATTAGCAGGTAAATTTCAGTAGTCGCCGAGCCGGTGGTGTGAGGGCGCTGCTGTTTGCTGCTCGGACTGCGTGTCCCACCCGCTACTTTACAATTCCAACTCTCACTCACAACACAGTAAATAAATGCGGAGGTGAAGATTATCTCTTGTTTGTTCCTCTTTTGTATTTTGTATCCTTCTTCTGTGTTTTCTGTTCTTCTTGCGCTTTTGATTTCGTCGTAGCCGTCGCAATATCGATTTTCCAGCCCGGCGGGGCCCGGGTTCCCCGTAACTTGGGGAGGAGGTGGTGCGCCGGGTCAACTCGATGCAAAACACCCAGGCGGCTAACTTCTTCTTCTTGTTATTCATGTGTGTATGCGTGTGCTGAGGGCTGAAATGCCTTCTTGGGGTTAAATTTTTATGCGACGGTTGTTTCTTGTTTAAAAGGAGGAATATTTTATAAACGGAATTGCTTTTCACCGTTTTACTTCTGATTTCAGACAATAATCGTGTCACAGGGTGTATCACGTTATAAGTAATTACGGTGACTACCAATGTTGGGAAAATGGCCAGAGATTAAACCGTAGCAGTTCAGTTGGAAACCGCGTAGAAGCGTACATTCGAATCCCAGTTACCAATTTCAATACGAGTTCCTTAATTTAGACCAGTTATGTACAGCCAAATATTCAATTTTAAAAATAAAATTAAAATATTTTTGCCGTAAAAGTAAAAAACCAGTAGTAAGTAGGACATAGAAACTGAAGATGCCATCAGTAACATTTAGTTAAATGGAGTCTGAAGGCAAAAAATTTTCTCTTTATCAAAAAGATTATTTTTATTATAAATGCTGACTTTCATGAATAAAATAGTATATAATTTATGATACAAATAAACTCAGAAACACGTTTTATAAATAATCTAAACTATGTCTGCACATAGTAAAATCATTACAATATTTCGTACACGAGCTTTCAATAGTAGTATACATTTTATAAACGGTTGAACTTGAAATGATATGGTTTCAACTGTGTAAAAGGGGATATTTTTTACTTCAGGCTGGAAACTCTGAAGTCATCTACATGGATGCATGTATGTTTTGTTTTAGTGCGTGAAAATAGTGTTTGATCATGAATTTGAGTTTTTGTTAATTTAAATATAAATTAACTGATATAATTTAAATGCATTTTTTGAAAAACCATATTTTTCAACACTTCGATACATATATCTCAGAAACTATGCTACGTAGGATATTAACATTTTCAGGGCTGATTTAAGTCATCATTATCTACCTATGAAACAGGATTGTAGACTAAAATGTATAGTTTGGGTGCTGGAAAAATAAGTGTTTACTAATTTTCCGTAAAAAAGTTATACAATTAAAATGAACATAAATCTTGTTGCGGAAACAGAAATTAAATAATCATGCTTCAGTAAGTAAAACATCCACAACTTTTCAAGATTCTATCTCATCAGGTTACAGAGAAAAGTGTACCTAAATGTGCGAAATTTAACATTGCCAGCTGACTCCTCTTAAGTGCACACCTCAAGGTTTTAAAAAGCAACATCATATAAATCAATACCGTTACACGATTAACGGAAGAATGACCTTACTAAAGGTTGAGTGTAGGTGAAAGTTGATGGTTTATATAAAATATGCAAATCTTTTAAGACGGAGAAGATCTTTTAAATCTCGTTTAACGAAGAAGCTACGTTCTTCCTTAGTAAACCGTCTCTATTGAGCTGTCACTATTTGGGTGTAGTCCTCATATCAATGCCATATAATCATCAGCTTGATAATATATCAATACGTATCAGTGCTAAATATCTACTCACATTTCAGACATGTAAAGAGAGGCCACCAACTCTTTACTACAGGAAAAAAAGAAGAATTTTTTAATCAATCGATACCGTTGAAACAAGGATGTTGTCAAGGGTTTTTTCAAGTGTTTCATTTAATTATTTGTGATACTAATTCTAGTACTTTTAGTGAACTATGAAGATTCCGTTACTGGAAGTATTTGTTTGGAATGTTACCTTGTAAAGATGTGAAACCTGGACGACAGGAAAAGAAGAGAAAAGAAGGTTATTAATGTCGTTTGAACAATAGTTCTAAAGAAGACTGACGAGGATTAGCTGGATAGACAGAGTGATAAACGAAGAAGTTTTCCAAAGGTTGGTGACATGCATTCTGGAATGGTATAACATTCCGGAACACGTATCTGAGGGGGAGCAATAGAACATATACTAAGGCACGAGAATTTACTCGGAACTATATTAGAGGGAACGCTAGAAGGAATACGTCTAACAAATCATGGAAGATTTTAGTTGCGTGAGCTATGTTGATTAAAAAGGGGGGCAGAGAGAATCGGGGCGACTGGACGACTGCCGCATACTAATGTATAGACTGAGACTACCCAAGAAGAAGATACCCAATAAATATACTAGAATTCGTATCACGACTAATTAACTAATTAAATAAAACACTTGAAAACTTTGGGGTTCAACGCAACTGTGCTTAGAGTAAACAAAGAGTGGCATCCTTGGTCCCACATCTAATGGTATCGATTGATTAAAAAAATGTTCTTTCTTTTCTGGTGACGAAGAGTTGGCGGCCTTCTTTGTATGTCTAAAATTTGTGTAGCCGTTTGGAATTGGTACATACTGATACACTATCAGTGCCAATGTGGACTACACTCAAATAGTGACAGCTCAGTAGTGGGGTTAGAGAGGGTATGCGTTAAAACATATGTCTGTTTTATATAAACCAACGACTTTCACCTATACCCAACGGAAAGTTTCCGTTTAATTCTGTCCCGGGTAGTTTTCAACAGTATTCTTTTAAGACCGTTTTTCTTCCATCGCAGTGCAGCACGCAACCACCGTTCCCTTAGGTTTTCTCTTCTCCGTAGACCATAAAATATTCCACTGTTTATTTTTCTGAGCTCCAGAGACTTGATGTATCACACCGTGCCTTCATTTTTATTAAAGCCTCAAGCTCCCTCTTATTCCAGGTCACTATTCATTACTATCTTACACTGGTCAAAACCATCATCAGCATCTTCTTCTTCAGCAAGGAATAAACCAAAAAAATTTATTCCGGTCCCGAGTAGATACCGGGTCTTCGAAAGCACCACACCTATCCGTCCTTTCGGCTTATAATTCAATATTTACTTGGAGATGCAGCAGTCATCCACGCGAGTAAGATGTTCCAACCATTTTAACCGATATTGGGCAAGTACAGTATACTCATAATATTCAGTTCCTGCCGTACATCGACATTTCTTTTGCGGTCTTGCAGAGGATATCCTGCCACGTGCTTGAGAAATCTCATTTTGGCCGTTTGAGTATGACCGGCCTGAGACTTATAGAGAAGTGGGGGGAGGGCCACGATGTTTAGGCGTGTTTCTCTACAGTTCTCCTGATGGCTCCACACATATGGTTGAACTTGTGTAGCTTCTTCACTAAGTCAGTGTTTGTAGTGTAAGACACATTACAGCCCAGATATTCAAAAGTACCGACCTGTTCCAGAACAGCCACTGGTCAAAGTCTCAGTCATATGTAGATATGATATACTCGTAGATACCGATCTTATAAGCGTTTTATGTGGCTTAATTTTCGTATTTTTATCGTTTTATACAAGAGGCAAAATGTTTATTACTTATAAAGCAAGATCAATTTCCATTGGCTTTTCTTCCATTCATTTAATCAATTATTCTGTTACAGTTCTTCACAATAACACCCCAACATTCAAAATTCTTTAAGATTTTCAGGAACGGTCTTCAACAACCAGGTTCTCAATGGGTTTTCTTTCTCCCGCTGCATATAGTGTTGTTGATAGTGTTCTGTCTTCCTAAACACAGCCGCGTAGAGTATAGAAAAGAAGATGTTATTCTTGAATCGAGTTTTATTTAGGACGTTATAAAGTTCAAACAAGAAATTTTGATTATCGCGCATAAAATTTATGGGAGCATAAAATTAAACATATATATTTTAGAGGGCTTGTACATTCACAATCCTCTATATTTTGTACGAATACATTCTTACAAATAATGAAATGATTTAGTTCCGAATTCTGAAATCTAATAAGGCGTGTCTCTGAGATGTACGGTAGATAGTGTTGCGGTGAGATGCGAAGGAATTGTGTCGGCAATCGATAACAAAATTATAATACGCGGGGAAGGGGTGCGCGTAAAGTAATTTATGGTCATTTAGCGTGTAATTTGTTCGTCTTGAACTTAGCATCCCTGCGGTAGGTAAATTAACCTTATTCCTGCCTAGTGAACAGCTTTCTGCCTCTAGGGAAAGGGACTGCTGCACTCAGTTGTAGCGTACTTAGTAAGGTCAAACTTGGGTGAATAAAATCGTATTTTGTTGTCGCGTTACATCAGCCTATCGTAAAATAACCTTCTCACCGACAACACAAACAACAAAATTTACTCATAAAGTATTTACTTACCTTTCATTGCACGATTATGATACTTGTATTTAACTCGGTTCACATTCATGAAGACCTGTTATGCATATGGTGTGCGATATGAATCCGACAGCGGGGTAAACAACAAATTGAAGAAATGTACCAGTACACAGAAACGGCAGCAAAATAAAATTCAAGAACGAAGTAACATATAAAACATGATGGCACTCGTCCACGCTAGTGAAACATGGCTCCAGTATTAAAAAGAAAAAGGAAAACTATCTGCAATGGAAATGAGATTCTTCAGGACGGTGACACGATCTTTATTAGAAAAAAAAATTGGATGTGTCGTAGGACAAATGCCAGATTAAAACAAAAAAACGTCAGTGTCGAGTGGCGAAAAAACTGATTCAACATGTAAAAGTAGCTCGTATGTATTTGAAGTAAGAGAGATTTTGCTATAATGAATTAAGAATACCAGTGAACCGATAATTATATGAGACGAGGCCATAGTAGTGCTTATATGTATTTTATTATATGAGATCGATGTTTACAACGAACACGAATAGAATACTATCACTCGTCGTTTTATTTTTAGTATACATACATGTACAAACAATAAGTTACAAATAATTTTTTCGAGCGTAACAATATGTTTTACGTAATATTTATTCGAAAAGTAGAATGTGATATGAGTATTACAATAATTAAATTTTTTACAAATAATAAAATAGCTAAGTTACTAAATCAAATTTTTAATGATAAAAACTTCCAGCCAAATACAATGTAAAACCAAAATCGAAGTCACAGGTCAACTAAACAACGTACAAAGTAAACAAAGTAAATTATACTCTTTCGACATCTCGAACATGTACCCAAACATTCTCAATGACGATACTATATATCTTATGATAAAAAATAGGTGTCACTTTTCAATCGTTTTATGAACTAAACAATTGGAAATTTGTGTAAATATTTTAGGCTAATAAGAACTCAGTAAAAGAAAAGAACTTCAGCAGTAATCACCTCGGTCTCTCAGCATGTGAGTACATTTATTTTGTCATAAATAAAATTATTGTTAATATTTACGTTATTCTTGTAATAGTACTTAAACGTTTATAATAGCCTATGCTTACCTTATTTGAAATAGTTCGCTTTGCTTAAAGCACACAATTGTGTGGCAGTGGGGAAATTTTGGGTAGCTAAAAGAGATGTGGGGAAAAGTGGCTTGACTGACCTGGCAACACTGCTTTTTCGTTACATCTATTTCGTTACACGTTGAGTCAGTTTACTACCCTAGTAGAGCGAGGTTTAGAGGAGTATGGGCACCGTAGTGTCGTATATGAAGTTCTCACATCAATAAATTAGAGAATAAGAAATAACTAATTAAGAAGCGGGCAAATTAAAAATAAAAATATTGTAACGGTACATAACCCGGTCCCAATAAAGTAAATCATGAGAATAAAAGTCAGAAATGGGTAGAACTAAAGCTCGCTCAAAATTTAATTATATCACTCCACATAATAAACAATTCGAGTGGTATATAGTGCGAAGTGAGTTCTAGTGTACCCATTGAGGTGAAAAACCAAAGTGAAATTAATGTATTACTAAACTGTGCTGTATGTTTTGGATAGGATAAAACTATGGAAGTAGTATGTAATAATACTAATTGATTTTTGTAATTTTATTTATTTATTGTAATTTATATTGTATGAACCACAAATTGTTATACCCAAGTTAATATTATATTTTTTCAAATAATTGTGTTAGATTATAAGAAAACCCAGGGTTAATTTTAAAAGACATAAAAATTTTAACTACCAAAGATAATATAAAATTAAAATAATCCTATGAAGGAAATGACAACAGGAAGTAGTACCGGGTATGAACACTATTCGAGACTAAATAAATAATATATAAATTTATTTAATGATAATAAAATGATAGAATATTTATATACAATGTCATAAAAAAATTAACCAAAACATATTATGTAAATTAAATTAGTAAATAAACCGGAATGGAAGGGAATTATTTTTCCATAAATAAAATATAAATTTATAATAATCACAAACTGCCTACATAATAAAAATACTATGTGTTACTAAGAGTGATGAAAAATAACAAGTATTGTTAATAAGATATAAAAATTTTGAACTAAACCGGAGAGTTGAAGAAACGATGCGACAAAAATTATAAAAAAATAACCTTTTTTGGACGTTGGAGGAGGCGAAATTCACGCAAGAGTAATAAACAAAGTGAATACTAACTAATTATACCTGAGGAATCCAAATTAAATGGTGATATACATTAAAAACCAGTGGATGAAAACATTCTGAGGATCCAATATAGTTCGGCCTACTTCTAGTAGACAATCAGAAAATACTCGAAATGAAAAGGAAATAATAACGCAAGACGTACCTCATCACAGAATAAAACTTCAATCCAGTAAGGACAACACGGAGCTAGGTAATATAAACATTTTTCGTAATAAATCCAGAAGAAAACTCGTTTTTTAATAGTGAAATAGAACAAAAAATATTCATTTTATCATATGTTTCTTTCAAAAGTAAACAAATACATGCTGCTCTCTTACGGCAATTCCGGAAACTACGTAATATTTGAAAAATAAACAAAATTATTTATTAATTTTTGATATTTGTAAAGCGTAGCAATTAGCCATTTCTGACACTCTCATAACACAAAGAATTCACCCTGAACCCTGGGGAATTAATAAGAATTATGTAATAACTGATGTATTTTATTATAGCGTAATATTGGTTAAATAACAACATATATGTTTTGTTCCTTAGACCGATCTATGTTTACCCGGTAAAGTCGAGATGATGTTTTTTAAAAAAAAAAAGATTAATTGTGATACCTATATTTTGGTGGTTGGAGACAAAAGTCAATAATCAATAAAGCAATATTATTGAAAATTAATATTGAATTATAACGTGTTATAATTTATTGTAGTGGGTAGTTAATGAAAATTTCAGCACAACATACAGAAAAAATCGTCACAACAGGGGGGCAATAATGATACTTACTCTCTCTTCTGTATAAGGCTGAACAAATTACCTCCTTGACCCCAAATCACACACTCTCGATTTCTTTTAGATTGAGTAAAACAAGATAAACAAAATCCTTTATTTATACCGTTTAAAACGTCAGTTATTATAATTCAAAAGTGACGCATACTACTTGAGGCATATATAATAGAACTCTACAGTACCTCATAGTAGGGAGTACGTTACAGAAATGACGCGTACAACGTGGGGCAGGATTTAACTATACAACACCTCAAAAGTAGTACGTTACAAATTTGGCGCTCAACGTAAAAGGGCGGTAATTAGAAAAGAATTTTGATATTTAATAAAAATATATACCAAAAAATCTAATTATCGTTGGCAGTTATGAGAAAACAAGAAATGCGATAAAGAGCTATGATACCACAGGAAACGAAAATGTCCGAAAAAGAGAGACGATTGAGTTACGCGGAATGGATGACGGTGCTATTTAAGAAATTCAGCAAAGAGATGGGATACATAGAAAAGAATACCAATGACCACGAAAGAGCGCAAATGAGTCGCGCGAATGCGTTGGGAACACCAGACGACAAAATGACATTGAGAGAGATTTATGATGAATTGTGGGAGTTAGATGCCAGGTGTAATAAAGAAAAGACTATTGGGACGACTAACGAAAAAGATGATAACAAGGTGGAAAGGATGACTGAAGAAGATTGGGAAAGATGGGAAGATAATGAAGAACAAATGAAAACCGAAAGAATAGGAGTATACGCCCAGGTGACAGAACAATATACTCAGGAAGATTATGAACAATGGAAAAGAGAAATAAGACCACCTGAAAACCCAATACAAACAGAAAACACAGAATTAAGGGAATGGATCAGGGTGATGTTTGAACTATCCCGAGAAGATATGTGTCACTGGAGGAAGAAACATAATCAAATAGAAGGATTTAGAGAGATGCCAAATAATAAAAAGATAGAACAACCCAATGTACAAAAAGAAGTAAAAATAGTCAAAGTGAAGCAACAGAAGAAAACGCCAGAACAACCAAAGAAAGTGACCTGTCAGGATGTCATGGATTTTATGGCTGAACAATTTAGGAAGCAGAGAGAAGATATCCAGAGATACCATGAAAAACTCATGAAAACAATGGATGAAGGTTTCGAAAGTGTAACGGAAACAATGGATAGATGTGTGAAGAATATGAATAAAACACTAGAAACCACTTCTGAAGGTAGAAGGGAAACAGAAATTAGAGAAGACCAAAATGCATTGCCATCTGAAAATAAAAATAGCCACCACAAAAAAGATGTTCAAACCGTGGAAAAGAAGACCAAGAAAATAATAAAAACACGTAGAAAGAAAATAATAAATACCAAGGAATTCTATGGGAGATGATTACAGGTGGATTAATTAATGTATTCAACCTTCCAATTAACGAACAGAGGGAGTTAATTAAGTTTACATCCCAGTTAAATGTGTCAACGATGGAAGTGTATCAGACAATATCAGCCGTATCTTCAAGACGGAAGACAACATGCAAATATTGGGCAAATAATCCAAAGGTAAAAGGGAATGGAATGAGATTAAATATGAGCAACTATGTTATGTTAGAGGAGGTACAATACTGGTTAGTTAAAAAGGAACGGATTACGACGGAAGACCGGTACTTAAGTGAAAGTTTTATAGCAGCAAAGTGGGAGAGCCGGATGGTAAGAAGAGTATCAAGGAGAGAATTAATTACGAACACCCCAGCAATCCGAGAACATGGAGTACCTGAAATAATGGACCACGGTTAAACAGACTCCAAACAAACCAGAAAAAAGGGACGGATTTTATGAATACAGGACCAAGCAACCCATTGTAAATAAATACCCCAAAATTCTAAAAGCATGTAAGGACATCTTACTCAAGTTATTTCGAACAATATAATTTAAAATGAAGAAACTAAAAAACCCCAAAATTCAAAAAGTGTGTAAGTACAACTTACTTAAGATATTTTGCAACCATTAGAATTAATAAAAAGCATGTAAGGACATCTTACTCAAGTTATTTTCAAACCATATAATTTAACAAACAACAAACCACCAAGGAAAAGAGAACAGATGATTAAATAATATTTATAAAGAACTGATTTAAAATGGACTAATAGGAAGAAGAATATTTTATGGTAACAAACAGAAGAATAAATAAATAAACAATTAATGGTAATGTGCTCAGATAAGAAGGTACAATAAGAAGAATAACGAATAATTTAATGACTCCAATGAAACTGAAGGAGGATGATAATTAATACAATAATTAGAATTTCTCGGAATTGAAGATTAAATAAGAAGAAATGATACGGAGAAATATGTCACAAGAAGTAAAGTCAAAAGAATTTTAACATAAGGCCTATCAATGATGTTATATGCTATTAGTCAATGGAAAAGAAGAAGGAATCAAGGAGAAGAAGAAATATTATAAATAAATACAAACAGCTACAGTATGAAGAATCCCAAAAGTGTTTGGTACTAGTCGCTAATTGACTACTACTTATAATTTTTTTATTTTTATGTATTGACCGTAGAAATGTTCCGGCAATAATTTTTATGAGCAGGGATGATGTTCCCCTGGTCTCAGAAGGTGTAAGGATGGACAGCGGTGTATGGACCCAGAGTGGCCACCCGACTGGAACCACCGCACAGGATAGGGAAAAATGTTAGGGAAATTGAATATTTAAGGGATAATAATTATAGAATAGCTGAAAGGATTGATATTAGATTCCAGAAGTATAGATGAAGAAAATAGAAGGAAGATAGCAGACCGAAGCTTAATTGATAAAGCGAGTTTATAAAAGTAAATAGAAATGAGTGTTAAAACCAGTTTAATATGATTAGTGTGACCAGTACTTATCAAATAAAATGTGGAAGTACTACTAACCCCGACAAATAATTGATGAATTTGCCTCCAAGAGAGAGAGAGTATAGTAAGAAAACAGCAATTACCACCAGTGTGAATTACCAGAGTGTATAATCAGTCAGAAATAAAACACTATTATGAAAACAAAGTCAAGACCATTAGAAGACTTGAACCAATCAACAATTTATTTCTATCAACAAGTTGAACTAAAATAAATTTGTTCTAGTGGGGGGGCTTTATGTAACGGTACATAACCCGGTCACAATAAAGTAAATCATGAGAATAAAAGTCAGAAATGGGTAGAACTAAAGCTCGCTCAAAATTTAATTATATCACTCCACATAATAAACAATTCGAGTGGTATATAGTGCGAAGTGAGTTCTAGTGTACCCATTGAGGTGAAAAACCAAAGTGAAATTAATGTATTACTAAACTGTGCTGTATGTTTTGGATAGGATAAAACTATGGAAGTAGTATGTAATAATACTAATTGATTTTTGTAATTTTATTTATTTATTGTAATTTATATTGTATGAACCACAAATTGTTATACCCAAGTTAATATTATATTTTTTCAAATAATTGTGTTAGATTATAAGAAAACCCAGGGTTAATTTTAAAAGACATAAAAATTTTAACTACCAAAGATAATATAAAATTAAAATAATCCTATGAAGGAAATGACAACAGGAAGTAGTACCGGGTATGAACACTATTCGAGACTAAATAAATAATATATAAATTTATTTAATGATAATAAAATGATAGAATATTTATATACAATGTCATAAAAAATTAACCAAAACATATTATGTAAATTAAATTAGTAAATAAACCGGAATGGAAGGGAATTATTTTTCCATAAATAAAATATAAATTTATAATAATCACAAACTGCCTACATAATAAAAATACTATGTGTTACTAAGAGTGATGAAAAATAACAAGTATTGTTAATAAGATATAAAAATTTTGAACTAAACCGGAGAGTTGAAGAAACGATGTGACAAAAATTATAAAAAAATAACCTTTTTTGGACGTTGGAGGAGGCGAAATTCACGCAAGAGTAATAAACAAAGTGAATACTAACTAATTATACCTGAGGAATCCAAATTAAATGGTGATATACATTAAAAACCAGTGGATGAAAACATTCTGAGGATCCAATATAGTTCGGCCTACTTCTAGTAGACAATCAGAAAATACTCGAAATGAAAAGGAAATAATAACGCAAGACGTACCTCATCACAGAATAAAACTTCAATCCAGTAAGGACAACACGGAGCTAGGTAATATAAACATTTTTCGTAATAAATCCAGAAGAAAACTCGTTTTTTAATAGTGAAATAGAACAAAAAATATTCATTTTATCATATGTTTCTTTCAAAAGTAAACAAATACATGCTGCTCTCTTACGGCAATTCCGGAAACTACGTAATATTTGAAAAATAAACAAAATTATTTATTAATTTTTGATATTTGTAAAGCGTAGCAATTAGCCATTTCTGACACTCTGATAACACAAAGAATTCACCCTGAACCCTGGGGAATTAATAAGAATTATGTAATAACTGATGTATTTTATTATAGCGTAATATTGGTTAAATAACAACATATATGTTTTGTTCCTTAGACCGATCTATGTTTACTCGGTGAAGTCGAGATGATGTTTTTTTAAAAAAAAAAGTATAATTGTGATACCTATATTTTGGTGGCTGGAGACAAAAGTCAATAATCAATAAAGCAATATTATTGAAAATTAATATTGAATTATAACGTGTTATAATTTATTGTAGTGGGTAGTTAATGAAAATTTCAGCACAACATACAGAAAAAATCGTCACAACAGGGGGGCAATAATGATACTTACTCTCTCTTCTGTATAAGGCTGAACAAATTACCTCCTTGACCCCAAATCACACACTCTCGATTTATTTTAGATTGAGTAAAACAAGATAAACAAAATCCTTTATTTATACCGTTTAAAACGTCAGTTAGTATAATTCAAAAGTGACGCATACTACTTGAGGCATATATAATAGAACTCTACAGTACCTCATAGTAGGGAGTACGTTACAGAAATGACGCGTACAACGTGGGGCAGGATTTAACTATACAACACCTCAAAAAGTAGTACGTTACAATATAGAGAAACTGCATTAAGAGCCTTTAAGTACTGTTAAACTCCAGGTACTTGTAGTGTACTAACTTAGAGGCAACCCATAAGATCACAATGAAGAAGGAGAATAATAACAAGAAGAAATATTGTACCTTTCATTTATTAACGAAACTTGTTCTTTATTTATATCAGCTTTATAATAAAATTTTAGGTGTTGTTTTTTATGTGTAATAACATTATGCACTAATACGTAGGAAAGTTTTAAGCTGAAAAAACTGCCAGCATAGGATAGACGCACAGTATAAAATTGTACTGTTGTTGTCTATGTTTAGTTACTTATTAAGGTATTGAATAATGAGGTAACAATTTTTAACAACAGAAATAAACGTTATCTGGCCTCCACCTCTTATATCATCCGAGCGGCTGACTGTATTGCAGAACGCATGAATGAAAATTCGATTGCCTTCGAAACGTCTTTTTATTTAAAGTCTGCTGCTTGCACGGTCATGCCTGTTAAGCCCCCGGGAACGATACCCTTTGACTAACCACGAGCTGTATACTCTGTGTCGTTTTTTCTAGACTCTGGCCACGCTTGCGAACAAAGAGTTTAGTTAAAGAGCTTTCGTTGACAACGAGGAGCCATTAGATAATGCCAACTACATGACAAATGTACCTGAAATTAAAATTAAATGTGTGAACTTTACGGTGCAAGAGTATGCCAGGAAACTGCGTAGTTATAGCAGTTCTAGTGAGAGAAGTACTGAGTCACCATAAAAAAAAATTTGTCAACGTTTGTCCTCTCTTTAATATCTGGTGATCGTGGCTTCGATTCCACCAGGTCTATGCAGGGAACCTAGGCTGTCTTTTTGTTCATACACAGAAAATAAACATTTCAAAGTCTCCGCTACTTCTTTGCTCTGTTTTCCTGTTGTAACGTATTTCCAAAGTGTACGACTTTATATTAATTTTTTTTCTAAAAAGTACCTGCTTATCTCGTTTTACAATTATATTTTAGTGATTCTTCTTTCATGCCACAATAACTTTGATAATAGCTATAGATTTGCATTGGTATGAACACTGGCAAAGTAGAATATAAAATCGGAAATAACAGGCTGTGAATTTGAAAGTATGTATAAAGTTGTTGTAATTCGGCACAAGGAAAACAAGGAAAGAGTTATGTCATTAAATTTTATTATTTTTATTAGAGATTCTACGTTTTTATGTAAGCGTTACCAACAGTTTAAATTTAATTAGAAAGAAAATAATCAGATAAGTGTACGGAGGATGAATGTTGATGATAAACTTGAACGATGAGATACAAAGTATTTCCCGAAAACAAAATATTGTTGTGAGAAACAAAACAGCAGAATTTTGTAAGAATTTTGGAAAACGCTGGGTGCTGAATTTTTTTTGAGGGACTTGAGTATTATGGGGTCAGATGACAGGAAGGTGTTGGCGTGGAGGAGGCGACTTGTGGGGAAAGCTGTGGTCCACGCAGGACTGTAGTCCCAAGATAAATACGTATTTGACGATTATTAAAAACTTTAAAGACTAGTTCAACAGTTAATAGTGTGGTTACAGTTGGACTTTTACTCCTTAAGTAATTCAGTATTGTGAGCTGGAATTTTGATTTGTACAAATGTAAACTATTCTTAATATACATTAGCGAAAGAAGTATTATAGTAAAATCTAAATTTTGTTAAAACCTTTTCATTAAATTAAAATTTTATTGCTGTCCAGGCTTCTATGATAATGTTGATGAAGTATAATTAAAAAGAACATACGGCTTTGAAAATGTAAACAATATACAGTATAGCATAATGACGCCGACAGCTTTACATCTTGTCAGTGTCGACAGAACAAATAAGATATTAAGAAAAAAACAACGACATGAATATTGTAATCTAGTAACTAATGAGATAACAAAAGGGCAAAGTTTTTCCATTAAAGTCAGACATGAATAAATAATGGAAGCTTAGGGCAATTTTATTAAATCACCTCTTGCCTGTGCAAATTTTAGCCTTCCGGTTTTGCATTTTGCTTGTTGCACAGTTAAAGTTTGGCTGCCTCTAGGTTAGCTGACATAGCTATGAACCACGTTGATTGTAGGTTTGCGCTACATTTTTGTTTTATTTTTATCAAGTTGTGGAATTAGTATGAGTCTGATGAGAAAATGGAAGAAACCATATCGAGATAAGGTCTAGAATTGAATCGGTGGAAGAAGGAAAAGATTAAACGTTTTGTCCAAATTTAACTGTGATAGCCACTTTGTTTAAAAACTAAAAATATATCTGTTGGTGTATATAAAGGAAATATATCTTTATTTGTAATGTAGTTATCAACAGGATGAAAATTTGTGTGAGAGCAAGAAGGAAAACGTTCCTGGAATGTGTTCCTTCTTACTCTCCCTGTGTAGTTAGTATACTGTATACTACTTTCAGAGTGTGCTGCTGTTGTTTATATTATAGTCTTTGTGATTGGTCAGTTTTATGGTTTGTTGGCTTGAAATAGATCTTTATGTGTTAATTTACTTTAAAATAAGTTTAAATTTTAACACCGGTTGTGAAAATGTCTAAATCTGAGTATGAAAGCCCTGTATAGAAAAGAACAGGATGTGGTAACTGAAGAAGCATAATAACTGAAGAAATCAGATAGGCTTAAAGGAGATGAATTTGTTATCTGAAGGGATGTTAGTGGAGCAAAAGATTAAAAGATTACTGGACCTAAATGTGAGTGGAAAAAGATGTGTATTGGGACATTTACTTCAAATAACAAAGAAAATATTAATGTAGGGTACAATGGTAGACCAAAAATGAACAATAAATGTATTTATGGGTAGTCTAACTATAAAAAGTGGTTTCAAATAATAGACAGCTACTTTCCAATCCGCGGTCATACTTTCTTCCTTTTAACCAAAACTTACAAAGTTTTAGCAGTTGTAGAAAGAGTTATTCGTCTGCATAACCGGATTTATACACCACTTCAGTATGATGAAATAATACGAAGTTATTAAACAACAGAGCCATTATTCAAAGTAATATCAGTGGAAAGTCAACAAATATTAAATATTAAAGAGTACTGGCTTACATTTTTTAAAAGAAGTACTAAAAGTTTTCAGGGTAGAGATGTGTTCAACGTAAGCATAAGTAAGTATTGGCTATACAAGGAAAAACAAAAGGGACCTGTGCTACCATGCGAGTTTATTAATAGTATTAAAAATGAAGTGTTCCAGCTTTACAAGGGGGGAGGGTGATATTTTACTCTCTGTTAGCAATGTTTGTGATAGGAAAGTTCCTATAAATGACAAGAAGATACAAGATGTGGATAAAATTCTACAGTATATACCAGATCAACATAAAGAATTTTATAGAAATATTAAGTCAGCCTACACCAAGTACACAAGAAGATAATAGTGAACTACTAAGTGATTAAAGTGCAATTAATATTGGAAAAGGAAAACATTGGTTACTTTTACTCTTGTATTTTTGTTTATTTTAATAATGATATTCGAAGTGATTAAAAGTGTTACTAACTGAGAATAGGAAGACACTGGTGATTTTTAGTTTTTGTATACGTAGGCCTATATATTTCTTTGTTATTTTATAATATGCAAAACATAAAAAGATTACTGTAAAACTAAACAATTGTATAAACAACAGTAGAAAAAAATAAAATATTTAATTACGATTTTTTAAAAATGTTATCTGTTATCGGTTGGAACTGAGATAAAAGGAAAAGATTCCACAAACTTTACTATCATATAACGGTTTACATGTTCAAATTATGCTAATATTGTAACTTGGGACCTTTAATCATAGTTTTATTGAGTGACTTTATAATTGTAAGTTTTTCCACATCTTTTAACCACAGATCAGTTTTTTGTCGTTTTCTAAAAACGATTATGTGTGGAATGTTTTCCTTCTTCTCACCCATTCAATTGTTCTTGGCAATAAATTTAGGTATAAAGATCTACAATCGGTTAGTTCTTTAAACAAATTATGATCTCATATAAAAATTTAATTAAAAACCGCGCGTACAAAGATTTTGAAGGATTTGAGTACACTTTCAAGAGAAAAGTTATAAAGTAGACAATGTTCTGTTTGAACACCTTTCAATGTTTCAAAATACTAACAAGTTCGAAAATGGATTGAAAATCCTAAGAGGAAGCAGAAATAACATTGTGAGAAGTTGTGCTGAGGATAGACAAAGAATGGCGTACCACGTTGGCGTACCCGTTTTTCGACCTATCTTGACGTAAAATCGTCTTAGAAGGTAAAGTAAGCCAATCAGAAAACAGCATATAAAACTACAAACTCTGTGAAATCTTTCGTCATCTCGTAAACTCAGAGACAGAATTCTGTCTCAAGATCACAAGATGCTAAGTTCATGATCACTGATACTGTTTCTGGCTATCTCAGGTACAGATGAAACACTAAAACATGAAACGGCTCGCGCAGTTCGTAGTGGGTGCAGGGAAGGAAGCGCTGGATGTGTAGGGTGTGAGGTGACCAACGATGACGCACAACCATGTGATACATCATCCATGCAGCTGTTATGAACACAGGATAACTGATCCGAAAATAACGCGTCAAAGCTACACATTGACAATGAGATCTTTTGACACAGAGCAACCACGAGCCACCCGTTTCATGTCTAATTATTTTAGCTGTAGCAGATGTCCCAAAAACACAGATGGCCTCCCACTCTCGGGTCATATAATTTTAAGAACCTAAAATATGACAGGAGAGATCTAAGGCTTTCCTAGTCCTTTCCGATGACGCTGGGAATTATTCCAACAATTATAACAAACACCAGCGCAACGTCTCCATCCATATACTTACCCACACTGTTCATGGATACCGTCCTACCGACAGCAGTAGTTGCCACTTCCTGTGGTCCTGTACAGAGTTCGTCGATTTGACGTATAGCACATTGACAACTACTTGTCCCTGGTAGAGGTCCCTGAATTACCAGTGAACATGTGTCTGGCGCTCCGCACGTTCGACGTATTCCGTGACACGATATTCCATCAGTTCCGAATAGCAGAACGTTTTATCGGATAGAAGACGGCAGATTAAAGCAGGGTAGAATCGGTAGCTATGTTATACGAAAGTATCTAGGAGAGTTCATGTACGTCGGGTAGTGAAATGGTAACAATATACATTAAGAATGAAACGTGGGTTGTCTGAGTTTGTCTAGAGCTGGGGGGAAGGTAGACGGTGACTAACCAAGGAATCTGTTCTTTTATTTCTTCTTCAGGCGGTAAAACCATTCGTTGGCTGTGGTCTTTGCTTACCTGTGGCTTATATTTCTGTTTGTACGTAACTAATTCCTTTCAATTTTGCACAGGACATCTGAAAATCCTCTCCGTACACTTTCTCTACAGCTTTTGTTCTGTGACCGCCTCTTGCTCAAAAAAGGCTGCTAATAACAGTATGCTACTTCTGGTGTATCAGTTCTTCATTACTGTTTGCTGGTCAATGTCCAAATATAAGATCTGTATTATAAATATCTGCACGTGGTATTGTAAAATTCCAGCTTTGTTATTTAATACATGCGGGTAGTCCCCTATAATTTAAAATGTACTAATTTTGATATCAGTATTTGTGTTCTTAGCAGCACGTAGTGTGATTTCCAAGATAATTAAAATTACTTAATTTGCTCTGTGCTTTATCTTCAATTGCTGTCTTGTCATGAATGGCTCCTGGGCTTCGGAACGCCGTGGCCTTCGTTTCACTTTTCTGCGCGTGCATCGTCACGTTATATGACCTATTTAGTCGATAAACTACGTAACACTGCACATCTAATTTATAATGTATAAGGCCAATTGCAGTTTATCTTACTTGTCAGGAATTATAGGTTGCAGACTATTGTCCCGACATTTCTAGTCAACGTAATTTTAGGGTTCATTAGTTTCTTCCATTTTAAAACCCTTAAAAAAGTACGCAAAGTACTACACTCCAGCGTAAGCTCGTAGTTTACATCAGTCCGTTGACAATAAATTTGGAAATATTCTGACCTTTAAAACTCATGGCGATCAGAACTGCAGGAGATATTCATGAGAAGCAGTTCGGCTTAAGGTATGAAGGTCGACGGTGGACGCCGCGGTTTAGGAAGTGTGTGAGACTGTTAGAAGAGGGGAGGACCATTTCTCCTGAAGGGTTGTGCTGCTGGTAACACTGGACTTTAAGAGTGCAATCAACCTAATGAGGTGGAGTATCTGCCGAGGTATCTGCTGCGGATGGTGGACGATTATCTCAGGGACAGAGCGCTGCTTTATGGAACGCATCCTATGATGACTGCTGAGTGTGTCGGAAAGGTCGTGTTTGGTAGGGAACGGCGACGATGTATAATATAGAACGTCGACATAATATAGAAGAAGAATAACAAGCTAGACGTGAGCCGTAGGGCTGAAGAACAATAGGCCACCTAGCCCAATGCAACGTGTCTAACAGTGCCAGGTTAGTATCCTAGAACAGGAAAGGGAGGTGGCTTTTCAGTGTGTCGAATATCCTGCCAAAACCCACTGACCCCGGAAGTGTGCACCTTTTCGAATTTTTCCAAATATTCCCACCTACCGTCGTGAAAATATTATTATTATTATTGTCAGACTATATTGAGAGAAAGAGAAATTGAAGTAGATCTTTGGATGGACAAGCAGCAGTGGAAGATGAGAATTTAATCACTTCTGTAATCTTTGTTTCCGGAAAATCTGTAAACATTGTACAGGCGGAATAATAATAATTACTGTAACATTAGTGAAGAATTACGTTCACCAATTCGTACATCGTTCTAGGGGGTGCCGGATAGGTTTGCGCCTAACCGGGGGGAAAGAGTTTAAACAAACGTCGACAACGTAACTTTCGTTAACTTTGCTAGAGGTAACTTGCTTATTTAATTAAACTAACCCTGTACTCTCCGCCCCTCTGCAGTAGGATTAGAATCCTAAATATGTGTTCGCTGTGCTCAGTTCCCCAGAGCCTCTATGCAAATTAGCATTCCTTTACACCTTCCTACACTCCCGTGCATTCACTCCTCCCCTTCGCACCTCTCGTTTCTTATTTTCTGCCGTTAGCTGTATGAGTATGAGTTTGAACGCAATTCAGCAAGTACTGAAAACAAGACTTTAAAGTTGCCACAATTCTCAAACACCGAATTTTTTCTGCGACAACTTTCAAATTGTTTGTCGCAGCACACACACACACACACACATTTATGGATATTCGAGTTGAATAAAACAATAAACAACTAAAATTATTATCACTCATGCTTGTACCATAGATGGTTATGGATTGCATGTGTAGGTAGGCCTATATACGTTTACTAGCTACGGAGCCTCGTGTGTATAATGGTATCTCAGTTTTTACGAATAGCGTTTTGTGTAGAATTAGAAACTCTAATAATCAATTGTTTATTCGAATCGCTTGGATAATTTCGAAGAAACTTCTTTAAAATGCCATATATTGCGATTTCCAACACTTAAGAGCAAGCAGATGTTTTGTTTAAAATGCCATATATTGCGATTTCCAACGTTTAAAAGCAAGCAGATGTTTTGTTTAAAATGCCATATATTGCGATTTCCAACGTTTAAGAGCAAGCAGATGTTTTGTTTAAAATCAAAATTGCTGAGAACAAAATTTTTATTTTGAATCGATGTATGTACAAATTGTTTTTTAAATCTATTTTTTAAACGTTTTCGTCGATTAAGAAATTAGATATCAATAGCAATATTAGAGGATTATCAAATTAACTGTTGATAACAAGAGACTGCGATCAAAATCGAAAATCAGTCAAATATTCTTCGTTCAACCAGTTTTTACCGGTAGAAGGAGTTTAGTCTGTTCCTGAATTTTTAGCGTCTTCTTAGAGATCACGTGATCACGATCACAAGCAAAGATAATCCTGTGTCGAATCGCTAGACATACAATTCGAATTTCCGCGAGGGAAACGATATGTGTATGTGGTCGAACAAAGGGGTTGTTGTGTAATTGTGTATGTTCGAGGTATATACGGGTATATAATGTATGGGTCAAAGTGTATGCGGTTCGAGGTTACAAATTCTTTTTAAGCCACAGTATTACGTTAGGAAAGGTTTGTAATTAAACAACAGCAATTCCGCTTTGTGCATTTAATTATTTTTTGATGGATACGAATTATCTACTTCATCGTCATCGTCGTCGTCGTCGTCGTCGTCATCATCGTCATCATCATCATCATCGTCATCACCACCACCACCACCACCACACCACCACATCGTCATCATAATCATCCTTCATAAACCTTCTTCGCTTCTTCTTCTTCTTCTGACCCTCTCCTCCTCCTCATCTACCTCCCAACCTCCTACTACTGGAACTGCATATCCTTCTTCCTCTGTGCTAAAATGAGTAAGCTAAAAACCATTTCCAGTGACACAAAATTAACCGTCGTTGGTCCCCTTCTTTCAAGGATCGTTTCTATGGTCGTCTAAGAACACTTTTACTATCTGGTAAGTAATCATACACATTGATCAATAAACGGTTTATTTAGTTATTCGTGTGTTTATAGATACTATAAAGTAGGCTAGTTATAGATACATATAAACAGGTCCACCGTTAATTATGACGTGTATGATATTGTTGTGAATAACGTTTGCCAATAGAGGAACGGGGAATTGTGAATTTGGACAATTACTCAGACGATGGAATCATTTAATTGCTATGAAAAGATGTACATGCTGTAAAATAAAATAACAAAAAATAACAATGAAGAAAAATAAACAACAATAAAATTTAATTTGATGTTATGCAAAATGTGTATGCATTCGGACGGAAAACCTATGCTCAATAGCCTATTATATTGTCACCGAGTATCATGGAACGCAGCAAATAAAGTATTCACCATTTGCTGAAGTTTATGTATTTCTGTTAGCTAGTTTTCTGGTGATTTTTCTCGACTTCAACGGTCAGTACACTACCATCAGAAAGATTGTTTTTCACTTTCAAGAAACTAAAGATCTTGTACGTTCTTTACTTTTCGTTTCAAAAATTACTTTTGCTCAACTGCTTCGAATTTAGTAACGTAAAGGCTGTTTTATGAACGTATCTTACTTATAAAATACGTGACTCCAGTAGATTAAGCTTAGTCTGTACTAATTTTACATGTTGATGGTGACTTTTTAGAAGCAACAGAAATTTGTCCAATTGTTACATCAGGAATACTTCGCCTGAACGCGCTGTTAATATTCTTTACTGCACCTGCTTTAGTATAATGTAGTTATCAGTTGTACCTTGTACCTTCAAAGTGAGAACAATCACTTACTCTTATATAGGCTTAAAATATTCTGTTAATTTGGGAGAAAAAGTTAGAATAACTAGCTGGGGAGTAAGACAACGGGATTGCTTTCCTCTGTACGTTGTAACGTTTATCCGACAAGCCTACATTCACAAAGGAATTGAAACAAATTTGTTGTAGTAAAGAAAATGAGAGATATATACTGTTACGACGTCACAGAACAATCTACGTGTTTATCGAACGTTCCAGAGAGATCCAGAATGTAAGCGTGTGGCGTACGTGCTACTAGACGCATTTTGCGAGAATCTTCTCGACTGTGCCGTGCTTCGCTCGGGCGCTCGGCCTGTATTAAGGTCGCAGTTAATTACGTAGTTCACACGTGAGATAAGACGCAGTTTGGAAGCTTCTGGTGTGTGAGCGGGACTATAAATACATGGCGGTAGCGGCCTTAGTTTTTAGTTCAATGCGAGATATTGGATAGTGTGGTTCGAGAGTATCAGTGCGATATATTTCCAGAGAGGTTCGAGTTATTACTGTGTACGTTCAAGTAGTTATTAGTGAAGTGTTGTGTTTTATAATCGGACGGTATAATTGTAATACAATTGAGTTTTAATATTAGTGGACATTTTATTGCTTGTGAACAATTTTCATTTGATTTGTTGTAGTGACTGTGTTGTTAATTACGAACTGTTTTACTGTAACAATTAAAGGTGTGATTAGTGACTTAATTGGTGTTTTGTACTTATTTTGTTTCCACTGTACCTACGACGATCGAGCAGACCGTCGTGACAATATGTTGGCTTTAACTTTATTCAACGCCTTCCAACCTCCAAACCTGATTACCATTCGTCTTTATGGAAGGATTCTTCTTCGAGCAATACTCTGTCCCTCATAGTTCATCTTCTCTGTTATACTTTTTTCCTTCTTGTGGATGACATTCATCTCCAAACTACTTTCGGAAGTCAAAAATCCGCCATTTGCTGAACACGCCCAAACCATATCAATTCTATAGTTTGTGTTACGATTTCCTCAGTCCTCATAACATTACTGATAGTATCATTTCGAATTTCTGCCAGTCGTGATTTGCTGTCAAATCTCTTGTAGCACTACCGCTTCTAGTCTTTCCCTGTCCAGTTTATTCAACAGCCAAGCTTCTGCGCGAAGAATTGTTATACCCTTTACTATAGTACCATATAGCCTTAATTTTATATGTTTCGACATGTTCTTGCTCCACTTTGTTCCATTCAGTCTTTTAGCTGCAATTCTTCCCTGTCTTGATGTCCTTACCATACACATCTATTATCATGTCGAGGTCATTGTATTCACTACTAGATAATATTTTCCCCTATTGTCGGGTTCTATTTTACTGCTGGAGCGTCCTAAGAACGTTTATTTCGTTTTATCTGTGTTGATTTTCATATGTCCCACACACTTCCTAAATCTTCCTGCTCCTACTCCAGGTCGTCTTTATGCTGTGCCACTATCACCTGATCTCATCTGCAAGCTGTAGACTATATATTGTAACGGTACATAACCCGATCCCAATAAATTAACTTTTGTAATACCATAAAGGTCAGAAATGGGTAACCTATAACGAGCTCAAAATTAAATTGTATCACTAAACATTATAAACAATTAGAGTGATATACAGTGACAAGTGAGTTATAGTGTACCCATTGAGGTAAAAAGTGAAAGTGAAGGGAACTTCTTACAGAATTGTGCTGTAGGTGTGAGCATTATAAACGATGATAGTAGACTATAATGCTACTAACTGATTATGTATTTTGTTAATTTATTGTAATGTTTATATTGTGTAGACAACCAAGTTTAATACCTAAGTTAATTTTATATTTTTTAAAATATTTGTGTTATAGTATAAGATAACCCAGGGTTCGTTTTAAAAAACATAAAAGATTTAAATATCAGATGATAATAAAAAATTAAAATAATACTGTATGAGGGAAATGGCAGAAGGAAGTAGTGCAGTGTAGGAATACTATAAGAGACTAATAAATAATATATAAATTCATTTAAAGTTAATAAAAATATTAAATACTTATATCCAAAGTTATAAGAAAATAAACAGAAACCTATTATGTAAACCAAATTGGGAAAGAAACCAAAATTAAAAAGAATTATTTTTCTGTAAAGAAAAAATAAATTTATAATAATTACAAACTGTCTATATACTAAAAAGTAAATAGCAGAACCAATAAAAAGATATAAAAAATTATGGGTTACTAAGAGTAACGAAAAATAACAAGTATTGTTAATCAAATTTAAAAATTAAACCAGTCCAGTTGACAAAATGATGAGACCACAATTTTATTAAAATATCCTTTTAGAAACCTTTGAGAAGTGCAAAATTGGTACAAAATTAAACAACAGTATGAACATTATATACTAATACCTTATTTATCAAAGTCAAATTGCTATACTCCATAATAAAAGTGAAAGAAAATCAATTCTGGACGATCAGGCCTAGTTTCGCTATGTGTCAAGTTTGACGAGAGAATATTTTCCAGACGGTAATGAAATTACAACAAAAGACGGACACCACCGGAGAAACGGCTTCATTCAAGTACGAACTTTAAGAAGAGAGGTAATATAAACATTTCGTTTAATATTTAACGAAGAAAACTCATTCCGAATGGTTGTATAGAACAAAAACTATTAAAAATTAATCACATGTTCTAATGAAAACAAACGCACTCTGCTCTCTTACGGACATTTCCGGAACTACGTACTAAGCGAAAATAAACAAATGTTTTTGAATATTTTTCGGTATTTGTAAAGCGTAGTATAATTATCCATTTCTGACCATCTCATAACAAAAAGAATTCACCCTTAACCCTGGGGAAATAAAAAAGAATTATATATTGATTGATGTTTTAAATATAGTATAAAATTTGGTCAAAAACCATATATTTTTTTTTTTTGACAATTCCATGTTTACTCAATGAAGTCGATATCATGTTTTAATTAAGGAAAAGATCGATTGTGAGATTTGTATTTTTGCGGAAGAGAAAAACCCAATAATATTCTTAATAAATATTATTGAAAAATTGAGTTTTAAAAATAAAAATGTGTGTACTTTCTTGTAGTGGGTAGTTGTATTAAATTTCAGAACAACTAAGAAGAAGACGATCTACCGGGTCGTATACTACCACAGTGTCGTCTGGTTAATCTATATTTGGAGACTTGTGTTAAAGTCAGCTGATTCGGTGCATGGCGAATATTTGAAAATTTAGAAATCGTTCAAACCGAGGGTAAACCAACGGTACTAGCTCTCTCTTCCAAAATCAGGCTAAACAACTTCCCTACTTGACCCAAATCACACACCCTCGATTTCTGCTTTGTTAGAGTAACATTACCAACCACTTTATTTAAACTTCGGTCTTTATAATTGATAAGTGGCGACTGCGGAGAGGTGGAAACCTCTGATCAAAAAACCGTTACGTTACAATATACACTTCCTGTCAATGTCAGCTCCCATTCTCCTATATTTCCTTTACCACGTGGGGTGGGGTGGGGGGGCTCGCTCCACATACATTTTAAACAATGACGGTGGACTCACATCCCTCTTGTCTTAGGCCTTTCTTCCTGTGAAATCCAAGTCCTTTCCGTAGTTTAAAAAGCCAATTACTGCCATTTTTGTTCTGGCTTCTTGCTTAAGTTTGCACTGGCCTTAATCGTGCATAGTCAAACATAAAACTAAGAAAAATATAAGTTATTATAAATATAATTATAGTAATTTTAAATGTATTCTTATCTTTATAGGCGGGAAGAAAATTACTACTATGGACCACTGAGCAAACACTTCGTGATTTTGTTCAACGTTTCATAAAGAAAGCTTTAATATTCATGGACCCTTAAACTGAAATTTACTCCGTCTCATTCGAGACGTACAGCGAGTTCGACGAACTCAATATTCTAGAGCAAACAAAGGGGAAAGTACGATACAGGGAGAGAAAGACAAAGAGGACGAAGTAGGAGGAGGAGGAATGATTAAGGAAGTGCGTTTTATTTTAGTTTAAGTTGGATCGATACACTTTGTTTATAGGTGTTACCGCCAGTCACCATTGAAACTTGTTTTGGACCCAATCGCTTCTCGTTTTTTTTTATGTCTTACTTTATACTCCAACCGGGCTATCGCTTTTACCTGTATAAGTATAAGAACAAAATTAAACTATAAGTCTCAGACCATTAAATAACAATAATAATCTATAGGAAATTTGGAAACGATTGAACATTCTTGTTACTCATTGTGTGCACATTATTTTTCGGTATTTACGAATTATACCATCCAGTAACGTAACTAGGGGGGGGGGGGGTTCAGGGGATCAAAAACCTCAGAGCTATTAGAAATTTCAGAAAAATTCCATATAAAATAATTGTATAAATAAATTACAATATTTTAAACTAACAAAATAAATGGGAGTCCAACTTTCAAGCTAATGTAATTCCCTTCCAGGAGGAGCTCCTGGTTACGCCCCTGATACCCTTACCCTTCGTAACCATCAATGATACATTCAGCGCTAGATGTCAATTATACATAAGCAGGGAACGACTTGCTAAAGTTTAAGAAAGCTAATATTAGTTTAGTTTCTGAAAAAGAAGAAGCCTCCTGCCAAATAAAAAAAAAGTAGTGTAGTTCTGACTATTGTAATAGAACGAGCGAAATAAGAATCTCAGTTTTAACTCGACCGTTTGGCATTTGTCTGTCTGTCTATTTATCTATCTATATATCTTACGATGATTTTTGAACGCATCAACCGATCTTCGTAAAACTTGGCATACGTGTCCGTACTTGTATCCTACCGAACCCTATTGTTTTTTATATTGGTCCTTCCAAAAAAGGGGAGTGGGGAGTGAAAATGTGGGAGTCAAATTAGTAAAAAACTCGCAAAAGCCCATGTGCAGTATCAAATTAATTAGAGGCAACTGTAACCACAATATGATTTAGTGTTGATTTTTCAAAATTTTAGGGCGTCTGGTCCCTAAAATGTAGGGGTAAAACTTTTTATAAAATCGCGAAAATTCATATAAGCTATCAAATTAAAAAGAATTTTAACAGACTCTCAGTATAGTGTAAAGCTTTAGAAATTTCAAATTTTTTTGACCTCAGAGCCCAATGAAAGGTGATAAAAAGTTTTAGAAGTTGTAAAAATCGGGGCGTTAGACTAAGTGGAATTATAACTCGAATCTGAATGTTTAAAATTTTGAATGTGTATTATATATGTTTGTCTGCTCCACAATTGTTACATTACTAGAGTAATCGAGATTTCCGCGATTTTTCTGATAATTCAAAATTGTCTAATGTATAAATAGTGTATTAATATAGTTTAATAATATAATTTATTTACTTCCTTTAAAATAGTGAGCGAATTCTACAGCTCAGAGAGCATACTACTACTACTACTACTACTACTACTACTACTACTACTACTACTACTCCAAGGCGCTACCCCTCATGAAGAGCCCTGGGCTCCAGAATGACGTGCCTCCACTCCTTTCCATCCTGTGCGACTCTTCGCCACCTTCTGACCCCCACTCTTCTCATATCTTCACCTATATCGTCCACCCGTCTTCTTCTTGACCTCCCTCTTGCTCTTCTTCCTCCTGGTCCTCCAATGAATACTTTTTTCTGGTCTTTCCTCTGTCATTCTTTGTACGTAACATGCTCACCGAATTCTGCCTTGTTTTATTCCTGTGACTATGTCCGGTTGCTTGTATAGATCGTACAATTCGGCTTTTGTCCTCATATGCCACATTCCAGTATCTAGTATACTTCCATATATCCTCATCAGAATCTTTCTTTCCTAAGACAGGATACTAGTAATTACAAAAATTCCCTTTGTGGTGTATAACATTGATTTTTTGAGTAAAATTTGTTTAGTTCCCAATTTAATTTTGTTTGCAGACGAATTTAATTAGTTTTATGATAATTATTATAATTAGAACTGCTACGTTTTACCTAGGGTTTAGTGGTGAGAAATATTTAAGATTTTTATGTACGCTTAGAGGCACATTGCACACCTTCTACAAACGCCTTATACCACTACCTACGAGAAGACAGTAGTCCTCTCATAGGTAGTGCTTATACTCGGCATTTAACCGTTTACACTCAGCGATATCGACATTCTGATCCGTATCGCTTTTGTTGGAAATTAAGGCTTTAACGTCAGTTAACTTAAAGTCACTAACAATTTGGTAGGTTAAAACAGCCACCATAAATTCAGGAAACCGCAGTCTGTGTATAAGTTGAGACCGGATAAATTTAATTTTAATGTCGTTAATGTGTTTACGAAAGAAAAAGAAAACAACCAACGTCAGAGCAGTTTATGAGACTTGATGCAGCATTAAATGGCCGTCTCGTGGCCAACAAACGTTTAACTTAATTACGTCTTTTCTAATTCTGAATGTTTACAGCCCCTGACAACTTACTGTTACGGTTGAGAAAATGTCTTGATATTTTTGTCCTTTCTTCTTTTCCATTTCACAGCTTGGACGACAACTAGTTTTGACTTCACATATGAAACTTGGTGCCACGAAATTGTTTTGGATAGTCTGGTACGATACGTTTTGCAAGTGATCTGTAGCTGATAAGTTACTTAGGTATAATACGTCTACATGAGACTTTCAATTACGCAAATTGTTTACCTACCTGTACCCGAAATTATTTCAAGTTCTTACTTGACATCATTATTTCTATGATGATTTTCAAGCTTCATCTTTCCGCGTATCTTAGGGATTTTCATTCAAAGGCCTATATTTTTTAAATTCTTTGAATCGATCTTTCTCTTCCGTCATGCAAATTAAAACGGCTATAACTTCACAACATTCCATGGATTTAAGACAGACACGTCGATCCTTCGAACAAATAAGTACATATCTATTCTAAGGACCAAGACATCTTTCTGAAAGTATACAGAAAGCGGCACGAAAGAGTCATTAAACTAATATTATAATGTGTGTGTGTGTGTGTGTGTGTGTGTGTGTGTGTGTGTGTGTGTGTGTGTGTGTGTGTGTGAGTGTGAGAGAGAGAGAGAGAAAGAGAGAAAGAGAGAGGGAGAGAGAGAGAGAGAGAGAGAGAGAGAGAGAGAGAGAGAGAGAGAGAGAGAGAGAGAGAGAGAGAGAGAGAGAGAGAGAGAGAGAGACTTAAGAACGATAGATTTTGTTGCTTTGTTTAAATTTTACCTTTACATATATTCCACAGATATTAGTATGTAAATAATCTAGATATTTGAAGTTCTGTCTGATTTTTTGAATTATGCCGTATGACGAAAAGAGACTAGTGACGGATTACGAAAACATGTTGTCGAAAGTTGCTATTTATATTGTTTTCTCTTGGATCTACAGGTGTCTGACAACGTGAATATTTATTCGAACGTTCTGTACAATATTGTACAGACAAAACTATGTCCTCCTCGTGCCAGAATTGCTATTTAAAGTCTACTTAGTGAAAATAACTTATCTGAGGTTCAGCACTTCACAATTAAAATACTTTTCTTTAAATTCTTTAAACTTGGTTCTCGTGTTCCGATGGAACTAACTGCAATGTGCTGTGTCTGTCTTTTAATAATTTAACAATATTCTTATAACTGCCGAGCACGAGTAGGCAAACAAAATAAAGTTTTAACTCTTTCAAGTCTCTCTATCCTCTCATACGTGATATCAACCCAAACAAATCCAAACATTGTTACTTGTTCCAGACATTTGACTGTCTGTCGCAATTTAGATTCCCAAACGGATATTTGAAGGATTGGGTTTGAATGATTATCTTGTAAACGATGATATCGGAAAAGGATTTTAGTTTAATCAACTCTAGTTAGAAACAAGCAACAAACCAGATATGTTTCATGTTGAACGAGTGACGAACGTTCATATTTACAAACAACTTGAGCTACAAGCCACCAGCTAAAAGGTACACAAATAAATAATAAAAACAAGAGCCCTCAGTTTCCTGTGTGAAGTCGCAAGAGATTAAGTCCAAGCCGTTAAGTGAAGACGAATAAGAGGAGAAAGGAGACGAAGAAGAAGAAGAAGAAGAAGAAGAAGAAGAAGAAGAAGAAGAAGAAGAAGAAGGAGGAGGAGGAGGAGGAGGAGAAAGAGAAGAAGACAAAAAATAATAATAAGAAGAAGAAATATTTATAAATTAAGCTGTAACGAGACTATAAACATGATTTTGTTTTAGTTTTTGCAAATTTTAAAATTTAAATTCTAAAATTTTCATTTAGTCAACAAATATAGTATTTTAAAGATTTTACTATAATATTTTTAGTGTATTTACTTATTTGATAATTCTATTTTTTAATTAAATGACATATTTTTAACATATTATTTTTCTCTATAACTGGTTATTTGAAACATGTACAATAAATATAATTATGTTGGCCACGTAATTAGTTTATCATAAAATAATTAGGTGTCTCTGTCTGTATGTCTGTATGTCTGTATGTCTGTATGTCTGTCTGTCTGTCTGTCTGTCTGTCTCTGTCTCTCTCTCTCTCTCTCTCTCTCTCTCTCTCTCTCTCTCTCTCTCTCTCTCTCTCTCTCTCTCTCTCCTTCCCCAACCACACAAACATGCATGGATGAGCATGGGTTCCATCCTCATTGTGTTCCAGGCAGGTTATCCTCCTACTCTTTCAGTTAAGCCATAGCGAGTAGAAGAAATATTCGCTATGCTTAAACCTTACTATATCAGCTCCGTGTGTTAGATTATTTATTTAATGATTCCTTCGTATTCTTCCTGTGCCGTCGTTATTTTCCACTGGTCGAAAAAATACAATTCTTTTATACTAATCATACATATTCATTTCTATATTCATATTTCATATTATAAAAAATATAATATATATTGTATATATATTCATATAATATAATATAATTATTAATATTAATTAATATTATCATATTATATAATATTATTGTTATTTTTGTATTATGTTATGATTATTAATACTTTTTATATATTTATTCCATATTTTTAAACTTATATTTTTCTTGTAAATATTTTATATTATTATTAATAATAAACCTTTAAACCTTTAAAATTGTTGTAAAAAGTTTTGTTATTATTAATAATAATGTAAAATATTCATTTTTAAAATACAGACCAATTATGTTCTTAAGGTGACACCATCAGAACTACACTAAAGTTCCTCAAGAAGGTAAACGTACCGGTAACGGTAAATTTGAGAAATAAAATTTAAACATCGCTATCCATAAAACTTAAATAATATTGTTGATTATAGCCTCCTGTATGTATGCACTGTGGCTCTCGTGTTTATTCTGTCTCTATAGAGATATGAAGTAGGTATATCAGTAATGCGAGTCTTAAATATCATAGCGGTGGTACGTAAGTGACCATAATCATAAACATTAGGTGTACAGTCAGCGTTAAATGTGCGCACGCGCAGAGATGCTTCGTTACTAAGAATTAACCAAATTTTACTTACATTACCCTCACAGCTGTCTAGGCTCACGGGTACTAAGTAAGGATATACTTAGTCAGTAGATCTTCTTACTGTGCCTTAGAAATCTCCTTTTTCTTCACGTCTTCCAATGTTCTTTGTAAATAATGTTCACTTCTCTCTTCACTGCTGCTTTTTCACCTCCTATTGCCATTTTTACCTAACGATCTCTGTTTTCGACCTATTTCTTTTTATATTCTCTTGATCAGACATGTTTCTACCGTCCATTTTACATCTTATAAACATCTCAGTTTCTATTTCACTCTTTCCTGCCTTCACGTTTAGTTTGTTTCTCCTACGTTGAACTTCTTATTTGGCGTTTTTTCTCTTAACAAAACGAGTGTTTTGTATAGTAAAAATTTACTTTAAACGACAATTTCAATAAGATGCCTTATCAGTGCACAGTAGATTCTAACTGCCTTTTGTTTTGCGTACCATCGTGCCTCCGATATATATGTCGATAGAGACAAAATCGATTCTTTTATATCTCTGTCTTGGTCTGCTGTAAGTGCGTATTTAGTGTACAAACCTGTCAGTAATTTCCTAATCCATCAAAATATTTGCATTCATGAATGTATATTTTTAAACTCCTGCTAATACGTTTTTCAATTGCGATTGATGTTTTTCACGTTTTGTGTAGTAAATCTGATTGTAATTTTGGTTGGGACATATGTTTAGTTATCTATGGTTAATTATGGTTAGTTTGTCTATTCATACAAGTGACTTGGATACCGTTGTAAACGCACTTGCTAGTATCTGATAAGTTTTAAACAAACGAAACACGAACGATTTTTTCTACAACTCTATTACTGTTGCACATCCTTACGCAATCTTAACCTACTATTTCCCTAGCTTATCTGCAAATTATTCCGTAGAACCTTCTGCTCAACTGAAGGTAGTATCATGTTTAGTTTTGCAGCAATCTTCCGCGTTTCACTTGTACACAAAACTACAGTGTTGTATGATATTGTTACGACGGTCTCACTGATCGTCGTATGGTACAGTGGAAAACAAAAGACAGACACCAATTAAGTCACTATTCATCAGGTTTAATTTATCACAATTAACAGTTTGAAATCAACAAGTTATTCAAAAAGATTATACTCGTAAAATAATTCAAGTTTTTGTACACACGCAATAATAATGTCAAGTAATTGAGTCCCACACAATAATCACTTTTCACTAATAACCACTTGAACGCACAGTGTAATCGCCCGACGGAAACTGAACTGCCAAGCGGCAGGTGTTGGCTATTCATAGTATGCAGTGTTCCATAATATGCGTCCTTAACAAGCACTCGAAAATTGTAGAGGGTACTTTTGCGCGGCCTTGGCAGAAACACGCACGTACTGGGGCTAAGCAAGAAACGCGTAGAACAATGTACCAGAACTTTCCATATTGCGTAACAATATCATTTGACGTTTTACTGCCTAAGGCTTACTGGGCTGTAGTCCGCTGGAATTAAAGTTGTATTTCTGTAGACAGGCTGAGGGCTGAAAGGCCAAAAAGTCAATAAAATTAAGTCACATATAGCGGACGCCCGAAACAGAGGCATTTTACATACGGTTTGTTTAATCTCATTAACGTTTTCAGTCGAAACTGTCTTGTATAAACACAAGCCCTTGAGCTGCTCTATCCATGACTACTCTGGTTTTTATTGCCCCTTTTCTACGCCATAACCAGATACTTTGTTACATGTAAATCTCGCAGCTGCATTACATCATCATCATCATCTTCACTTTCAGGCATTAGGTCATAGACCTGTTGCGTCCTCCGGCCGTGATAGAACTCACGCCCCACCCCAGCCAGAGAGATATTAGCCAACCTTTAACCCACGCCCGGTGGCAAGCCGTGCGTTGGGGGGGGGGAAGTGTTGTTTATGTGTGTAGTATATTGTGTGCCCTTGTTACTTATCGGGCCCGGGTATGCCAAAGAAGACGTACGTATTATTTGTCTGCGTACGTGCGGGTAGACGAGCAAATCGAGCCGTGACCTTGACTCGATCTCACCACATCGGCAGCACAGCAACGATCTGATTGTGAGTCAGAGACGCTACCATTGTGCCGGCAGCTACATTACACTATTTAAATTCTACTCGGCCGACATAAAACGTTGTAACCTACATTGTACTACCTAAACAACAACAAAAAAACAGACATTTTCAACTTAAACACGTTTAAAAATAATAAAGGTCAGCGTCAAGCACACAAGAACTGCTGTGTGAGTAGTGAGTTATCTGCGGGATAAAACGTAACGGCCGTCTGGAGGCCGACCCCGGGGTTAGCGGACAAACTCGGTCCCATCCCGTCCCGCCGGTCGACTCGAGTAGCACTTATTTTAAAGTTTTTATTGTTCGTCGCCGCTCCGCGTTCATTTATTTACATTTAGACAGGTTTAGACTTGGCAGGTTCTCCCCCGCGTGCTCAGCTTCCAACAAACGGAAGAGGGACGGTGTGATTGCAAATTGGAGAGTGCGGTAGCGTTTAGCATTTAGTTACTGGACAATGATACAGCATTTGAATGCTGTCTTTCAGAAATCATTCGAACCTGTTATATTGGTATAGTAATGAATAACACACGGATGTTACAAAAATAATATAACGAATTATCTATTTTTTCCCTATTTGTATCGGCCATTTGAGGACCAGATGCCAATTTTAATTCTTTATTCCTTGTTCTTTTCTTTTTCTCCAATATTTTTTCATATTTTCACTATGTCTCTTCTTCCTGTCTTCAGTCCACTTTGAACCTGCGTTTTTCTCTCTCCTACCCTAGACTCCTTCCATTTTTAAAACTTCTGCTCGAAAAACGTCTCTTTCAATTGCTTCTTCTGGGTTTATATTATTTTTTAAATTCTTTTTGACTTCTTTAATCCAACTTGATGTTGACTTCTTTTCCCACAGATATTTGAAGACCTGTTTTGTTAACCTATTGTCGTCCATTCTATGTAAATGTCAAAAAAATACTATTCTTCTTTTTCTCACTGTTTCTGTTATATTTTCTATACTTTGATATATTTCATCATTACTTCTTAATTTCCAACCTTCTGAAATTTTTCGTGGGCCTAATATTTAATCTATTATAACAGTACACACAAGTTTATTTGTGTTTGAGGAGCCCCACGCTTTTGGAGCGCCAATATTTATAACACTACAATTTACAAATTTAAATATAATTTAATTTGTGGAGTGCCAAAATTTATATAACATTACTGGTAAAGTGCACCAATTAATGGAGTTTGGGTGTAATGGTAATAAGAGTAGTCATTGATTTAATTGTAACGAGTTTTCATAATCTTATTTATAAAACATAAGCGTGTTTAAAAATCTCAACTACTTCGCCATAAATATTCATTATTGTTCGCTTGAAACGTTCAAGTGTTGCAGTACATTTAACACTAAATAAATTTTATATTCTACAGTAACAAAGTTATATTCTAAATACTTATTTGTCAATATTAAAACTCGACTGCTCAGTCTGACAGTGTGCTTTACTGCAGTTTCTTTTTTTTTTATTGGTTTTTTTTATAACTTGTAACTACGTTAATTTATGTATTGCATACTTAGTAATCATTGATTGCTTTACAAACTTTAAAATAAAATTGAAATTGACTAAATTAATCGTTAAACATCAAAGAAAATATTTTAATAAATTTAAATCAAATTCTCTGAACCTCTTTATCTACATTTTACATAAACTTTTATTCATGTTTAAATTTCAAAATGTCTTTTAAATGTCTTTGGTCTCTCTTTTAAAATTTATAAATGGATTATCTGTCACCTCGATTTTGTAGCTCATACTCATGTCCTTTGTTGATCCGTATGTCCTCTTCTGATCGGAGTTCCCTGCACGTCTCCAGGTTCCACTCGTCGTCCTCCAGTTACTCGTCTATCATGGACCCATCTGGTTGATGTAGGATAGTGTGAGAGGTTGCTCTGCACCAGCTGCTGTCGTTCTAGCAGACGCCTCTATTTGTCAGCATAGCGTTCCTCTGCATGATGTAACATAGTAGCTTGTCTTGACTGACGGACCTAATGTACATTCGTATTCGGTAACAGATTAAGAGTTACTGTTTTGCACTTATGACGAACATAGCGTCCGTCCGCATCTACTGTTCGATTAACAAAAAAAATTAGAAACTCGCGTCGCCAACGGACAGAGCGTCTCGCCGCGACTGAAGACTGATTGAGAAGAAGGGCTGGCTTCTCTCGTGCCCTGTTTATAATCGAGCATCGTACAGCACCTGTTGGGACAGAATTCTGCCATTTTAAAATTGCTCGGCGGCGTCAGTTCTCCCACTCTCATCCAATTTCATATTTTCTCACATTTGTGCCAATGGCAAAGTCTAATGTGAACTACAGGGTGCTGTAACGATGGATGATTTAATTACACATGTCCAACGTAATTACCATCGTAATAGAATAATCCGTGTAATTACTACGCACTTAAAATCGCACTGAATTCGCACTGCGCGTCCTTTTCACGCCGTTTTCTCACTACACATGCGTATTAATTTTATACACATTTTGGAGTCTTTGAATTTTCCCTACCATCTATGGTTTTCTTATAATTAAATAAAAACTGTAATTTGACAATTATTCAGGGTGAGATTGCAAACTTTCATGCTCGAACCGGCCTCACTCGCACACATCACTTACTACTGTACGCACTTTCAGCGACAGTTGTGTGAGTGTTCAGGTCAGTTCCTGCCTGTCTACATTCCGTATTTTTAACATAGTCCCAGTTTTCAATCTCATACCTGCTTATTTATTAAATATTTATAAATTTAATTAAAATATTTAATTTATCTATTAAACGCACAGTACAGAATATAATTGTACTGTCGCGCTATATTTTATATTTTAAGATATTTATATTCGTCCAGTGAGGTATCTAGAAATTCGTCTGGGGGGGGGGGTCCCCGGAGTCCGGTCGAGTCGGCTTCACACAAAAGGAAAGTAAAGCATTACTATCTTTAAAGTGACTGAACAACGTGTGATAACATCCTAAAGTGAATCCCATTAAAGTAAACGGTAACGACGCAATAACAATACGCGTTACTGAAACATCGTGTGTGTACTGATAATGACTGTATCAATTTTCCTATACTTCATATTTCAAACGTATACGCAAATGCTGTGTAATAAACCTGTTTGTATATTTAATTAATAGTCACTAGCTGAGAAACACAGCTGAAAAAGTAATAAAAGAGGTCCTAAAAACTAAGAAATTAACAAAATACGTCAACTTTTTCAACTCTCTTGGGGTGGGTCCCGTCCCATTCGTCCCCCCCCCGTAAATACGCCACTGTATTCAACGAGGAGAAAAAATGTATGACATAGGGGTGGAGAAAATGGAAAGGATGATCATCTAACCATACAGCACAATGAATGCGAGCTCGAAAGATACAACTAGTATGTACAAAATACAGCATGAAAATTTCTTTGCTGAACACAAATGGAAAAATACCCAGCGCGAACTAAAGTTATATTAAGCGATAAGAACATAGGGCAGGTCTCAAGTGTTTACTTATGGCGGCCATGTCATTTATGACGTAGATCATTATGGTGCTCATACGGTTGGCCAAGTGTCAACATTGTCAATATGAATGCTTGAAATTTTCAAGACTTGTCAAGAAGAGCGATGAAAGAGACTCGAATCAAATTTTTAGGTCATGACTGTGTGGATCTGAAACTTGGCTTCGCTGGAATAAGTAGCCTACCTTGGTAAAATACGTAAGAGGAAATATAGAATACATATCATAGGAGATTACATACTTGCGATCTGTTGAAGGATCCACGCGAACAGCAAAATTCTACATTGACGACAAAGCGAAGGGTTGGAAATTTTAATAAGTAATAAATATCGCATTGGGGAGAATCAGCAGAAATGGAACACTTATCTAAATAGGATGAGGGAGGGCGGGTTGTTCAAGGAAGTTTCGTAATATAAGTATTTTGGTCGAACTAGGCAGCCTAGGTAATATGGGTGTAATTGCTGGGACCGGAACAAGCGATTCGGCTACTCCGCGATGGAAGAAGAAGAAGAAGAAGAAGAAGAAAAGAAGAAGAAGAAGAAGAAGAAGAAGAAGAAGAAGAAGAAGAAGAAGAAGAAGGAGGAGAAGCAACAGCAGCAGCATTAGCAGGAAGAGCAGGACAAGAAGAACAAGAAGGAGAAGAGACAATATTCAAATCTTTTTACATTTTCCTTTGTTAGTTTTCCACTAACGAACACCATTACAGCAGGTAAGGAAAAGAAGAAAAGAAAAAGTGGAAAGAGAAGAAGAAGAAGAAGAAGAAGAAGAAGAAGAAGAAGAAGAAGAAGAAGAAGAAGAAGAGGGGAAAGAATAGTTTGGTGATTACAGATTTAGAAGTGTCAAGCTTAAAATTTGTTTTTGATGATAGTTAAATCATAAAATGTGGATATTTAGAAACTAATAATCCAGTTGTGTTTGTATATCTAATGGTGGCGGCAGTGTGTATTTTACGAGCTACGGAAAAGAAGTGACAACCTTTCATACAAGAATAGTGAGAACGGTATATGAACTGATGACGTTAGAGGAAGCTGTGTTTTGAAGGCTCACACTTAAGGGGGGGGGATTGAAGATAAAATAAAAAAAAGAAGGCTGTGTGAGGCATAATAAAGCACAAACGATATCTGTTTCAACAGGATGGGAAGTAAAGTTTGAATAAAACCGTAAAACGCAAGGCCAAGAACGTGACGATAAGATCAAATAGTCAAGGACTGAGATGACAGGGAGGAGTTTAAACAGTTTCTAAATGTTTGATTAAATAAAGTGAATGGAAGTGCATTATAATCTACTCCATAATGAGAAACTATTCCCTGACGTATTGTACATTACTGCTTGTATGACTAATTGAGCAGAAGAATACATGAATTGTACGATGTGCTGAAGTTGATCCCGTTGGCCGCGGCGTCAAGCCCGTGCAACAGTTGTTTAATGCGATTTCTGATACACAACACAACGCAGAGCAGTATATTGAACTGCTGCGGTGTAATAAAGGGGGTGAAAACCTTGCGAGGGAGAGAAAAGGGGTTTGTATCACAGCTCGTTTGATGTGAAATACGAAACGAATGTGGGAGCCGGGGTCATCAAGGGGTCGATCAAGATACCCAGCACGCCATGGGGGTTATCGAAATGTTATCGGTATCACCCGTGTTTGACCTGTCCACTTCGAAAGCAGACAATTTACGTACTTAACATGGAGTATTTGTTTCACATGTGAGTCAGTAATTAATTACACATCACTTTGTTGTTCGTTTATGATTACACTTGAAGCTAATTTTGTTCCACTTAGTTCGCCTATTCGCTGACTCAATACTTCAGGATTCGTTTATTATTTCTACAGGCTAAAACGTGCGTTGGACTGTAACAATTAATTTATTACAATTCAACAAATTTCTAGTGGATTTTAATTACGATTAAATATTTTACGTTAGATCGACGTAGAAAGTGTCAAGGAGAATACTAACCTTGAATCCGTTCTTCGGGCCGCTTTGAACTGTGCATTTCTGCACGCAAAATAGTGCGGCAAAACACTGAAGTCTTCTTTTGTTCTTCATCATCATCACCACTCCAAGGCCTAGGCCTAAGACCTGTCCGGAACCCATCTTCTCCTCGATCTACAGTTCTTCTCTTCCCAGTAGGGTGATAACTCAAGAGAGCCACAGGTAAACGGATATCAGGCAAGCGATTCAATGTTCACACCATATCCTTCTGTGGTCTTCAGTATTCTGGTGCTATGCTTTTGCTCTTTACAATTTTTTATTAATAGCCAGATTTGTTTATTAGTCGAAGTACTTATTTCTAATGGATTTTGTATGTATATTTGACGCTTTTTGCAATTATATTTTGATAAATAGGGATTGTTTTTTTTTTTAAATTAAAAACAGTAGTTTATAGTTACATGGATTGAGAAGTCTTTTACGTAAAAATTTTCTGGCGCACCAGAGACGGTAAAACAATCGCAAGATTCAACTAACATTTTTCACCAAATCACGCCGTTGTTCAACAATGCTTCTATATTCAGTAATCTATTACGCTGAGTTGATGTCTGTTCTGTCACAGTTGCTGAAGGGAATTTCGTGTGCTTTGATTTCTTCTACGGTAGACTGAGTCTTTGACATTTGCCGTAACAGAGTGAATCTGTAGAGCGTCCTGATGTTTGTGCTAGGAGTTTATCCCCCATAATAATAGTCTGACGGATTGTTAGATGGTACGCTAATGGTACTTGGACTTTGTTCCGCTGTCATAAACGTAAGGTACTTGTTGATTTGTTTTCAATTAAACTACTGCTCTGGAGAATGAGTTGTAGTGATCCCATTTCTTGAGAGTCCTGTTCTTTTGAGAGCGATAAGTAATGTTTCATTCTTTCATAGGAAAAGGCGATTGCGTCAGCCCTTTCAAGGCAAAAAGACATACGCCGGCTCTTCAAGGAAACAAGTACAATGGCTATTATAAGGGCAAAGACATCTTCACTGACTCTGCTAGGGGCAAAAATAAATTTCGCAAAGAAGCAACACCGAACCATCGTGAAACATGTATGTGTTAGCGCGTCCCGTTTTATGGTATCTTTATTAAATAACATTTTGCCTTAGAAGAATTATATTTTGTTTCTTCGTTTAAATTTCACATAACACGTAAAATAAATAAATAAACAGTCCGCAAAGGACCAAGGCATACCGCGCGGCTTTTGTGTTTAGTGGCCGGTTGCATGGCTACAACACGTCGCCAGCCGCTAGTTGCGGAATTCACAGCCAGGAGGCGCTGCTGTTACCCCAGTCGGCAACTCAGTTTTGCTTCACGACGCTGAGTCCACGCCGTATGGGGCTTCCGCCGGGAATTGAATCCGGGACCACGCGCATGTGAATCGCGCGTCACATAACACGTATTCTATTAATATTAACAGATAAGTAATCTGAGAGTCTGATGGTTTAAATTATGCAGTATGGCGAAATAAGGAAAAGTAACGGATTATAAAAAGTAGTTGAAAGAAATTATCTTAGATTTACAGGTGCCTGGCGACGAGAATTTCATTTAAATTTTCTGTTCGATCAAGTACGGACAAAACTGTGTCTTCCTTGTGCCAGAATTGCTATTTAAAAACTACTTAGTGATAATAACTGAGCCGAGGTTCTGAACAATTAAAACACATGCCTTCAAATTTATAAAACTTGGTGTATGTGTTTCGATGGTACTTCAGTGAGCAACTAGTAGACTAACGAGTTGTATAGGCTAAACACGATTTTCGCAGATCATCTTTTATCAGTTCTTTAAGGCTCGCTTGAACAAAAAACTACACTTTAACTGCCATATTTAGTGTAGATTGTTGATTGCTTACACGAATCCAAACATTAAATCCGTCTGGTTTAACTGACATTTACAACGTTTGACAATTTAGGTAATGGGGAGTTTTAAAAACCTATTTGGAAAAGCCTCTGAAAAAATATGGGATAATAATGCAATGGATGCACACAAGCAGTTGGACACTCATGACGAGCATGTCACTCATGTCATTTTCCCTCCCCCATAAAATTTCAGTAACCTTTCAACAACCTATCAATATATCAACAAATTAAATTTCTTTTACAAACAACTATATAGTGGCTGTAAAGATTATATGTTTATTAGTCGAAGTACTTATTTCTAATGCATTTTGGATGTATATTGGACGCTTTTTTGCAGTTATATTTTGATGAATGTTGATTGTTTTTTAAAATTAAAAACAGTAGTTTATAGTTACGTGGATTGAGAAGTCTTTTACGTCAAACCTTTTTGGCGTATAGGCTATATATATATATATATATATATTTTATACAGGAGGAAAAATGCTTTATGCACCGTCAGAGGAGGCGGTGCTTCGTCTGGTGTATGACACTCTCACCCACTAAAAAACCCACCTCTAATTCAGGCATTCATATCCACTTAGCGTATTACTTCAGGATGGAGCCTATTGCGCCCTTATCGGACTCCATCCAGTTGTTCCTCATCTTCTACTGCCCGTCGGGTGCAAGTTGGGTCTGTATTTTCTTTATAGTAAGACCCACTAAATAAATGCATTGATGCGGTCCCATTCCGCCTTACCACGAATCATGAGCGCTACTACGCTCTCGGGGGTGAACTCCCCGAGCTCAATTTCCAGTACCATCCATCTGTCTTGCGAATATGCAGTACTTGAAAAACGTGTGCGAGGCATCTTCATGGCGAGAGTCTCCGTATTGGCATGAAGGGCTCTGCACCTTTCCTATTCCATGCCGATGTCCACATTAAAATGTGGCAGGCGTTAAAATAGCAGTGTCCACTGAGCAACTGTATCAGATGGTAGTTGACCTCACCGTGTTGGCGGTCGATCCATTCCTTCAAGTTTGGTATGAGCCTTGCGGTCCATCTTCCTCTATCCTCTCTAACCCAACGATCTTGCTAGTGCCGGAGAGTGATTTCCCTGCCTTCATGCTTTGCGGCATCACTTCCAATTTCGTCTCTTCTTTCGAATAAATGCTTCCGCTCTAGAGGCAACAGGTCTATGGGAATCACGCGCGATTTCACCAGGACTACTGCTTCTGGCACTGTCCGGTAAGAGGATGCTACTCTGAGGGCTCCTTTTCTCTGCAACGATGTCATACGTTTCCTGTACTTCTCCGTATTTAGTGCATCGGCTCGGTTCTACAACCGTACAGAAAGATGGATTCTGTGACCGCCATCAACAAGCGCCTCTTGCTTTCATTGGGACCTTCTACATTGGCCGTAAGTCTGCTGAGCTTGAATACATATAATACAACAGTATAATAATATATTATATATATGTATGTAAATAGTCGATTAGGTTTCTTGTTATTAATAAAGAATAAAAAATAAAAATCCAACATTGTAGAGGATTGTGACATGATAACATCACAAGAAATAATGTTAGTTAACAAATAAATTATCGGTGAAAGAACGCTATAATAATTTTAGAAGTAGCCAAAATATTTGATAATTCAAATGTTCTATTGTAAGTGGACAAACGACCCGTCAAAGTACTATGGTGATGGATTCTCTAGACAGAGAGTTGAACATAGCATTGTTGAAAGCCTAGAGAAGTTGTCACCATCGCTTAGCGCAGCGCCTGTCAGACACTTACCAGTGCAGGAGGATTCACATTTCAAACGAGATGGATTTTGCTTATCAGCCGTTTTTGCTTCCAAAATTATTCGACAGAGATAGAAAAATACAAAACAAAATGATTAATTTAAATTTTAAATATCAATTGTCTGAAAGACGAAATTAAATAAGAGTGACGTTACTTTTTGTACGAAGTGTCTTGCCACCTGAGATTGTCTAAGTATCTTTGCATATCCGCCAATGCGGGATAAATTTAAGCAAAAGAAAGCCTTTAAATTTTAAATATCGATTGTCTGAAAGACGAAATTAAATAAGAGTGACGTTACTTTTTTGTACGAAGTGTCTTGCCACCTGAGATTGTCTAAGTACCTTTGCATATCCGCCAATGCGGGATAAATTTAAGCAAAAGAAAGACTGCAGTGTTGGTCGCTGGAAAACAAACATTTCAAACAAACACAATGTGTTTTTCTTTAAATCATGTGGCAATTTCTTTGTAATTGGAAAGTAGAGTTACATCACACGGAAAACGATGAACATTAAACACAAAATGAGGCAGGCAAAAGTATTTACAATTAAAAAATAAACACAATTTAGTGATAAAGTCTAATTTTTATTAAAGTTGTATTGCAACCACTAACACGCAATTATACTTTTCATAAGCGCTTTCAGATGAAACACAACAACCTACCTAGAAACATTCACCCCTTTATATATATCTTACCTACAACCCGGAAGCGTCAACTTGACATAAAAAAACACACCGGGTAAACACCCTTGTTACGCCTTAACCAGAAATAATCAGCCGAGTCACCACTCCTTGTCCTAGTACTTTTCCATTGCTGCCTGGTAACTTTCCATTACGACTTGGTACTTTTCTAACCACTAAGTATCAGAATGGTACCAAACTTTATGTTCTACATTTCTCTCTTCCTTAATATGTGGTAAAATATACCTTCATTATTAAATTTCACCTCTGAATTAATTAAACTATTTACGTCCTTTTTTCTTTTCTTTAATATTTCAAGTTCTTCTCTCAAATTTCTTTCCACCGATTTATGTTCAACCTTTATAATTTCATATTCCTCTAACGGATTAACAAACTTATGGTTTTCTTCAACAAAATGCCTAACATATAGTGAACTGGGTGTCATATAATTCGTTTCTTCTGTCATGATCCGCCAGTCCACACTCGAACTTACGGCCCGTTTCGGCTACGTACAATTTACTACAATTCTTACATTTAAGTTTATATACTTTTTTGTAAAATCGGCATTTTTTTTTATCTATTCTTAATTTTATCAAACACTGTCAAACGCTTTTTACTTGCTACAGCTATATCATACTTCTTAAAACATTCCACAATACTTTTTGTCCTCGTTCCTATATATGTTATCGATCCCATATAATTGTTATCCTTCCTACCTCCCACATTTTCACTTGTATGGATCTTATCCATTACTTTGTTAACTACATTCATATTGTTACGACGGTCTACTCGATCGTCGTAGGTACAGTGGAAAACAAAATAAGTACAAGGCACCAATTAAGTCACTAATCGCCAGCTTTAATTTTCACACTTAAATACTTCGTAATTAACAACACAGTCTCTTATAACAAATAAAATAAAAATTGTTCACACGCAATAAACAATGTCTACTAATAGAGTCTTGCACAATTATAAAACACATAACACAATAATTCTTCACTTTGACAAGCACTCAATTCACACTAGCGGAAGTCGCTCACGTAACTAACTGACAACCTGGCAGCTGTGGCTTTATATACGCTGTGCTGAGGCCGAGTACAGCTTTCCCTCCTTAACTGCATGCCGGCTGGTTAATGCGTTGTTCCTGGAACTCACCAGAATCATCTACTTGAATGACGCACAGCTGCCACACTGGACGGGGGGAGTGGAGAAATTCTGGATTGTTCGGTACGCTTCTCGCGACACTTAACCCTCCTTAAGCCTGTTCGTCCCGAACTGGCAAACCGTCTCTGAAGTAATACTTGGCCAGGCGATCTAGGTGGACGTCCTTGTGAAATATAATTCTCCCGTCCTTCGAATTCGGTCTCGTGTGATCCGAACATCAAGTTTCCAGGAATACGAGTCTTCCGCTCAACCTCTAGTTTTGCTGGAATCACTCCCGTTGGGTCCTGTACTGATGACCTAAACACCACTGGCTGATCCAAGTCTGATTGGATCTCGTCAACAACCTCTTGCGTAACTTCATCTTCAGCCACTTTGCCCTCGGGCGCTTCTATCAGCTCAGGAACAAGCAAGAGTTTTGTCTCGACACCCACAGTTGGCTTTCCAATCACTTCTTTTGTCATTACACTTATTTGTATTTCCTCGTCTAGTTCTTCCTCCATTTCCGCTTGCAATAGGGAGGGTTCCTCTTGACCTGACCTGTTGACTTTTTCTTCGACTAATGCCACTCGCTTAATCGAATGGTTGGTAGACCCTGTCATTTTAGCCATGCAAAGCTTTATCTTCTCTTGGCCAACCTTCAGGATATTCTCTCTTAAGTCCACAACGAATCCGTAGGCATTCATAATGTCCGTGCCAAGAATCACTTCATCGACAATGTCTGCAAACGAGCATTTGGTGACTAAACTCGAGAAGACCCATGCGTACACGTACGTCTACCTTTCCTAGCACCTTGACGGGGCTTCCAGTCACAGTCTATATTGTGCAAGAGCTAATTAGAGGCTGGCGGTTTCTGACTAAATCAGGGCGCACAATGGACACTGTTGCGCCCGTATCAACTGTAAATGATGTTGGTTTACCTTCCGCAAACCCATTAACATTCAAGTTTCCACTGGTCTTATGTAGCGTGGAAACTGTGTACTGTTCTTGGGCTTTACTTCTCAAATTGATGCGATCACTCTCTTCTCTCGGTATCTTTTTCTCCCAACAGTCTACCTGTAGATGACCAGGTTTCCCACAGTTGTAACACTTCGGTCTTCTGTCTTTATCCTTTGGTTCGAAAGATCGTTGTAGCACTCCTGACTTCTTAAACTGTTTTTTTTTAATTGTCTCCTTATTCTGTCCGTTATGACGGTACTGTGATGGTGGATCCGTTTGGCTACAACGTGATGCCATACTTTGATTAATATAGGTCGCCGACTTGGCAGCTTCAAAACGGAGAGCATGAACAAGAGCGTCTGATTTATTATCATGCCGTGCCAGTCTTAACACTTGTTGTAACTGACTATCTCTGATACCGTCAATAAACATAATGAGAGAAATCCACTTCCGGAAGTCCTCCGATTCTTCAGGATAAGCCAATCTCGTCAGTCGGTCGACATTCGCTTCAAACTCTTGAAGGCTCTCCCCTGAACGCTATCGCCTCGCTTTAAGTTGCTCACGGTACACTTCGCACAAATGCTGGTCACCGTACCGCAATTCCAGAGCTTTTAGTTAATTCGGCATAGACGTTCTGACTGCCGGATGGCACTTTCTGTATTAGTTCTGCGGTAGGCCCTTTTAAAGCAAGAATTAGTGAAAGACCTTGCTCTTCTTCCGTACATTTATTTAAGCGAGCGGCAGCTTCAAATTGGCGAATATAAGTTGCCCAATGAGTGCTTCTATCAAATGTTAAGGCCTTTGCGTAAACTGATCCTACTACAGTTAGATTTCTCTGATATTTTGAATCTTCATCAGCATTTACTGATGGTCTTTCTGTATCAACTATTTCTTTGACTAAATGTTCGACTTCCTTTTTAATTTGTTTTATTGAATTTGTAGTAGAATCTTCCAAACTTGACATACTTGTTTTCATAGTTGACACAGATTTTTCTACTTCTGATATTCTTTTAACTTGTTTGTTTAGCTCACCTCGTGAAAGGACGAATTTTGCAGTGTTATCATCTTGTACGAACGCCTTAACGTCGTCTGCTTGACGACTAAATTCTTCTTTTTTTCGGTCCTCTGGTGTTTCATTTTCACGCTTACGTTTTTCTTTTAGTCGTTCTCCCATTAATGCTTTCTGTCGTTCATCTGCCGTTCCTCTTTCCTATCCGCGTTTCTCATCATATCGTTTTTGTGCTTCTGCCGCCTCTTGTCTGCGTTTCTCATCCTGTCGTTTCTCCGTCTGTAGTAGCATTGCTTTGAACGATTCTGTCATCTGACTGGTATCCATTGTTTTCCGATTAATTAAGAATTACACTCGTCTTGTACAAAGTGTCCGCTGTTTCCACTGTTAACCGTTCTATCCCAGTTCTGACACCACTGTTACGACGGTCTACTCGATCGTCGTAGGTACAGTGGAAAACAAAATAAGTACAAGACACCAATTAAGTCACTAATCACCAGCTTTAATTTTCACAGTTAAAAAGTTCGTAATTAACAACAGAGTCTCTTATAACAAATAAAATAAAACTTGTTCACACGCAATAAACAATGTCTACTAATAGAGTCTTGCACAATTAGAAAACACATAACACAATAATTCTTCACTTTGACAAGCACTCAATCCACACTAGCGGAAGTCGCTCGCGTAACTAACTGACAACACACACAACTGGGGGTTGCGCGGCCCGCGCGAAGCGCGGGTCGCGAGAAGTGCAGTGTCCCGAGTCTCAGAAAGGACTCCTGCCACTGGGTCTGGTAGAGTTCATTTTATACTTTTAGCTACTTATGGGGGGGGTCTGAAGCGACCTGCGATTGGTGGATTATACCACCGGGACTAGCAAACGAGGTCGCTTCCAGGACTCACCTGGTCGCGGGGTGTATTTACCAAGTCCGGCAATGAGGGAATTGTGGGTCACTCTGTCGGAACGAACATAGAATCGTCGCGCCAGGCGTCTCACGGTGTCATCAAGAGAGCGGACACCGAGTCCTCTCCTCAAAAGACGAGAAGAGTACCTCCGGGGGACTTTGCACGCGAGCTTCAGTCCCCGGTCGAGTACGCGCTGGAGCGTGATTCTATGACCACGAGCCAGGTATCCCCAAACAGGACAGGCGTAGGTAATCACCGGCAACACGTACGTGTTGACTATGAGCTTACCTAGCCGGGGGGTCATTGCCGGATTAGATAGCACGGGCCAGAGTCTACTGAGTTGCGCCGAAGCGCGTTGTCTGATGTAATTTGCATGGGTTCGCCAGGTGAGTCGGGAATCCACGTGGAGCCCGAGGTACTTGACGCTGTTGGTCCAGGGCACCTCGACGGGGCCTACTTTAAGCGGCCGAGGCCGCTTGCGTTTTCGCGAGAATATTACCGCGGCGCTCTTGGAAGCGTTAACGGCAACTCTCCAGTCATCGGTCCACCCGACATACGCGTCGAGTTGGCGCTGGAGCTTAACTGCCGCATAACTCGCGTTCGGCTCTGAGGCAAAAGCCGCAGTGTCGTCCGCGAACAGCGACAGTTTCACTCCAGGAACTCGGGGCGTGTCGTTGACAAACAACGAGAACAGGAGAGGCCCAAGGACACTTCCCTGAGGGACGCCGGCGGTAATACGCCTCTCCGAAGAGAGAGCGTGGTCTACTCTCACTCGGAAGCTACGGTCTCGCAGAAAGCTGCCGATCAAGTGAACGTAGCAGTCTGGGAGAAGGACTTCCGTTAGTTTGTAAAGGACACCCTCGTGCCACACGCGGTCAAAGGCTTTCTCTACGTCTAGGAAGATCGCAGCCGTCTGTTTGCCCTGGCAGCCAGCCTCGGTTATGCATTCCACGAGTCTCATCAGCTGATGAGTCGAGGAGTGCAGCTCACGAAAGCCGAACTGTTCGGGGATCAGCACGTCTAGTCTTTCTAGATGGTCGCGGATCCTACGCTGGATCAGACGCTCAAAAACCTTGGACGTCGCGGACAAGAGGCTGATGGGCCTGAGGTTCTCCACTCGAGAAGAATTCTTTCCCGGCTTGGGTATCACGATGACGGTAGCCGTTTTCCATTTCACCGGAAAATAGGCCAGTCTGAGGCATGAATTGAACAGGTCAGTGAGGAACTGGGTTCCTCGCTCCGGAAGGCGATGGAGGGCGGAATTCATGACTCCGTCCGGGCCAGGCGCCTTCCGGGGCTTGAGCTGAACAATCCTCTCAGAGACCTCCTCCGGGGAGATGGGCTCCGGCTGGACTGTGATATCGGCCGTAAGAAAGCGCTCTACCTCGCGGCAGATTTGCTCAGTGAAGGCCGGGTTCTTGGATGGGTTGGGAGCGAACTGACGCTCTAAACTATCAGCCAAGAACTCTGCCTTTTCGAGGGGGCGACCAAGGGGTTGACCGCCGGGTCCGGCCAGTGCGGGGAGAGGCGCGCGTTTGCGCTTTCCCGTTAGGGCACTGGGAATCCGCCAGACATTACGGTCCTCGGCAGGGCCATCCATCTGTGTTACAGCTAGCTCCCAGTTGCGTCTACGGAACGCCAGCATGTCGCGACGCAACTTGCCGGACGCTCTGTTGAACGCAGCCTTGTCGGCTGGGTCACGAGTCCTCTGCCAGCGTCTCCGGAGGCGATTCCTCTCGCTAGCGAGCTGAGACACCTCTTCGGGGATCCGCTGATAGTCGGGCGTGAGCCCCGGCTTCATCCGGGAGGACACGTCAACCGCCGAGACGACGGCTGTGTCGAATACAGCAACTGCCTCATCGACATGCTGGGTAGTGTCGAGCGGGATATGCTCTGGTAGGCGGCGACTGAACGCCGGGCCAAAGCGGTCCCACTCGATTACCCGCCGCTCGTCGCGGACGGTGGCGTGCTGGGTAGCTATATGCACACTGATAGGGCAGTGGTCCGAGGACAGTTCCGAAATGACGGAGACGTGGACCGGGCAATAAACGCCCCTGACCGCGGCAATGTCCAGTACATCAGGGCGGGAGTTAGCCCGAGAGGGATAGTACGTAGGCCCGGTAGGACCCATGACTGTGACCCGAGCCGCATCAGCATACCTGCGTAAGCGGGTCCCGTTTGGGTTCGCCAAGCGGCTCCCCCAATCGGGGTGCTTACAGTTCAGGTCGCCCGCCAGGACTACCCTCCTGTGTGCTCCAAAGACGGCCTCCAGATCGTTCGACAGGAGCTCCGTGTGTGGAGGCTTGTAGGCGGAAACCACGAGTAGACCGCCGAGAGCACCATGGAGCTCGACCGCGGTGCACTCGAGGTTCCGCCGCTGAGGCAGGACAACGCGGTGATGGCGAAGACTCGCCTTCACCGCGATGGCTGTGCCCCCTCCTGCGCGACCCGACCGGTCGTCCCGGTGGCACACGTAGTTGGGTAGTCGGAAACGACGATGCGGGGTCAGGTGCGTCTCGCCAAGAAGAAGCACGTCGGGCTTGTGACGGGCAACGAACTCTAAGAGCTCAGAATGCCGGGAAGCGAGGCCGTTGGCGTTCCACGCCACGAGCTCGAGGTCTCGCTTGAGGGATTGCCGTGGTTGTCCGTTCATAACAGACCTGTAACACGGCATGCTTCCACCAAGAGGAGGAACTTATCTTGGGGCGAGGCTGTTGCCAAGCGTTCCTTGATTTTAAGGAAAGTCTGGGCTACTTTCTGCAAGTCGTAGCTTGCCAGAAAGTCTGATACTACGGCGAGATCATCGGAAGATGAGGCCGGGGGAGAACGCTTGGCGGCAGCTGCATAGCTGCGGCGGGGCGAGACGGTGGAAGCCTTGGGGGCTGGTACTGGAGCGGGTGGCCGCTCTGGCTTTTGGAGGACGGGCTTGGGTCCAGTGGCAGGTGGTTTAGGCTGGCCCGTGTTCTTGGCCGGGTTCCTAACTTTCTTGCCCGATCTGGGGAATCTAGGCTTGGGTGGCGGCGGCAATGGAGGATCAATTTCCTCGTTGTCCGGCAGCGGGACTTTGGTATAATGGGGGACTTCGCGTTCCGGTTCCGGGGGCGCGATGGTTGGTTTGGCCTGAGGAGCTTTGCTCGGGCTCACTGCACTGCTGGGTTTCGGAACCGGAGCAGACCTAGGGGCTGGTTTCCGGACCACAGGTTCAGCGGCTTTGGCCGGTTTGACTGGCTGTCTAACATCATGTCGAGGCTTAGGCTGGATGGGTTTCTTCAACTTGTCCAGCTGCTCGCTATAGACTGGGCAGCGCCTGTTATTAGCAGCATGGGCGCCGCCGCAGTTTATACAATATCGGTGGTTGTCCGGGACAGCGCAGGCCTGCGTCAAGTGGTCATTTCCACAGCGGACGCAGGTCGGCGCGTTCCGGCAACCGAAGCTGCTGTGGCCGAACCGCTGGCACCTGTGGCACTGGGAAAGTCGCCCGGTCTGGCGGCAGGGCTCTACGCTCACGCAGAGCCCGAAAAGCCGTTTTAAATCTAATAAGGCCTGGGAGGATTCGCCCTTCTCTGCCAGGAGTCTTATTAGGGGGAGTGGGCGACGCGAGCCATAAGTGGTGTACAGCCGAGAGGCTCCCACAACCTTATAACCCGCGTCGCACAGTTCGTCAGCGACGACCTGCGGATCCGCCTGTATGTCCAGGCCCCGAAGGACGAGGGCTACAGGCTTTGTTCGGTTCATTGTGTAAGTGTGGAACTGGAACGATTCACGTTCCAGCCACTGGACCACTCCGAAGTGCTCCGATGCGCTGCGGCAGGTAACGCGCACAGTCTCGCTCGCAAGGAGCTTGACAGATGCGTTATCTGCCAGCGCAACGGTCTTACGGAGTCGGCGGACGAAGCCGATCACGTCCCTGACGTTCGTAACGAACACCGGCGGGACCCTTCCTTCGGAGGTGCGACTAGGCGCAACCTCAGCGGAGGCTTGGAGTGCCGCCGAGTCCGTGGCCGAACTCAAGGAGGTCAGGGAGGGAGACTTTCGCGGCTTGCCACCGCGCCCTACTGCCACCCAGTCGGTGGAAGCCGAGGTCTCCATATCTGGGGAGTCAGACTCCGGCAGAGAATTCGGGCTGCTTGGCCTACTAGCGGCCGTGCAGCCGGAAGGTCCGGCCTTAGCGGGCTTGGTCGGCCCTAATAAGGACCGATTTTGCTCACGTACTTGCGCGGGTTCAGCAGGGCTTCCCGCGCAAGTCGTAGGGTTCCCGGCTGGCCCAAGTGGCCGGCCGGGGGGCTCGATGCTGCCGCACAGTGCTTTAGGGCCACTAACAGCGGGGCTACTGCCGACTAACTCGGCTCTTTGTCCAGCGGGTACCCGGGGGCCGAACTGTGACACCGTCACAGTGGCGGCGCAACCCGCATCTCTATTCGTCAGTCCTACTCTCGGACTCCCCGGGTTTCGCTGGACAGCGCTACCTACAACACTTACCGGCACTGCGCGGCAGGTCCCAGTTGTGTGCTGCTTGGCTTCGTCTTGCTGGCAAGGCGGTTGGTCAACGTCCATGTCCATCGCTGCAGCTCTCTGATGTTGGCGCTGGCGATGAGGCGATTCTTGGTCTGGCGGTTTCTTCTTGACTGCCGCCGCAGTAGCTTGTGCTGATGGCCTCTTCATGGCAGTAAGTAGAGGACGAGGCTATCCTCTTCTGCGATGCTCTTCTGTGACGTCCGATCTCTTCCAATGCTGAGTGCAGAATGTCTTCTGAACTAACTGACAACCCGGCAGCTATGGCTTTATATACACTGTGATGAGGCCGATTACAGCTTTCCCTCCTTAACTGCACGCCGGCTGCTTAATGCGTAGTTCCTGGAACTCAACAGAATCGTCTACTTGAATGACACACAGCTGCCACACTGGACGGGGGGAGTGGAGAAAGTTCTGGATTGTTCGGTATACTTCTCACAACAATATTATAAAATTATTTTTTCCTATTTCTTTTATCCTCTTTAACTCCTTATCCCTGGTATCCTCATCTTCCAAACACGTATCTATCCTGTAACAAAAAGCGTTTAATGCTGCCATTTTATATTTATATGGACAGTATGAGTAGTTAGGAATAGTTAGAGTCGAACAAATTCTCTTCCTGAATATATCCAAAATCAATTCTATTCCATCTTTTATTTTAATCGTTAAATGAATCACTTAGATTTACTTCGATTTTTCCACTAATTAACACAATAATCACTTTCCGCTAATCCGTAAGTCACAGTAATAAACACTCCGAACCTCACTCTAATATTGCTGTTTCTATAACTGAACTCGGTCTCTTCGAATTCTAGTACAGTATGCACTGTAGTGAGATAGCGGGCCTCGATGCCGATACAGTACTCGAGTTACGTCTGGAAGGGTATCTCGCATGACCTACAACAATCCACAGCGTTACGTAATGCTGCAACATAGTCACTCAGCAATCTATTTTCTCAACACACACACACACGCGCGCGCGCGCGCGCACGCACAACATCAATAAATAATAATTGAATCACTATTGCTTACAATAATATTACAAATGACTGTATAATGTTATACCCGTGTGCGATTACTCTGTATTAAACACAGCCCGACATCCGTTGGACCCAAACCTTCAGTTTAAATCCTGGCTCACGGAAACCTTTTTGTCCCTCGAAAAGCATTGTGTTCGTCACAGTGTTTATAAAACCATTAATCCGATTTTAATGAAAATTTTCCTGTTCCCTTTGTGTCGTTTCAGCGTTAATAATAATGAACTCGTTAGACTGAAAAAACAGACGGCTTTCAACACTTTATATATATATATATAAAAATTTTTTTCTGTGTTGTTTTACACATAAAACGCATTTTAGTGACGGCTGGGGAATGGAGCGTTAAGCACGTAGAAAAAGAGGTAAGGCAAAATAGAGAAAGACAGGATACTAGACGACAAAGTGGACCAGCTTATTGTACAACTTGAAGAAGAATCAAGTGAAAGCAGTGATGGCAATGACAGTGACTTGAAATCATCGGATAACGAAATGAATGGCATACAGCCTCTGGAAAAAGAAATATACTGCACTTTGCAATTATTGTTCATAGGCCTACATCATGAAATAAATAAATCAGTTCTTTATCTCTTCTAAGTAATAGAATGTAAAACCTTTTTATAAGGTACCAAAATTAAAAATCGACGTAAAATTTATTAAATTGTTAAATTAAATATTAACGTAATGTAATGAATGCAAAATTATATTTCGACTATTTAAATACAAAATAAAAAAATAAAACATTAAAAAGAAAAAAGAAAAATGCATTAAAAATAAATAAAAATTTAGGCTCCATAAAAAATGGTACCAAAAAGATTCAAATTAAATAGCCTACTGTGGGCGGAATGCTCTCGCGCGTGTGTAGTGCGTGCTTGGACGTACGTCATGTGTTTGTTTACGTTACAGAAGTTGAATGAATGGACTGCCCCATCTGTACCGTTATAAATGTACTAAGTGTTTTTTCGTTTCTTTTTTTTTTTAATGTTACAGTTACTCACATCCACAGGCTGAGTCGAAGTGGGGGATAGAAAACGCGCCTTGATTTTATAGTTTCTGGGAACTTAACACGGAACCTATACGTTAATAGTCAACCGCCGTATCCATTTGCCTACCAAAGCCCTGTTAAATTAATGGCATAATACTTAAGTAATAGCATGTGACTTATCTTATGTTGGTGAGATAGATTTAAACACAAAAATAGAGACGTTTAATCACATGCGTGGATCGATAAGAAGAACACAGAATGGAAGGTCAGAAGAGATACTATTTTCAGATTTTATAAATGCCATGCGGCCTTTATGGCAGTGAGACTTGGACACTGAACGCAAAGACCTAAAGCCGGATACAGGCTAGTGAAATGATATTTTTACGATCAGTACTAGGAGTATCACGGAGGGACCGGCTGAGAAATTATAATATAAGGAACATGCTTGGAATATACAACCTAAACGAGAGAATAAAGCAATACAAACAGTTGCTTGGACATACCATGTTGAAAAGATGCATAAGAACAGGATACCAAAACAAATTTTGGTTTATGACCCGAAAGGACGGCGGAATATTGAAAGACCAAGGAAAAGATGGTCGAACCAAGGAGTGGGCCACGGATCGTAAGGTCCACGGCATAAAGAAGATGAAGAAAAAGAAGAAGACTCAAGTAATAACACTATTAAAAAAAATATATATTAGCTTACGGTAGTAATTATATGTAAAAAATAACTGATTTAAATAATTACTCAAATACAGAAAACGTAACTCCAAAACGTTGTCTTCTACAGTAATGAAAATGAGAAACAATTTAATTAGTTCACAAATAAACGTTTATGTTCACTTTGATTACTGAGACCTTTTGTTACTGAAAACGACACCAAGCTTGTTTCAGAAAGGTGAACTGACTAGACAATTTTAGTTGGGTTAGTTGATGGTGGGGGGGGGGGGGGGGGGAGAACGCAACGATCTGTGCTCGCTCGTACGCTTCCAAGGTACTCGAAGCGCAAATTCAATAGTCCGATGTTTGCGCTACTTTGATTCGCAGTTGGCAGCAGCACATTAATTGACTCGGGCTGCGGCCGGCCAGAGACGACTACGGGGCTTTTGTTTGTTGACGGGAGCAACGGACTTTCGCTGTTTATATTTATCATTCATTTCGCATGTCCGTTGTCAGCCCTCACTTTGCACGGCTACTGAATTTCAGATTTTGCACCACCGCAGCCATGTAAACACGTAATATTACATCAACTCTACACACACACACACATACAAATAAAGAGAAGAATACTTTATGTTCCTTCAAAGCCAATAATTCAAACAATATTCTGTGTTTGTACGGTAGCATTTTTGGCGCCTTTAATCTATCGCAAAGTGATTAGCACGAGGTACAAAATAACGTATACGGGACTAGAATTTTTTGTTTGGTGTCTCCCCTGCCATCATTTGCTAGCGACTACTGTAAACAGAATAGATTCAAGTGTCCGGTTAAAAATTAAAATATTTTGTACTTGGTTTTCCTATGTTTCGTTTCTGTAGACAAATAATTGTGTACGCAATATCGGCAATGACGTTTTTAAGAGAAATTTAAAATTAAAAGAATTTTTTATTTTCATACTTTAAAATGTATGTATTTCTGACTTTCTACAAATTAACTCCGTTTTGAAACGATATCGCCTTATTGCTTTGATTTATTTGCTTTCGTACAATGGAGTTATTTTTGTACTGGTATGGATGTTCTGTACGCGCTTTGCTGATGTCTAATGTCGTACAGGACACACTGCTGAAGTTAAAGCAGAGTTGTAATGTATGATTAGTAAGATCACAGAAGCATATGAAGTTAATGGCGTGACTCCCAGACAAAGACAATATTTGTACATGGAATCGGAAACAAAACGACCTACTCAGTTCTTAGGCTTTCACGGCCGACGTCAATGTTATTGAAACGGTTGAATGCCAGGCTATTAGACTTGGTTCAGAGGCGAACCATGTTTTCGCTGATAGAAGGGTTTGCCTCTGTACTGAGGTGTTTACTGCGAACATCCGCTGGTACCCTTTACCACTGAAGATGGCCTCCACTGGTGAGTCCGAAACGTTTCGTGGTTCAAACGTGAGACTGCGGCCTAATAGCCCGGCATCCAACTGTTTCAATAATACAAGCGAACTATTATCATGCGATAGAGCAGTGGTCCCAACCTTTGCGGACCCGCTTACCGCTTTGGTCTTTTGCGTTCATTTCGAGTACCACCGGAGCCTAAAGAAAGGTTATTCCCAATAAAAAACTTGATACAACATGAATAAGTATATCTTATTATTCCTAGTTATGTAAAATTATTTAAATCGAATACATAGAATTTACAAAACGAGAACTGGTTTGAAATTAATTTCAGGTTTAATGAAGAAATATGTGTTAGTGGTTGAAATCACAATCAGAATGATCAATATTGCACACCACTATATAAAAATTATTCCGATTAGCGCTTTCAAGCTTCACAGCTCATCGTCAGATCAGAATAGCTATTCCTGATCTGACGATGAGCTGTGAAGCTTGAAAGCGCTAATCGGAACAATTTTTATATAGTGGTGTGCAATATTGATCATTCTGATTGTAATTTCAGGTTGGTTCTATGCTAAAATAACGTATAACGTTCTTTCAAAAGACAGTTGATTTTACTATCATTACAGATTTTCTTGTCACTACTGAAAAATAACAATATATCAAAGCAAAATAATAAATGTGAAACTTGTTGCTGCTTATTTTGTACCAGAGAGTTAAATACTTTTTTCCTATCAGGTCTCTTTGGATCCCTCCGCGTACCACCGGTCGGGAACCCCTGCGATAGAGGAACTATAAAACACAAACGTGACTAGTGTAAGTACTTTGGGGTTATTATACATAACGAAGGAACTGATGGTAGAGAAATATGGGAAAAACAACGCAAGCACCGAAAATTATTGGCTGCTTATACGGGCTTATATGGAAAACTAAAATAACGAACCGAGGAAGTACAACATTATAAAGCATACTAACATATAACGAACACCTGAATAATGAATAACAAACCATAGAAGGCGGAAGAACCATTTGCAGTAATAAGAAAGAGTTTAGATCATCGAGATAAATATGATTCTGCCCCAAAACGGTTAGGACTTCGTCATTGTTATAGGCCTACCACAAATCAGATATTCTCAGGAACTACTGTATTTGAGTTGATATTAATAAATATGTCTTTAACTAACCTACTCAGTATTATTATACAAGTTACAGGATTCAACTAGCACGTTTTGTCGTACAACAGCAAAGTGGTACTGACTGTAGCCGACTTGATCAACGGTACGCAGTCGGTTGCAGACACAGATATCATAAGTTGCAATTCGTGTTACAGTTTAATGAGAATAGTAAAAATTCGTATGTGCTGAAAACTCTGGTTTATCAACGAAACATACAGTAATGGGTTTTCTCAAAGCACAAGGGATATAATCTAGATTGGAAAAATATGAACGACAGTTAAATCCACAAAAACTTTAATTAATACACATTAGAATGTGTATTTTTTTTAATTACTGAGCAGTATAAATGCCTTGTGCACCTTCACGGAAGTCTTTTTTCCCTAGTGCCAGGGATTCTCACCCACTAAAAACCCAAATCATCTCAGGCATGAAAACCCACTCCGGAACCACTTTCAAATGACATCGAGGCAGCACCTGTTGACCCCTAATCGGCTCCTACTTTTAATTCAGGTTTCGCCAGATTAGCTGCTCTTTGGTCTGCTCATTTCTTCTTTTGACGCAGTACTATTTCCAAAAATGCTGCCACTTGGCTCCAACTGTTTCTGGTTCCCACAGTATCGTCTCGTGTCATAGAGCCAACCTCCATCTCCAGTCTCTCTTTCTCCACCGTCCATCTAACACATTCAAAAAAAAGTATGTTGGTCATTGTCGCGATCAGAATGACTATTCAGAAGGCTTCCCGGACTCCATCGCTTTGCCAATTCTAAACAGTTAGTCAAGAGTACACCCGTGTCTTGTGTAGCATGAGTTAATATACCTTCTTTCTCTCTTGAGCCATTAGGTCGATATTGACCTCTGGTTATGACATAAGTCGATAGGAACCTGTCACTCTAAGCGATCCTCTTTGCTGCACTTAGGCTATTTGTTTTCTATATTTTTCTTTCTTCAGTGCGTCAGCCCACATTATACAGTCGTACAGGATTATCGCATGTACAGCCGCCTTCCTCCTGCTAAGTGAGGGTACAGCCATTATGACCATAACCGTGCTGAGGTCTGTTGTAATCTTGGTAGCCTTCTCTATTCCATACGTTATGTGTGTCCAGAACGCTAATTTCGAGTCAAGGCGCAGACCTCAGTATTTAACCCTTCTTTTTATTGACGATTGCTCCCCTCCCACACGTATCTCTACTATTTCTTGATGTTCTGCTCGGTATGCAGTATTATTTTTGCAGAACTGTGTCTCCAAAGTGAAGTCTTTGGCATAAATCTTCGAAAGTTATTCTTAGCCTAACATCACGAGAAAAATGATTAATTTAATTAATAAAGTTGTGTTAGTGGTTATAATCACAGAAACATATAACACTGTTCCACACCACTATATAAAATTATTCTGATTGGCGCTTTTACGCTTCACAGCTCATCATCAGATCGGAATTAACATAATTAAACCTGATTAGGTTATTTCCGATCTGATGTTGAGCTGTGAAGCTTGAAAGCGCCAATCAGAATAATTTTATATAGTGGTGTGGAACGGTGTTAATTCTGTTTGTGAAAAATGTTTAAACAAATTAGTATCTTCGTACGCAATTGTTCAGCAGAATGGAACAACTTACCATACAACGGGGGATTCTGCGAATTTTGGTAACCGCGGTAAGAAAATATAGGACACTGTGAAGTGTTTAGAAAAATAATTTTAGAATTAAAGAATCTGTCCTAAGATAAATAAAGGTGAGTTGAGAACGTGTCATGAAAAGAATATCCTTCTCACTCTTCTTCTTTAGCACTATGGCCCAACGTGAGCTATAGCTTGAACACCAGACTTCTACAGTGTCACATATCCGTTGTCATCTCAGCGTAACCCCTTACAACCATTCTTCTGAGATCTTCCAGCACATCATGAAATCATCTTATCCTAGGTCGGCGCCTCTTTCTGCTTTTATACACCTGTGCCCTAAGGATTTTATTTCGCCCAACCGCCCTAAGTGACTTAGTCGTTGTATTCGCTGAGCCTTTCACCTTTACTATGTCTTCAGCTGTGTACGCTAATATAGTACTGACTCTTTTCTAAATATACTTACCATGGAACTTTCCTCGTCTATCCTTTCACCCATCTCATGTTATACCGCCTAACTAACATATATAGGGTACGGTAAACTAAGCCATTTAAAAAAAAATTGTTGAATCGTTGTCGAATTAGTGTAAAAGTTGTGACATACGCAAGAGGAGTGAAGCGTCTTTCTTTAGAGGCACGTTTGAGAATCTACACAAGCTTTATGTGTATTTGTCAAACTCTAGTGACCGTATCATTTGCTCATTATTTTCGAGGTTGACTGCAACACAACTGTGTATTTTCACTTCTATAATGGCAGAAAAAGCAAAAATGTAATTCCACTAGTGTATAATGTCCAGTAGTATATTTAAATATACAACAATTTTTATTAAAACAGTAAAATTTAAAAATAAGACTGAACAAATTAAGCAGTCTTACATTTTAAAACAAAAACAGAGTTATTTAAACTTACAATTATTATTGATAGTTATTACTTATAACTTATTGAACTAAAAATAAAATAAAATAATAAGTTAGTGTTATTATTGATTACAGTGCAACTGAAAAACAAAAAAGAAGCAAGTATTGAGTCCTGAAAAAGGATCCTAAAAGGTCTTTTAACTTTTATAAAGTTTGCAGTATCTGAGATAAAAATAAGTAAATATATCACTGAATTATCAGCTTGTTCATCTTGAATATATCGTCACTGAATCATCATCATCGAATACATATTGTTAATTTATTTATCTAACCGCATATACCTTACTTTCTTTATTTCTCGTTATTTACAGTTTGAGGAAAATAGGTCAAATGTCACGATGGTAGGAACACTCTGTGGGAGGGTCGTTACCAACTTTTTCGATCGTCAGGGGTGGGGGAGGTCCGGTTCCGTTCGCCCTTCCGTAAATACGCCCTTGTTCATGTCAAATAAAGATCTGTCGTAAGACGTACTTTCAGTGATGTTTGTTTTGACACATACACTGTATTTTCCGACGATATTTATGAAAATAAAAGTTCACGTGCAGCAACAGTGTTATTACAAGAATATAAACGTGCTCTAATTTGATTAAACGATATCAAAATTAATTCTGTACAACTAATTCAAAGGCAAAGAGAATGTACGTAGAATGAATCGCTGCTCCGCGCCGGTGACGAGAGGGAGGTACGCTGCTGAGCGTATACAAGGCAGGAGTAGAGGAAGAAAGAACCGTCACACACAAAACCCGCGCCGTGCCTCAATGCCGCCCGCCCGACGTACTTGCGGAGCACAAAGTCTGTAGTTGGTTCCTTTATATTACCACTTTTTGTCACATTGTACAGTCCGGGATTTAACGTTGCATTTTGCGTTAATTACAAGTGCTGAAATAAACACAACACGATGTATATTATTATTATTATTATTATTATTATTATTATTATTCACGATGTACCTACTTTTGTTTCGTTACCGTACAGTAGCGATGTGAAGAACAACTTCTACAATTACTATTTACATGTTGCGTATACTTTTCTGTTCGTGGAATTAACAATAGCATAAGATTAAGGCGTTTTATTCGCACTGAAGGCTTGAAGCTTATAAAAACAAAAAACAAAAATTGTTATAAAGTTTTGTCTTTCCTGAACAATAAGCTACGCCGACCCAATGCATCAATTACCTCCACTTACAAGTATATAGCTAAGTTATCTAGAGAGAAGGGGGAGATTTACGTAACAGTAAATGTACTTCGGTCAAAATAGTGAGCCAATTCTGCAGTTCAGGTAGCATACTAGAAATAGGTTTTTCATTCCCGTCAATTAAAATGAAGTTACGTTATTTTTCAGCGACTTGCCAATTTTACGAGGAAATTGTTAGATAATATTCAATAATTTAAAATACATACACAGGCATAAGAAATGGCTTATTACCATTTATGTAAAATGTAATAATACGTGTTGTAATCTATATATTATATTATATAAAACTCAGAGCCTGAGGATTTTTTGGGTACTGAATACAAATCCACACCGTTACACCGATTGGCACCAAATTTTGCACAGGTAACCATTGACACAAGGCGCAAAATACTGTCTAACTTGGAATTTGGTATTTTGCCCCGTTCGCACGATTCAGGTCCTTTTAATTATGCCTTTTCGTTGACGCTTATAAAGATGTCAATAACACCATGGAGACCAGAATTAATTACCATAGTAACAAGTAAATGAACAAACGATATTTAGCGGCATCGGAACTGTACCTTTATCCGTTCCTGCAATTTTTAATGTTTTTAATATGCGATTGTATCGATATATTTTGTAATTTTGTATACAGATACGTCTATATATTTTTTAATTGTCTTAAACGATTATAAAATAATGTTTATACGTATTTCTGATGATGCAACAAGTAAGTAATGAAATATATTAAATACTACTACTAAAGATGTCAACAACACCATGGATACCAGAAATAATTACCATAGTAACAAATAAATAAACAAAAGCTATTTAGCGGCATCGGAGCTATACATTTATGCATTCCTGCAGTAGATTTTCGATGTTTTATATAATATGCGATTGTATCGATATATAAACTAATTGTAAATTATCCTATTACTTAATGCAAAGCGAAAATACGTGTTTGTTTTCATTTGTGAGGTTAGGTGACAACGGTTTTTGGTTTTTAATTTACTGCTGAAATAAATACAAGCCATGGTTGAGGAAAACATAACGTTTAATGTGTTATACAATGCTTCTAACACAGTAACACTTAAAATAAAGAATTTAGCGTTTTTGATTTAACAGGTACTTTATAAATATCTCCAAAAGCTTTATAAACGGGTACTTTTAAATCTCCAAAGGCTGTTGCACCAACATAATAATTTAGTACAAGTTAAAATAGTACAAGTGTTGAAAACAGCTTTGGAGAGAATTTGACTAATGAGTACAAAATTGTTATACGAGCTGACAGAACGCCATATAGACATAGAGACATAGACAATGAAAAATTATATTAAAATACTTATTAAAAGCCAAATATTCGCGTGCGAAATCGCGGGCAACAGCTAGTAAAATACAAAAGTAACAATGTCAATTAGTAACACAAATATTTCTGTCGTCACGATATGCTTTAGAAGTAACTACAAATTACGATTCCTGCAACCTATATATGGGCACACACTGTGTAAGACACTGTACAAGACTGTGATGAGCATCTGCTAAATGAATGAAAAATTGTTAACTTCAAAAACAACAAGACGTTTGTACACTGCGTATAGCAAGCTCAGTGTTCGAAACCTATCATTAGGTTTACGTCATCTATAAATATTTAATAAACTAAACCTGTATTGAAGCAATTAAAAAATTAATTAATCAACTAAATATTAAGATAGAATTTTTTTATCGTTTTGGCATAAACAGTGTAGATATATAAAGATATCTGTGATCAGTGCTCCCGCATTCTCGTGTCTGATGTCTGTGATATTACTCGTTTTGTCAGTAGTAGCCCCTTCCATATAAAAACCTGTGACTCAGTACTATAGACCCGACAGTGGTTCTTGAACAGTAAGCTGCACCGACCCAATGCATGAATTAACCCCAGTTACAACTTGTAGCTAAGTTATCTAGAAAGAAGAGAGGGGAGACGGCGCTATAACAGTTCACTGCCTCACTTCCATATTATCACCCTCTCTGTCACACACATGCTTCCATTGTTCTCGCCAGTCTTGTTGTAGCCAATGTTCACACTATGAAACACTGCACAAGACTGGTGTGCGCGTGTGTGAAATAAATGAAAGTTTTGTTAGCCTCGCAACGAGGTGTTTGTACGTTGGGAATCTCTAAGCCACTGTTCAATTTCTATCGTCAGGATTCTATCACTTTTGTGTCTCAGTACTGACATTTGCGTTTTTAAATTTTAAGGCCGTTACGTTTGTAAAACACACAGCATTACTACCCAAAGATAGGCCTATAGCTAGATAAAGAGGGGGCTTTACCTTCGTGATATTACTACTTTACAGTATTTGAGTGGTATGTGTAAAGCTCTTGTTAGTAGATTTATTTTTTATTTGCTTCAATACATGTTTAGTTTATTACATACCATAGATGATGTAAATTTAATGATCAGTTTCGAACACTGAGCTTGCGGACGCGGGTACAAATAAAGATCTTGTTGCTTTTGAAGCTAACAATTTTTCATTCGTTTCGCATATGCTAAAAGTCTCTAAATACCACCCAAGAAGAATACGTTTTCAAGTAAATATCCCATAGATTTTAAAATATTTAAGGTTTCCAATTATTTTTCCACGATTATTTATTACCTTTTTTCAAAATGTGTGGCATATGATAATTAAATACTCACTTTCCAACTACTCTGTCTGTATTAATAATATGGTATTATTCAAATGTCATCAAATCGATGTTGGTGTTATAATCAGACAGTAAAGGCTGTACCGTAACCTTTGCCGCTGTACTGTTACCTACTGACGCACATCTCGTCAGTCGTTTTAGAAACCTATCACTGAAGATGGCCTCGAGAGGTGAGGCCAAAACGTTTGATTATAAGATCGACATCGATCAGCACGAGAATTTTAGTAGATAACGGCCTCACAGCCCGGATAATAATTTTAATAATTATGATGCCGCCCGTGAAAGCCGAACAAAATGATATGATATGTTATGGAACTCTATATGTCATGTGATGGATACTCTCCTACTATATTTTAACTCTTGCTTATTATAGTCATGTTTCTACTATAACTCTTACATAAGCTATTACAAAATATAAATATCGGTATGGAGAACCACACATGACTTCCATGTTCTAAGATTAAGCCTATATTTAAAATCATTTTCAAAATGAAATATTTCCATAGATACTACTTCTTTCTTCAGCCTTAACCACAGTACTGTGGTCAATAACGTATACCACCTCACGTTAGCGCACTCGATTTTCACTGATGATGGCAGTCGATGGCACTGCCGAAACGTCTGGTTTTGCAGAAAACATGGGACCACGGCCAAACAGCCCGAGAAGGAATTTTAACAACAAACTACTTCTTTGTTGCCGATAACGTAGTACACATATAAAAAAAATTACCCCCTCCCACTTCAACTATCATTTTCATTAATAGAATTGCCCCTTCCTCTTCAACTACCCTTTTTATTATAGATATTTCATCTAACTTTCTACAGTGGATTATTATGACCTTCTTTTCAGGATACTTTATTTATCAAAATTAAGTACTTTCGTCTTGTGTTAAAATATAAAATGTTGCAGGTAAACTATCCCTTCCCCTTAACCGATCTTCACCAAAATCAATAGGCCTTGAGTTCTCTACAACTGGGCACATATGCAAAACATTATTTGATTGTGTTTGAATTTACGGCAGTTATCGTTCACCATAGAAAACATTCTACACACAGCCACACAGACACACGGTATTGTGTCAAAAATGCTTCATGTTTTTATGGTAGTACAATCAGAATCAGCCCTTATCTCGAACACGATTTTTTTTTTCGATCACCATACTTCCATTTCCTTACGGAACATGGGAGTAAAAATAGAGTAACAATACTTAAGTTTTAAATCATGCCCTCAACTTCATTTCCATATCACACCACTACTGACGATGAACAACTGGGATCAGTATCAGGAGAATGCTGTATGGTTTAGGCAGTCATGGTACCTATCATCTGTACCTGTACTAAGCTAGAAAGTATAAGTATAGCAACACTCTTCTTTACGAGACTAATACAATTTTTAGTCATTTCGGACTCGCACGGGGATTCGCAAAGTATACAGGGGTCGTGGGTATGTGTGTATGAGTGAGACAGCAAAATTATCCATGTGATCTCTCTCTACTCACAGAATACAATAGTAATTAAACGGAGGTAATTCTTTCATTTCCTCTGCAGAACTCGACGTACAAAATCGATCGTCAGGCTCCTTAAATAATATACAGAAATGACAGATCATAACTATAAACGAAATCAATGTCAAATGCAGGCCATAATCTGTGAATCTAATTTCATTTAAGTTTAGAATTCCCCAGATTTCCCCCTAAAGTATCTAAATTAACCCTCAAAATGTCGCTAATCCTAATTATAAATTTTTGTCGCTAATACGATGTTTAAATCCCCGTAGATACAGTGACTATTCCCCCAAGTTGGCATCACCGCCGCACTGTACAACCTGGCACTTACCCTGTTTGTCCTAAGTCGTTTTGATGTTACAAAAGAAAGTCAACTGTTATTATTTCTGATATTATACAACCAAATTCGTCATGTTGTATGAAAATAAACTCTGAATTTCATACCGTTAAACCTGTTGCGTGCCTCGCAAAACTACGAGGCAAGGTACAAAATTGGATAGATGTATATATGAAATAGTCAGACATGAAACGGTTCGCGCAATCGTAGTGGGGGGCAGTGCAGGACGAGGAGAGTGAGGTGACAAACCACGACCATGTGACACACCAACAGTGCAGCTGTTCTGAACAGAAAATAATTGGTCCGAAAATAACGCGTCAAAGTTAGGGACACGCAATGAGATCTTTTGACACAATGCAACCAGACACCACTTTCATGTCTAATTATTTCAGCTGTAATAAATTTAATAAAACAACGGCCGCTGCGTTTGTATTGAAACATGAAGTGGAGACAAAACGCAGACTGTCGAGACCAAGTTGCTGGGAAGTGTGAGAAGCTGCACAGAGTTGACAGAACTACAGGTGACGACACCGTAGACTACTAGGTGTACAAATGTGTAGGCGACATAACCGAGAACGTAAAGAGTAAAGATAAAAACATAATTGAAAGGAGCAGCGAAACATAGAAAGAACAACTAACGAAAGATCACCTAACCGTTGTCGTTTACCTGAAAGGTAAATAATATAGGTAAGAAATATAAAGGAAATATAAAGAAATATAAAGGAAAGGTATAAAGGTAAGAAATATCTCGAACGGCCAAATAGAAGACAGCTGGAGTGACCGAATACTAGATCTACTTAGTGAAGAATAAGAATAAAGTTACGCTCTTTATTCTTAAAGATGCCTCATCTTTATGGGCGAAATAAAGAGGATGCCTCATCGAAGTATGGGCGAAATGAATGGTTTGAAGAAAAACACAATGTTGGACGTAGTATTTCGAATCCCAAGTTTCTGCCAACAATCGTTTCCTAAAAAGAAAAGAGATTGTATAAAAGTCCATAATAGGTAATACATAATCAGGAACAAATTTATCATGCCTTTGAATTCGAACTCTGCAAAAACTGCTATAGGCTAAGATCTCCCAGTTTTACTGCCATTCAGTCCATTAAACACGAAAGTAAGTTACACACGATATCTAGTTTTACAGTTCACCTTTACACCGGATTCACAAACAAAACAACAAACGAACTGCAGCCTGCTGCGCTCAATACTTTTTGCTTACTTTCAAGTGTTTCTCGTACGTTCAGTTTTCAAAGTGTCGTTTGTTTGAAATTCTCGACAAGGTCCCTGAGCGTTTCCGTGACTACTCCAGACTGGTTAACCCTTCAAAATTATTTTCGTAGTCAGAATATATCGTATGATATTATCACTTTTTTTTAAATTTCGTATCGGCCATCTAAGGACCACATGCCAATTTCAATTCTTTACTCTTTGTTCTTTTCTTTTTCCAATATTCTTTCATCTTCTCACTATGTCTCTTCTTCCTGTCTTCAGTCCACTTTGAACCTACGTTTTTCTCTTTCCTACCCTGGACTCCCTCCATTTTAACACTTTCGCCCGAAAAACTTCTCTTTCAATTGCTTCTTCTGCGTGTATATTATTTTTTTCTAAATCCTTTTAGACTTCTTTAATCCAACTTGATGTTGACGTCTTCCTCCACAGATATTTGAAGATTTGCTTTGTCAACCTATTGTTGTCCATTCTATATAAATGTCCAAAAAATAATAGCCTTCTTTTTCTCATTGTTTCTGTTATATTTTCTATAGTTTGATATATTTCATCATTACTTCTTAATTTCCAACCTTCTGAAGTTTTTCCTGGGCCTAATATTTTCCTAATAATTCATCTTTCCAATATTTCTAGTTTGCCAAAATTATATTTCAATGCTAGACATTCACTTGCATATAGGCATTCTGTCTTCACTACTGTACTGTAATGCCTTATTTTCGCGTTTTTAGATGTGCCCTTTTTATTGTAAATATCGTTAGTTATACCATTATTATCACTTGTAATCTTTTATAAACTTCACTTTTGCCACAAAGCATCCACTGCTAATAAAAGAAGATAGATACGTAGAATTTGATAGGTAACTATATTGCGATGTATAGGTGTCGTATAGAATAAGTACTTGAGATATATATGTTACTGGAATGAAGTGGATTGATTAGTGATGCTATTATTTTCTGATAATCAACTGAGCTTTTAATACAGTTTATAACAAAATAATTAATCTGTTCTCTGTTGACATTTGTAACATAAACTAAAATTTACTTTCTGTACAAAGAAATAAATTAATATTTAAAAGTTCTTTTTGTCTTAATTACTATAAAATCTTTACCGATGTGTTAACGTCTTTCTGTTAAATAAAATTTTTTATACTTGTGCATAAATAATACAATTCCACTTTCCTTTAATGTCGACTGCAGGTCATTCAGACGACGCGTTATTCCTATCTGGATGGATACGTGGGTCGATTTACTCTGTCAGGCTTCAGGCTCGCTTTCGGGCGTGTAGATATTTCTCGATTGCCCGGTTACATACACTTTCACCGTGAACCGATACTGTTACTGCTTCTTGGACCGTTCCAGTAAACTTGAAGTGTCTATATCACTAATCGGAAGATCTTAAACTTTCGCGGATTAGCAGAATTATAATAATTCTCACGGTAACTTGAGGAATTTTCTAACATGTGTTTGTCGCGATTGGCAGACCAAACGTCTGTACAAGCACAGCGCTAACTCGTTATCGATTCCGAAGAGAAACTGATTTATCAGTTCAAAGTTGTCATGGACTGATTCTGGTAATCTAATTGGTTCTTCGGTAACCCCTATTCGGCGTTCCAAGTCGCAAGGCACCTGAGGGATTGGGAGACCCTTACTAACACACACGCAAACGCAGCTGGCCCGCACGCCTGGGGTATGAATCATCTACTGGGGCGTCCACAACGTAACTGCAACTTTTATGATATGAATTTTCTAACAAACGAGTTTAGCATATTTGTAATCTCCATAAAATTTTAAAGAAAATAACACCAAACACCACGTCGTTGTGATATATTTTAGATGTACAACTAAGTCTAACTTTATATTAAATGGCTTTAGAAATTAGTATTTTGCAGTACTGTGCTTAAATTCAATATGATATTTATGTTGCAAATACAGTGTGTAAATAGGTAATTGTATAAGTTATCATATCTATCATTATTTTTCTTTTTCATTGTGACACATTTTTAAATAAAATAATTTTTAGTGAATATTACAAGACAGCATTTGTTAATGTAGAAAAAATACAAATGTTCATATTACCGACGTAATCTTGCACCATGAATGTAAATTGTAAATACAATTTTGTTTATAATCTCAAGAAATCACCAACATACTTATTACTTTATAATAAAATCTGTATTAAATACTCCAATTTTGCTTTTGCTTTAGAAATCCCTAAAATACTTATATTTATCGTAATTATGTGTTGTTTGACACATTTTTCTCACAGAGATTACAAAAATTATAGTTTAATTTGGATTATAAGCTAAATTAAAAATTTTATATTTTTTATTTGGACCAGATAATTATACCTGAACTAGGTCGTGGCCGGTTCTAAATGCGCGTGCGACAGTAAAAGTCTTCTATTCCCTTAGGTGCCATCCAGTTTGGAACACTCTATACTCATGATTTTACTACAGATAATAATTTCCCTATGCAAGAAGGCTTCCGAACAGAACAATTCTTGTTCAAATTCGGTTGAATATTTTTACGACCGAATTTACAGGCCATAAAAACATTTCTCTTAAAAAATGAATATATTTAGTTGCTGATTTTAAAAATAACAATTGTCTTTTTATTACGAACCTTCTGATATAAGTCCCAACTCATAAACTCCCATGTCTCGAAAGTTATTTAAATTAACGTATTTTTTATGAATATCCCGTAAAATAATTTCGTACTTTCGCACACACGGCGAAGCATCCTTAAGATGCATGTATTTTTGAGAACAAATACAAGACATTGTATTGGAGATACATATATATTACAACAATACAAATTGTTGTATTTATTTATTTAAATTTGTGGAGCCCCACGATTTTTGGAGCGCCAATTACAACAATACAAAACACATCGATTCAAGTTAATTTAACCTTTGTAGTCTCATGCTTTTGGGAGACAATTATTTATACAACACAAGTTAACCATTTTAAATGCATTTACAATTGTGTATTGAATTCATGGGTGTAATCGTAATAAGAAGATGATACGTTATTTACGTTTAAAATCGTTCCATTATTTATTTATTTAAATAACCTATCTCATATCGGATATTAAACAACAACTCATTATTAAATCGTTTGTACGAAGTTTTCGTACAGAACTTATTGCTAACAAATTACATACATAAGTTATGTACAACTCTTATTATCTAATTGTAATTACTTTAAAATGTTTATTTTGCTCTCGGCATACTCATGGTGTGTTCATATTTTTTGCAATTGCTGATTCATTAGCTTCAAAAAATGAATTAACTTCTATTCAAACTTCTTTTATATTACTTTGTTTTACTTTCTACTGCATATGCATTTTTTTCTTTATCATCAAAGAATTTACTAATTACGTTAATTCAAAAATTACTTATTTCTCTTATCATTTACGTTACTAATTACTAAATTTGATACAAGAAATATTATTCTAATTTTTACTGATTTTACATTTATTTATTTTAATATTGTTTGAATGTCTTCCACTCAAGCTTTAATTAGTGTCTTTCAACTGTCTGTAATTAAATGGTTTTTTTATCACCACGTTTGACGTGGTTATCCATCTGTACGTCCTCCGTGTCCTTCGGGTCGTGTCCTCTGCATGTGTTTCTGGTCCTCTGGTCGTGTCCTCCGCGTGTGTTTCTGGTCCTCTGGTCGTGTTCTCTGCATGTGTTTCTGGTCCTCTGGTCGTGTCCTCCGTGTGTTTCTGGTCCTCTGGTCCGTGTGTGCTGATTAATAGTCGTCTCGTCTCACGTTATATGCTGCCGGTGTGTCCATAGACCTCATCGTATGTATTTTGCAGCTCTGGCTGTATAGATAGTTGACCCGGTGACTTACGATAATTGTGAATTTGTGTCGTCGACTGACATAGCCTCCTGCGGCAATGGTTGAATCGAGAAGAAGAAACTTTATTAGCGCCACCTGGTATTTATAGTCAGGTCGTGCAAAAATTCCTGTCTGAACACTTTTCAAACTGTCAGATTCTGTCGAAGCGTTACTACCCCCACTCTGGTTCAATTCACTATTTTCGCCTATTTTCGCAAATTACGAAGTTTGTTTCACCTCACTCGATGCTCAATCGATGACTAATTTTTATGTGATTACTATACGTAAATTGCACTTTTCGTCACCTCTGTATGGTTTTTAACATTTTATTTATCTATAATTTCTACACACTTTGGTGTCTTTTGTTTTATCCTATCGTACATAGTTTTCTTATAATTAACAATAAACATATAACTATTCTACTTGAAAAGGGTTGGTTACATTTCAGGAACGGACAGGTTTCACACACACTAACAAAATACACGCGTACACAACGATAGCGACAGGTCTGTCGAAACTGCATGTCCATGCATGAATTCTGTACTCCCTGTTTTTACTACGATTCGGCTTATGCAATCTGAATAATGTTTATTAATTCATACATATTTATTCATTTTTATTATTTATTTGGGGAATTCACAGTATCATTACTGTTTGTACTGTTGCAATATATATATATTGTCTTGTATATATATATATATTTATATATATATATATTTATATATATATAAAAAAGAAATGAGGTTGTTGTTTATCGAGTTAGTTACGTGTGTTCGTGTGACTTAAGAATTGTTTCTGTGTTTATCAGGAAGCGCCCGTGTTGGAGTTACTCCAAATCTTGTGTGTGCCCTAAATATTGCTGTTTCCTTTCTTTTTGTTTTTTATATTTTGCCGTTGTGTGTCGTGTCCTCCGCTGTGTCAAACGTTTTACGTCATTTTTTATTGTCTTCTTTTGTATAATCCACAAAGACTATTTATATAATTTATGTTCAGACGTTTGACCGGATTACAGACTTAGCAGCTGTTTCCGTTTTGGGGGAAAAGAAAGCACGTGATCACTCGCAATAAGCTTACAACATAAAGTCATCCAGTTTCCGTTGTGTTAAATACAAGTTTGTAGAAAGCGTTGCTGCGAATTATATATTGTTACTGTTTTGCCAGGAAATATATAAGCAACGAATGTAACTGCAAGTAAAACTTTCAAATGAAGCATCTGATACGTCTATTATATCGTGTATTCCGTAAACTATTTTCATGCTAAAACATTTTACAACGGTATATTTGTGTATGCCTCTTTTCTTAATGAAAATATTTGTACTTTTCAAATAATTGACTGTAGAAAAATCCATTATGTATGTCCATTTTTATTTATATGGTTTTCCGCCATGAATACCCACAGAATGATGGATGAGTTGATTACCGATTCTAGCATTTAGATCTCCTATAACCACCAAACCTATGGTTACAGATTAAATCTGTTTATCACCTTTTGCAGATCTTCATAGAATCTTTTAGTGTATGCAACACTTCCTTTCCCTGGAGCATAAACAGCTACCATACAGGCGTGTGCCCTCTATTTTTATTTTAATGTGTAGGCCTACTCATACTATTATTTCATTGATACGAGCATAAGATACTATCTTCGACTTATATTTTCTGTTAACCAACATTAAAAGTCCACCAGAAGATAAGAAACATTACCCAAGACAAACTGAAGCAAAGTAAATATCCAGCTAGGCACACCGGGGTCGCTACACGAATACTCAGAAGGTGTGAACCATGGGGATATTTATTTGTTCTTTTAACATATATAATTAATATGTAACATCATTGAGTTTTAACATAAATATACTGTACACTGATCGGTTGGTTTATCGATTTAAATCTCTATCTTTCTCAACTGTTACAAACATCGTTCTCGAGCGCCCTATCGACCACTCCTCATTTATGCATTCTCGTTATGATTTATAACGCTATGTTCGGATATTCGTCGTACACGTTTCTATCAAATTACTGCTTCCTTTCTGGTGTCGTATGTATGTGTAACGCATATACCTGTGGTTCTACTACACGGTGACCCATATGGAAAGAACGATTTGAGTTTTGCGAAGATGTCGCTCTACAATTTCGTCGAGTCGGGAGCACTACAATTTCATTATTTATCATTTGTTAATCTTACGATTAGTTGTCATGGAGGAAAAACGCGTTGTTTTAAAGGAAAAGCATTACAAGTGAGCACAATGTGGCTGGAGACAGTTCGTAAATTACGTGGAATTTTCGTCGACTAAAAGAACCTAATAAGTCACCAGTGTATACACTGATAAAAAAGTCGAGAAAAGAGGTTTGATTTTTGATATTACCCCCGGGTGTCCTTGTGTAGTAAGTTGCTTGATGACATCACCATCGTGAAAGAAAGTTGTGAAGTGAAGGGCAGGGATATCGAGTCGCCAATTCGTTGGCGTTGTTTAAAACAATTGGCCATTCCGAAAAGCGCTCTGCAGCGAATGCCCAAAAGCGATGTGTATCTTAATGCTTACAGATTCAACTGACACAAGAACCCGAGCCAAGTTACCAAGAACTCGTCAGTTGGTCGTTGGAAAACTATACCATGAAGAGGACGGCGATATTTATATGAAAATTAACTTTAACGATGTGTCGCCGCTTGTACTAAAACGTGCCTTGACAAACACAAAGTCCCCCAAAGTACTGGAGAGGATGAGTAACCCCTTATGGTCTCATTTCTCGATGAAGAGAATAATTCAACCGCACCTCCTCAGGGTGGGGGATGGGCAACGCCTACGGGCGGCTGACGCGGCTCTGAAGATCGAGTGACAGCCGGTATAAACTGTCCTCCTCTGCTTGTTATTGCAGGTAGAGGTTAGGGCACTCTCTTGGCCTTGGGGTAAGAAATTGCCTCTAAAGGCGGATGTCCCATCATTTAGGCAACGACATAGGATGCAGGAGGGAAGGCGAAACCTTGACATTAAAGATACTTATGGATATTTCATCCCCAACTTCCAGGGATGGTATGGAGGCCCGTGCCCGGGGTAATACGGGTGAAGACTCTAAAAGTCAGAAATGAGCGGATGAAGCAACCCCCCACATGTGGGGATAGTACGCATGATGCTTAAGCCATAATACAGCAGTCCTGTTACGTTACCACTGCGAAGGGCTGGTAACTCTTCCAGAGTAAGTAATTACTCGAATTCTTCACAATAGAATATAGATCAAGTGTCTTATATTAGAAGCAGTGACGTTTTATAAGTTACATAAATTCAATCATGTCTGCGGGACTAACAGCAGAACTCTAAAAATCGTCTCTAAAGAAAACGTCCGAAGTTCTACAAGGTGATGGTCCTGCCCACACTTCTCTATGGATCTGACATCCGGACTTTAACATAATTCCAGCCCAGTTGTATTCAAGCGGCCGGAATGTGATTTCTCAGACAAGTAGCAGGGTATGCTTTCGAGGATCGTAGAAAAAACTGCAGATACACAGCAGAGACTGAATATTATAAGTATAGTTGATAGAACTACCCATTATCGGATAAAAAGATTGGAACATATTGACGGAATGAACGATTGCCGCATTTCTAAACAACTATTGAATTATAAGTCGAAAGGAAGGAGAGGTGTGGGACGTCCGAAGAAACGTTGGCATGACCAGCTCTAGTCTATTTTCTCGGGACCGGAACAAACCATTTTCGGTTTAATCCTTGTAAAGGAAGATTAATAATTTGATCGAATAATTATATCATTGAATGTGATTCTATGTATCACAGAAATTGGAAAAGAAAGGAAGAAAATAACATACGATAGTATGATTAAAAGCACGTTGATGTACGGATCCAAAACATGGATAATAAAAGAACAGATAAAAAGTAAGTTAGAAGCTACAGAAATGGACGCATTGAGACGAGCCGCTAGAACTTCAATGCTAGCGCGAATATGAAATGAAACGATCAAAGAAGAAATGGGTGTACAAAAGACAATCGTCGATTGCATTGAAGAAAACAACTAATCTGGTACGAACACGTACAAAGAATGGTACAAGACCGACTACCAAAGAAAACAATGAGATGGGTGCGTAGAGAGCACAGAAAGAAAGAAAGACCCAAGAAAACATGGATAGGGGGCATAAGAAGATCAATGAGCGATAGAGAACTAAACGATGAAAACTGCAACGACAGACAACAATGGAGGTTAGGCATGGGACAACGTCGTAGGAGGTTTTAACCCCGAATTAATAATAATAGAAGAAGACGATGATCATGAATCGTTCAGAGTGATGTTTTTATGTAAGATTAAGCAAGACGTATACAGACGACTAACACCTTACACTTGAATAGGATGGGCTTTTGCCGACATTACAGTTTTCTCATATTAAACAAGGTTCAGGTACTGCAAGAAACAACAGCCAATGTTAGCTGAACAAAGTATGACCGTTCTGAAAGAAAGTAAGTTAGGTTACTTGACCGTAATGACAAGTAAGTTAGGTTGCCACGATCGTGACCATGGTGCGGAATACAGGCTCGCGGATGACAGCCGTCCAGTGATTTGTCAGTGGTCAGTACACAACAAACATACAAATATAGCAAACAACAGGGAATGCCTGCTACTCGAACGACCGCCCACGAAGTAACAATGTCAACCAGCCTTTATAAAAAGTTAAGATAGATATTTAAGTAAAATAAAAGAATTCCGTACAGTATTAACGAACTGAATCGAGTAAAATCAGGTAGTTAGTTGTGAAGTAACCGTGGCAGAGTAACAAAGTTTGAACAATACAGCCAGGCACTGAGACGATGAAGCTTATAAAAAATTATTGCCTTTTTTTGTAATCTCGTAAATCTCGCCGCTGTTGGCTGCGGTGATTCTAAGGGAGGGAGGGAGGGAGCAGCGCTCGTGGGAAAATCGCCCTCCCCCGCCCCTCTGTAAAACAATAAAACACAAGCCGGCATAACAAAAACGTGGTATAGAGTGCGGATCCGTCGTATTCTTTATGCGCTTCAATGATATCGTCTTGCTGATGCAGGTTTGCCGGTTTTTATAGCGATCACTACGAGTGGGTTGGGTATTTCTGTCCCAGCCTTCTTGTCTCGTTGTCGTTACGTAAGCCTGTATACAACGTCGCCCACGTACGAGAAGTTTCTCTATCGATTATGACGTCCCCGTCCAGAACGAGAGACCTTTACATTTCAGAATTTATTCGATGATGTAATTTCTGTTTTAATGGAATTCGACAGTTTACTAATAAGAGATCGTTGTTTCTCGTTTCTTTCTTTTTTTGGCGTGCCTTCATCTCATCATCATCATGAACATCACTGTCGTCGTCGTCGCGATGCTGCAACCCTGGTCGAGTCCTGACCAGCTCTTTCAGCCGACTGGACGAATGGGTCTCAGCTTAAACACACCGACTGGCCAGATCGAGACTCCAGAAGGTACTGCAGCGTTTCTTCGACTACTGCAACACCTGGAGAACTTCCGTAAACGCGGACCGTAAAACCCGATTTGCGTCTTAAATTCCACTGGGCTTAGACGCTGCCCTCCCTCTTCAGCGTCCTGCGCTTCATGACCTGACCGTTCCACTCACTACTTTGGTACAAGGTCATTCCACTCACCTGCATACCCTATTCGGCTGTCCTACACTACATACGCACAAACAACCACACCTGAACTGCCTCCACCTTCTCAACGCCCGGCTTGCACTGGCGTGCGTCTCCAGATAATCAATTTCAAAGCCGGTTGAAGAGGTTTTGTTTCCAAAACAGAGCCAAACTTGCTTATTTCAACAAGCCTCAAACATCGTGAAAAAAGCCCCCACTTACTGACTTCTATATTTTGCTTCACTTCGCAGATTCGCAGACTGGATCCGCTCAGATCGGGTCAGAACGTCAGATCGCGTTCGGCACTTTCCTACACTGTCCAGTTAACTTTGTGGTTTCTACAAGTGTCGATGGTTGTGGTTTGTAGCTCTGAACACACGTTACAGAACGAGTGACAGCAGTAGTTATAATTTATTATTAATAAATTTTATATATTATTTTATTTACCACTTTCGTTCAGATGTCTGATGTTTCTTCCCAAATCGATTCCTTCATTGTTACATTATAATAATATTTGTAGCTTATGTTCCACCGTGACGATTAGTTTTACGTTCTATGATTAATTAGAAAATTAATCAGAACAATTAAAACTTTAAAACATGTAAACGTCACTGTACGTGATTTATAAGAAATGCTGTTAACAGTATTTGCGTATTGTTTATCTTTAACTGATCTTCGACATAATAATAAATAATCAGAAAAGAGATTAGAAATAAAATTTACTACACAGATTTGTAGCACCTTAAAGTCAAAAAAAGTATGTTCCTTTAAAAAGTTTCTGGAAGAATCTTATTCAAGCAATGACCCTGTTTTATATTTATTCTCATTCGGAATGAAAAATACATGAACAATCTGCCTCGAGACATAGAAACGGCGTTCTCCTATTCTAATCTAAATTCATATGTTTTATTTTCTTCGTATCATCTTCTGCGTCTACTCAAAGGGAGGAAAGCTGTGTCATCACACCGAGAGTGTGGGGGGGGGGGGTTAGTTTTATTGCGGTAGGGTTTGTTGATGAGGCGACCTCCACTATGTTCTTCACCAAACACGTCTCGCGTGTTGCGGTGGAGCGGTGGATAAGGAATTAGTTGACTACGTACAAGCCAGTTCGCTCTTATGTCCTTATTCAGTGAATGCAAGAAGATCGCTTTCAACTTTTAGTACATTAATTCGTCATTCCTCCTAGTTAACTTCAGAAGACTAAAATTATAGTTCAAAAACGCATTTAATTCTTGTCTGTCGGAAACGACGCTTACCAGTTTGCGTATATAATAAGTTGCTACTATAAGCCTGCCTCTTGACATTCGGTTAAGACGTCAGCGCGGTCTTATTTGATTTATTTTTAGTAATCTATTTATCATGCAAAATCTATTTCCTTATATGTCTATGTTCTTCGTTTTCTCGCGATTTAAACAGCACTTAGTCTTGGATCATTTTCAGACTTGAATTATTCCTACCTAAACGTTCACCAAGTTGTTAACGTATTTATCACTACAAATGTTACCCACCGGTTCAAGCTTTCCTTGTCTTTGCTATTTAACTGTTTATTGTTTTCTGAAAGAATAAACAATGTGTTCACAACAACCGAATTTCATTCTTACTCGTCATAGGCAAGTTTGTGTAGCACTTAATCCAGAGCAAGCTAGTTGTAACATAAGGCAGTTCTAAAGTATAGAATAGACGCATGCTCCCCGATAATCCGAGAACTGCTAAATAGGGAACGGTCGAAATTGTATGTTCGACCGCGAATATCGCATTATCAGATTTGCCTGGTCTGTGTAAAAATAAGACAACCCTATTATTTTAAACGCATACCTATCTAAATTGCCCGCTTTGTATAACGTTCATTATGTTAGGTATTTGCTATATAGGGTGGCAACAAACTCGGTTTCACTAAAAATTGTTAAAGAGAATTATTATTTATTTAATAAACAATTTATCATTTATTAACTAAATTTTTATATATAAATTGTTTAATCTATTTAAAATTTTGTCCTGGCTCGGATTCACGGGGGGAGGAATTGGAGAAATCCTCCCCGATGGTCATTTCAGGCGAATTTTTTTGTTTTTTTTTTGATTTTAGAATGTTTCTGTAATTATAAATATGATACAAAATTCATATCACGTCATGTATGTTCATGGTTTTACTCTTTAGTTACTTTAATTAGTAAGTGTACCTTACCAGTATATTTTATTTTTTGTTTGATATATATACCATAAATGAGTAAAGTGAATTTTAAACTGTAAGTGAATGTTATTAAAAGAACATTGAACTGACGAACACAGATATGATTGTATACATCATTATCATCTTCTTAACGGTTTTAGGCTTTGGCGGCCTGTTCCTTTTCCACAATCCACCTTTATATGATTGTATACTTGTACGTTAATAAACTTATTGTGTTGATAGTAACACACTGTATTTTTATCTTCACTCATTCCTATCATTTATTCTTTAGTCGGCAACCCTGCACCCGCGGGCGCAAGTGCGCTCGTCGATAAGGTTTGAAGCGCCCGCGAATCAATTAGTAATTTTCTTTTCTTTTGAACGAAGGAACGCACCCGCATTGTACCTGCTTCGAAGTATTGTATTATAAAATAGTAGCAGCCATTTACCGAACCTCGTTACGTCTTCCCCCAATACGACTGTCGTGCTTGTCGCCCAGAGTCTGTAAACACCTTCACCCCAAAGGAGAAACTTGATTTTTCAAGTTTTACATTTCTGTGCACTTTATGAAAGTAAATACAGTAGTGTTATTGTGGTAAGTTCTTTAATTTATTTTTATTAAAATGTTTCCTGTTTAACCATTTTTATCGCTGAAAGTTTTGTCAGTTTTAACGTGCATGTGCATGATGAGAAACTGTTGATGACCTACTCCTAATGTGACAAATTTTTACAAATTTATATGAAAAATACTGCAAAGTTTTTTTTTTGATTCGGTGTACCACGCCGCTAAATATAAGCGCAAGGGTATTATAAAGCGAAAGTTAATGTTTGTAACGTCCGGCTATTGAACTCCGCATCTTTATATTTTCGGTTGTTGGAGCGGGAAGGGGTGCGCCCATCGAACTGGTCCTCGGTTGTATATGCGCCCCCATAAATTCAAAGGTTCCCTATGACTGCTTTAGACCATTAAAGAATGGTCCAACTTTTAATAATCCCTCCACAAAATCAAGTCTTCCCCTGCAAATTGCTTGCTGAATCCATCTCTGATTTTGTCATTGTTTATTAATTCACCATCTATTCTTTATTTATTAGCCTCAACAATTGTTAGACCCATGTTGTCAACCGCGAGTTCAGACATAACCATAATGTTTTAACTTCAAACAAATTATCCGAAAGAAGAGAATGTGTATTCATTACTTCGCAGGCTTTCTGTGTTCTACAGCCTACTTGTATTATTATTATTATTAACTTTTCATCATTTTAATTTTGGCACGGTGCTCTTGTTATAACAGTGAGTCGACCTCAGAATATATTCTCAGTGGCAACCTCAGCAGAATACAAAATGACGAACAGCGCTAAGCCCACAGTTACACATTGTAATTACTACTGTCGCTTACTGCCGTCGACGTTGTGTCAAGACATTTCTGGCAACGCTGTTTAGTATGCAAGTCTTGTCCGTGCATACGGTTCTACAGCCGCAACACTGTCCGGACTGGAAGAGTAAAATGTGGGTCAACTATATAACTGCGATAAGGAAAAGCAAGTACGGGCAGAAAGTTAATCCGAGTTCTTGATCGAACGAGCAATGAGAGTTCTCAGTTTTAACTCGACCGTTTGTCATTTGTCATTTGCCTGTCGTTTATCTATCTGTCGTACTACATGGGGTGTCTCATTATAACATTTGAAAGCATCAGCCGATTTTCGTAAAACTTGGGATGCGTGTCCATACGTTTACCCTACAGACCCGTAGTGTTTTGAGATTGATCCCCTCAAAAAATAGATGGCGGGAGGCAAAAAATGTGAAGGGTTCAAATTTTGAAAAAGCACGTGTCCGCGGGGCGTATCAGATTACAAGGAATTTGAACTAAAATGTTGTTGTAACCTATCGAGTGGCTGCTAGGCTACAACTGTTTGTTGACGTCGTTCGGAGGCGAATTTAAATCATTGATATGAACCGTTCTTCTCTGAAGACAATTTATTGATGATTTGCAATTACAAAAACTTCTACAATTTCCTTTATAACAAATACTCTTGAAATTAATGTAATTCAATAATTCAATTACTTTTAAACTCTAAGTACCTTCACTTACTAATACTTAGTTCAACAAAATAATGTAAATACTTTTAGTTAATTTTTAAAAATTGACAAAGGCAAAAAGTATGACCATCACTAGTTATTAGGCTCTCTCAGGACACATTCTAACACAGATTAAAGTTAAAGTGATACAGAAAGTAAGTTCTCTCAGAACTCTTACGACCAAATCTGACTTCTCGAGCAATTGCTCGAATTTTTATAATACACAATCATGGGTGTAACCCTTTTTTTTCAGTGGTGAGACTGTTCCCTCCTCTTAATTCTAAAACCTTAATTATGATAGGCTAAAACTAACAGAAGTGAGGGAAAACCTTTTAAAATTTTATAAGACTTGCTACTTTCCGTTAAAGGCTGCATCATGTGACTCTACGTCACGATTTGCTGGGGCTTCCCTCTAAGATTAAAATTCGCACGGAAACACAACACCTGCCTTCACACTTGTGACCAAATTATTCGACTTCACCCTAGAAGGGTATCAACTTTATGGCGACATTTATATGTTCTGTCTGGCCCCTGTCACCATTAATTCTTACTTTGTGTCTCATCAGACTTACTATGTTTTTCATAAATCTGTCTCCTGTATATCCTGAATGCCTAAATGATTGGCTTTTTTAATATAATACAGCTGCTTGTCCGGATAAGGGCTTGAGAAACTTCTGGTTGCCCATAAACTAAAGTTTATGATTATTGTTTCCTGACAGTTGCTCTTCTGCGAGAGGAGTGAGATTCAATTAACAAACCCTGGGAAAATTCCCTAAAACTATTTTTATGTTCAAAATATCTGCTTGTCTGGTGTACAGTCTGACACCTGTTTCTATTGCCGAACACAACTAAGAATTTCTTACACTCTCACTTCTACGTAACAATTATGATATAAGTACATTCATTGTAATTGACAGTTACAACAATGTGAATGCAGTGTTAATCTTTAGAAATTTCAAAATTTTCGGACGCTAGAGCCCAAATATTGGGGCAAAAGTTTTATAACATTGTAAATTTCATGTGAAAAATCAAATTAAAAAGAATTTTATCCAAAATTTGAATACGGTCTACAATTTTGGAAGTTACAATTTTTTTAACCCAGGACCTAAACGTGGGATTAAAAATTAAAAAAAAAAATTGTAAAAATCTAGCAGGACGTCAGACTGAAGAGAACTTGTACTCCGATTGTTTTGAATTTTTATTGTTTATTGTATGAGTCTACAATTCTTATTCATGATGACATTTGAACGCATCAACTGTTTTTCGTAAAACTTGGCATGCGTGTCCATACGTTTACCTTAGAGAACCTTATGAGTGTTTTGAGGCCGATCCTCCCAAAAGTAGAGGGCGGGAGGCAAAAATTTAAGGGGTTCAAATTTTGAAAACAATTAAGTCAGATCTACAATTCTTACTTTACTAAACCAAAAATTGTAGGAGAATGGGGGACTCCGTAATTTTTCAGATAACTGAAAAATTATCTGAAATCAGAATTATCCAATAATAAATGTACTGTACTTGGTTCAAAATAGTGGACAAGTTCTGCAGCTCAGGGAGCACACTTGTTTACATAATCTGATTGTGCCGCGTCTATCAGGAAGTAATGCTTGTAAGAAACAACGTCACATACACATATACAGCTCACATTAAACACTACACGTATTAAAACACCCATAAAATCTATAGACAGAACACTATGGAAAATCTAATTTTTGATGATGACTAAGCAAGTAGGTGAAAATGAGTACGTCAAATCCAAGGCGAATGCACAAAACGGTGCAAAATCTTTTATTACTCATAGGCGTATGAAATGGTAGAACGTTTCACTTGTCTGAGAACAGAACGAGTAATACAAAGCAGATATCACAAGAAGTCAACACAAGAAGAGGGTAACTGCTGGAAACGAATCGACCCATGGAAATATGAATCTCTTCATATCAAAAGTAGTCTTCTGAATTACTCAAATAGATGGTCTAAATAACTTTAATTACGTTAGTGGTTACGTACGGATAGGAAATGTGAATTCTCCTATCAGTAAATACTTCTACTCAAAACGCTACTGAACGAATAGAAAGAAGTAAGATATGTGACCGTGGAAAACTGGAGAATAGAGAATAACTGCGTGGCACGTGCTTTAAGCAGGCAGAAGATGTAACAAAAACTTTAAGTCTAGAAGAATTGACTGGTCGACACGTTTAAACAGAAAATTCTTAAATCGAAAGTGAGGGGAGGGGAGAGTGATTATGACGACGACTCGGGGTTGAGTAAGCGACCAACAACCTCCCCTCCCCGCGTCATGAGTTTCAATAGAGCTCCCGCCGTGGTGACAACGAAACGTGCGATTCCTAGGTACCCGCTCTGAGGTTTCAATTAGATATACTGTAATTCATGATCAGTGTTCGCCTAGGCCGGGTCCATGATGGCACAGATGGGTGTCGCTCGAGGGCGCTGATGACGTGGTATTGCTCTGAAAGCGGCGGTAGAACTTCCGCGAAAGTGTCCGTATAGTGGCGTTCAGGGAACGGACGCCTAGGGCGTTGCGGATAGTCGGATTGGATGTAAGTAATGAGCTTTGCAGGCACAGCGCAAAGCGATGTGCGACCGAAGGACGACGCTACAGGAAGTGGAACATACTTGGTAACGATGAGACTAGGTCACTGGGGATGGCTGGCGGCAGGAAGAAAAGAAGGTGGAGGGAATAGAGAACGGTGGAAAATGCCGAAGTCCACACAGCGCTGTAGTGCTTAGGAAGCAGAAGAAAGAGAATTACTTGTAACTGCTAATTATTAGTCAGCAGAACTGACAAATTAACGCACAATTGTTCTTGTTCGCCGAGGTTTCTCAAGTAGTTCTATATTGTGTATAGACGGCATGCTTAGTTTCACAACTCTGGACTGCAATTGTCATTTTTAACACAACATTTAGGGCAATACTGTTTTTGTAAGATAAAGCTAATAATATTTTAAACACTTAGATTTGCTTACGTTTGCATTCTATAATTTGCAACAACTAATTCTGTAGTAATGCTTTAAACTGGGCCTTGTAACATTTGCTGTTATCACAAACAATTTATTTTTAATTCATTTGGCTGATAATGATGATGTTGGTGTTGGTGAGAGTTAACACGAAACTATGCGGAATAGTTGAGTTCAATCGACTGCGAAAGATTTGTAATTGGTTCTTAGAGAAGTCAAGAGGAAAACGTTATCTATCAGATTATGAAACCAGAAGTCGAGCTAATTAAATCTTTCGCGCCCAGTGAACAATTTAACAGAACGCTGTGACGTGAAGCAAAAAACTAGATTACGTATAGATTTTACCCGTTCTCGTCTCTGTAAACAACGCCGGACTCACATTATGTTAAATTTCTTACTGAATCCGCAGAAGCCAGCTGTTTAACGCATTTATTAATATAATTAATTAATACAATTTCTTTGCAAATAAATGAAACTTACGTGCTGAGGTTTGGATAGAAATAATAGTATTCGCTTAAAAAAAAAAACATAGATAGAAGCCAAATAAGTATGTAATTTTGCACAGAACGTTTAAAAAACTTATAATTTTCTCGTATCATAATATCGTTCTAATAAACTGTTGTTAATGTACTTTTATGCACCCGATGTTGATTTATAATTTTAAAGAATAATCGTTACAGTTTATTAAAAGGAATTTTAATTGACAAAATTTTAGTATCCAGTTAGTAAAAATAGTGATTTTTGAGGTTAACATGCATAAACATATTTGGATTATGTCTCACGATAACATTTGAGCACATTAACCAATGTTTGTAAAACTTGGCTGGCGTGTCCATATTTTACCCTACAAAACCCTATTGTTTTTTACACTGATCAACCCAAACGGAAGGGGGGCAGAAATGTGTGGGGGAATTGTGAAGAAAAACCATATGGGGTATGAAATTGAAAGGAATTCTAATCACAACCTGAGTATAGTATTTATTTTTTTAAATTAACAAATATTTGGATGGCAAAGCCTTTTAACTAAATCTGAATGTAAAATTTTCGAAATTTTAAGATTTTGATACCCCAAGGCCCAAAAAAAGATATTAGAAATTTGAAAAAACTGTGATAATCCAGCAGGGTGTCAAGCTAAAAGAATTTGCAACCCAAATACGAATATTTGGAATTTTTTGTATTTATTGTATGATTCCGTGGTCTGCAACTGTTATATTACTAAAGAAACAGTAGAGAAATCGGGATTTTTGTAATTTTCTCTATATTCGAAAAATTATCTAACATCAAAATGTTTCCAATAATACGTAATGTGTTTACAATGGTGAGCCAGTTCTGTAGTTATGTATACAAGTGTAATGTATTTGCATGCGTATAATAAAATTTTATTTTCTTGCAAGGACAATGAAGAATAAAATGTAATTATTTACTCTTTAAAAGTTAATATAAATAATTAATAAGACTAGTTTGCTACCGTCATCTTAAATGACCTTTGAACGTGAATACTACCCTTTGTTGTGAAGAAATATAGGATTCGCGTGAACGGACGTACTCTGACGTGAAGTTTATCGCCGAACACACTGTGAAATATGTTCTCTTGGTTACCGTTGTTGGCACACTTGTTGAGACGTACTGCTGACAATGTTACTCTACAGGTGACAGTCGCGCAAACAATGGTATATTTCCGTGCATATGTTTTCAAAAATATGCATGACACATCACGAGAATTTCTTATATATAAATATATATACATTGTTTCTAGCATGACTATTATTACTACACCAGTAAGAATACATTCTGTATGATGTGTCGTAAAAAAGTTTCATGTTCACCATAAAACTTTTCAGATCTTGTGCCACTGTCTTGTAAGATAGTGTTACCACGGTCTACTCGATCGTCGTAGGCACAGTGGAAAACAAAATACAAGACACCAATTAAGTCACTAATCACCAGCTTTAATTTTCACAGTTAAACAGTTCGTAATTAACAACACAGTCTCTTACAAAAAATGAAATAACAATTGTTCCACGCAATAAAATGTCAACTAATATAAAACACAGTTGTATTAAAATTATACCGCCCGATTATAAAACACAACACTTTACTAATAACCACTTGACCGCACACAGTATCGCCCGACAAATAACTCGAACCGCACTGTAATATAGCAACTATAACTGAAACTGAACGTCGTTCAGTACTGGTAAATATACCCCCCCCCCCACCGAAATACTAGACTATTCTATACTGCGCATTAACAATAAAAGAAAACAGAGCGTAATTCATTGCGGCCTTGGCACAGTTCGCGCGGCTTCTGGTACAGTCTAGCTAATGCTTCGAGAATCACGTATGCACACGTTACAGCCGGATTCATTTGGAACATTCGACAAACACGTAGATTGTTCTGTAATGTCGTAACACTACAGACTTCCATAAATTCCTAATTTTATTCTGTGGACGGAGCACTGAATTGTACCTCAGTATAAGCTTGAGCCTAAAGGATATTTGGCAATAAAACTGTAAGTTTATAAATCTGTTATAATTGTCACGAAGTTGTAATATTAGTGTAGACAGTTGTTCTCTGTTGTTCATGTAATACACTAAGCAGTGGCGGCTCGTACAGCGGTTGCAGTGTAGCACAAAACCAGTTCGTTTTGATTAAGCTGAAAAATTAAGTACGATTAAACACATTAAATAGTTTGAGGACGTCAGTTTCAGTGAAATCCGTGTTAGTTTCTACACGAAAATGTTGGTGTACAATTCAAATATGGCAGCTAATATTTTGTGGTGTATAGGCCCGCAAATAATTTTTTGCATACAGCCCTGATTTGTAGAGTACTCACGACCTATTGTTTTTGGTGAAGATCGGTTGAAGGAAAGGGGTAGTTTACCTGCAACGGTTTTTTTTATCAAGCCTTTCCTGAACAGTCATCTGAGCCGACCCAATGTATGAGTTCCCCCCACTTCCAAGTATGGCTAAGTTATCTAGAGAGAAGAGAGGGGAGACGTCGCTATAACGTTACTGTCTCACTTCCATATTGTTTCCCTCTGTGTCACACATATGCTTCCGTTGTTCTCGCCAGTCTTGTTGCAGCCGATGTTCATGCTATGAAACACTGTACAAGACTGCGAAATAAATGAAAACTTTGTTAGCCTCGCAACGAGGTGTTTGTCTACTGCGCATCGAGACCTGAGTGTTCAATTTACATCGTCCTGCCTATACTGACGGTCTGCTTATTCATTTTATTCATAAATGCTTAATAAACAATATTAACTAATTATTTATTTTGATATAAAAGAAATTAAAAGTGATACAACGAGTACGCTACCTGAACTGCAGAACTTGCTCACTATTTTGAACGAAGTAAATTTTTTATTGGATACATTTCGATATTAAATAGTTTTTCAGTTGTCAGGAATATTACGAAAATTCCGATTACCCTACTATTTTTGTTGTTGTTAGTTAAGTAACAATAATATTGTAGATTATTCATTCAATAAATACTAAAAATTCAAAACATTCGAATTTGTGGTAAAATTCTCTTGAGTCTTAGTACCGTCTGGATTTTCACAACATTTTTACATTTTCATCCCGTTTTTAGGCCCGCGTGTTAAAAATTGTGAAATTCTAAAACTGCTCACTATATATATTGGTTAAAAGTTTCTTGAATTGCTCTGAAATAGAAAAGATTCGTAGTAATATGACTGAGGAAAATGGAAGGAAAACCATTATAGAAAGTTATAGTTTGACAGTGCAATAGAAAATGATAAGGAATATATAAGTACGCCCAGTGGAAAAGGTCTAGATAAGTTAACTGTAGAAGAACTCCAAAAAGTACTGAATGGAATGAAAAGTAGAAAGGCACCAGGACTTAACGGAATAAATGTTGAGTTAATAAAATATGGTGGCGCGTTATTGCATTTACGAATTCTCCATTTTCTAAATAACAGTTGGATGGAAAACAAAATTCCTAAAGAATGGATGCGGACAAAAGTCATTTCATTATATAAAAAAGGAGACAGAACAGATGTAAATAATTACATAGGAATAAGCTTGCTGGACTCAACATAAAAAAAATGTATACAAGAATTCTCAATCAGAGATTAAGAATCATTTCACATGCATTACTTCTTGAAGAGCAAATGGGTTTAGAAAGGGTAGGTCGAGTGTGGATGCATTGTTTGTATTACGACAGATAATAGAGTAAAAGCGGGAGTATAACCAGGAAACGCATATCGCTTTTATTGTTCTGGAAAAAGCATTTGACAATGTAGATCGTCAAAAGTAATGGAATATTATGGATAGAAGAGGATATCCACAGCACTTAATAAAGTCAGTTAAAAGTATAAAAGTACATCTGTAGTCCTGGATCTGAATGGTAGGGTCTGAGATAACACTCCAATAAATAAGGGAGTTAGACAGGGATGCTGTGTTTCCCTAAACTTGTTTAATATATACATTGACGGCATGTTGAGAGCATGGAAATCCAGAGTGACTTCGCGAATACAGCTTAACAAATCAATTTGTATGGGTTCTCTATGATATGCGGATGACATACTTCATATTCAAGAAAATGAGGATGATTTGCAATGAGCTATGTTTCAATTACAAGAAGTGGCAAGAGAGTACTCACTGACAATTTCAGTAAGAAATACCAGAACCATGTCCTTTAAAGGTAAATATTCAGTGAGGACTAAGATAGTTATAAACAACAGCACTTTATGACAAGTGACCCATTTCAAATATCTTGACTGTGCAGTAAGCTATGAATCGGAATATGATATAAGAGAGAAGTTAAATAAATAGAAAAATAGGAATAGTTGTGGTAAGAGTCATAGAAATCTTAGAAGTAAAACAAGACACAGCACAAAGATTAAATTTTATAGGACAGTTGCAATACCCACGTTGATTTATGCAAGTGAGGCACGGGTCATGACAAAAAAGTAAAGCGGCAAGATTCAGAGTGCTGAAATGCAGTTTCTTCGAAATACTTTAAATTATACAATCCAAAATAGAATAAGGAATGAAGATATCAGAGCAAAACTCGAAGTAAAGAACATAAATGAAATTATTAAACTTACAGAAGACAATGGTGGGATCATCTGCAAAGGATGACAGAGGATCGATTGGCCACTGAACTATAAAGCCACAGACATGGGTCGTCCGAGGATGAGATGGGTGCCGGAACAGGTTTATATAACCTAATCCTTGAAGAGAAGAAGAATGAGGAGAAAGTTTCTTTAATTTTGATTCTTAAGATTCTTTACTTAGGCTACAATCTTTAAAGTAAAATTGAATTCTCAGCTCCATCACACTGTGTGATGGACAAAAGTCTAGTTTGATGAAGTTCATATGAGTGCCTTTGTTTACTTTTAACTGTAACTACAGTTGTATTTTGGAATGTCAGCTGATGTCAATTATTCTGTTTTCACTGTAAAATACGACAATCTGCGCGGTCGCGCGTGTTTAAACCATCATTAACACCATTATAAACAGTAGCCGTCCTTTGATAAGTAGTAGCTTACTCAATCATTATACAGCATTTCTCTCGACAGTAAATCCTCTCCATAAGTTAAATGACTAATTCCTCTTTCTCCTAAAGGCAGTCGTCCTTTTCTACAACTCACCTCCCAGTTAAGTGAGTGATCTTCGTAACCATTCTCAACTGTTTTCCTACTTACATGTATTTACTGTCTGCATTGTCATGATCATTGTTTATATTTATAAATCACATATCATGAAACATAGTGTGATATAAAAACGTCCCTTTTAACACAGAAGAACGATTTATTATTTTCAATGTTGCTTGACTGTCCGTTCTAATTCTATTTGACCGACTATTTACGACATTGAGTCCCAATTTTATGTTACTGTTTTACTGAAATATGATCTCTCTTCACAAAAATTAAATATTTATCACCACGTTTTGCTTCCTTATCTGGCGAGGACCTGATAAACAATATGTTTGTTTATCCTGTACACGTGTTTATACACTTCTCACACCTACACAAGTTCCTGGTTCAGCTGACTAATTTTCTTCTCTATCTTGATTTCATTTTCACTAAACAACACTACACCATCTGTAAATGATAGCTTAGAATGAGACTTTTGTTGAAATAATTTTAATACGTACCTCTGTTTCCACGCTCTAATCGCCCGAATACACTTAATAAACACGCCGAGAAATTTAGTAGATATATTTTTGTAATTTAATGCGGGAACCGTAAGGTATGTCATTTCTGGGTAAAGTATGTTACCCATTTCTACCAAGAAATTAATTACTTTAGTCAATTCTTCTTCAGCAGTAAAGCCCAACGTGAGCCCTGGCTTCCAACATCAATCTTCTCCAAAGTCTCCTGTCCATTGCCATCTCAGCGTAATCCCTCACATCCATTCTTCTTCGATCTTCTAGCGCATCATCCAATCATCTTATTCGAGATCGGCCCCTCTTTCTACTTGTATAGACCTGTGCTCTCAGAATTTTCTTTGGCTTACGATGATCATCCATCCTCTGTAGGTGACCTATCCACTCTATTCCTTGAGTCTTTGTAAATCTTACAATTTCTTCGTGATTTAATAGCTCATCTATCTCCTGGTTATTTCTTATTCTCCATTCGTCATTTTCTTTAAAATGGTCACATACATGTCTTAGAATCTTTCTTTCAAACTTTCTTAGTGTTTCTTCTTCCTTTTTTATCAGGGTCCATGTCTCGCCTCCGTAAGTAACAACCGGTCTGATAAGTCTCTTGTATATTTTTATTTTTGGGTTACGACTAATGAGTTTGCCTCCCAATAGTCTAATTGTAGACTATTTGTATCCTGTCATGTATTGTCGCGTTTGTGAACCCTTCATTATTTATCATGTTATCAGGTATCTGAACTTATTAACTTCTGCATAAAATGAACTATCCCTATGGATAAATTATACACATTTTTTCTCCTAGTCAGTATTAAATAGTAAATTATTATAAATCGCTATGTAATTAATATGTAATGCTCTTAATTTCGTGTTAAGTAATATTCACAGCTCATTCACTGTGTACACTAACGAATTCTGCCATTAGATTCATTAGCTTTTCATTCGGTACACGCCAACGAGACCCTTTGTATTGAACGCTACTTGCTATTCAAGGCAGACGCGCGTTACGAAACGCTGGGAGCTCGTCTCAAACGCGCTAATTCACTGTACAAGATGTAGATACATTCACGATTCTAATCAGTAGATGCATAAGTCACAAAATCTCTTAGCAATAGGAAAGATGAGAATTAAGAAATAAGCGATGGAGAAATAAACGTCTCCATCGTTTATAAGTGAACACAAATCCTTCAAAGTGAGCTTACTTCTGTATTATAAACACATTATGTTTCATCAGCTTCATATTCGTGTTTCACTACGCTATTAAGCTATTTTAATAAATTAAATCTTAACTACAACGAATTAACCAAACAATTTGTACTAGTGGTTACAATAACCAAATTAAATCAAGCACAGTTATCCCACGACAGGTAACCCTTCGAGAAGATATATGACACGGTTTAATGTTATAGTCATGGTCAAATTTCCTTTAAATCTGAATTTGCTTGACAGCTGATGTATTCAGAAATTTAATTTTTAAAATACCAACAGCATATTCACGTTTCGTTTGAATTAACGTTAATTTGATATCTGATTTGATATTTTGATAGTTATAGAAGGAAAATCTTTTAACGTTCTCTTACTTTACGGTTCAACCGCAAGTTTAGTCTTTAGGGGACGAATTATTTAAGTAGTTTCCTTAGCGCCTACGTAAGATTTAAGAATTACTCTTCTGAAAAATTTTAAGTTACTAGGAAAATTAATTCTTCAGGTGTAATCAGTGAACGTATGGGACTTTGCATTATAAGAAAAAAGTACGATAATATTTGTAATATTGTAATATATGTAATAATTGTGCTTCATCGTATATTCTATCCACTTACTATGATGTAATCTTCTCCTGGTTTTTGCTTCCTAAATTTTTCCCTTTTCCATTCAATCATCTGAGAGCTCCCACATCAATAAGTTTATTCATCCAAGGAATTATAATCATTCTTCTCCAACGTCATACACGTCTCTATGCGCTGTTTGTAACTGTTCGTCTTTCACACGAACACTGCCACACTCCACACAGCTCTTTATCTTGCATATAGGCCTACATTCGACTACATTACGTCGCTAGTCTTCTACAGCCACTGCAGTCTCTCACATCCTGCTCACCAGAAGTTCCTGTCGTATCAGTCACAACATTGCAAGCCTCTTTTCCCACCTCATCGAGTAGTCCTCTTTTCATGGTCTCCTGGCTGTATCCTGTTTCCAGCGTGTACGTGGAACCGCATCTTGCAACTTTTTGAGCTAACGACCATCAGACCGGCTAATAATAAGTCAAACAAGATCGATTGTCTTGTCAGAAACAGCTACTTCCCAAAGTCATCAGAATACTGAATCAGTCATTTGCCGAATAAACACCCATCAACACAAATGCCGTACAGGTAATTACAATGAATTACTATGTAATTACTGATCGAATAAATCATTAAACAATTCGTGTGTGAACTGATTCTAAATGGTGTAGCTATAACTGGACATTGTTTTAGACTGAAAATGAACCGTAGGATTCAGGGAAGTTGCAGTTGAAAAATTCATGAAATTTTACGATTTTATTATATGGTGTCTTGTAAGTACCTCAGTAAGGTAATCGCCAAAGACTCGAAGGGTTTTTCAAATAGAGATACAGAAGCATCATGATGTTAAAGACAGATTACAAATCATCAAAATGATTTGGTCTACACCTTGTCAGGTAGTACTGGAGAAGTGGCCGCTTGAAGAGATGTCAGCAGACAGACTTGACTTCTACACTTAATATTTAAGTTAAGTGAATCCCTTTGCTGTAAGTCATATATATTATTATAAGAGTGGTTTTCAACAAACCACTGTGTGGAGTCAGATATTTTAAAAATACTCTCTTGTGCTTATTTTATACAGAATTTATTTAAACGGATTAGAAAAGATAAAAAAGCTCACAAATATTGAAAAAAAACAACGATATCGTATGGTAAAAGATACATAATGCACTAGTTTTGGCAATATTTTTTTTAAAACATAAGATTCTTATAAATTAGAATTTATAGACGTTTCCACTACTTTTATTGTTTACAAAATGCTGGTTGTAGTAAACTGCGCGACCCGACAGATATTGTGCATCTTAAAACGGAGACGAGCGCGAGTAGTACTCGGCCCCTAGAGACGTGTACAGTACGAGGAGATACGCTTACGAGCATTCGATTCGTCGCGAGAGTCTGCTTGTGAGTGTTCCACTGCGTCACGTCCTGATTAAACCATTGCCTGCCTGTTATGGCACTAAACGTCTCAGAATATTCAACTTCTTCTTATTCCCCGAGGGTGATACTGTGACTACTGTTTCACTTGTTCGAACTGCTTTTATGTTACAAATTATTAACGTAGTTACTCGATACGACATATCACTGATACGTCGATTTCATTGGACGCAATAATTCGGTATGTCTGTAATTATTATTTTATTCTTCCAATTTTGTGTTCGTTTATATCTAAACTAATCGATTCGTGTACAAGCCGTTCACACGTTCCCACTCTGTGTAGCCTACTGTTCACTTTGCGGTAATTTTTAGTTATTTAGTTATTCCGCTTCTGTAGTGTGTTCGTTCTTTGCTGGATCCTAATGTGAACAAAAGCATACGTGTGTACTGAACCGGATCTGTTGACGAATGGTCGCATCACTAAATCCTCCGCTAGAAAAACAAAACATCCTCCGCCACAAATTAGTCTCAATTAATTAAAAAATGTAACTACAGTTTTTACTCAATAAAACTGGGATTAATGGAATTAAAAATAATTTAAGTGACTATTTACGAGCGGGGTTTGAAAACTTGGAAGGGGGCAGATAGATTAGTGCAATTGGAGTATGTGATAAAGTGATTCTTGTATGTACTTCAGTTGCAATTTAAACACCGTGGTGTAAATACTCTTTCTAAACGACATCGTGTGCTTGCTTCACGCGCAATTTTGACCCATTTCAAACGTGATTACTCCGATGTTTTGAGCCGTCTGGTGGCTGTCGATGAAACTTGGCTCCACCACTACTTTCCAGAAACCAAACAGCAGTTAATGCAGTGGCGACACACGGGTTCACCAAGGCACAAGAAATTTCGACAGCAGAAATCCGCTGCCAAAGTGATGGCGATTGTGTTTTGGAATGCGGAAGGAATCAGCCACATCGATTATGTTCAGCCAGAGTCCACAGTGAATCCCAATTACTACTGTGATGTTCTGGATAAATTGCACGGAGCCATCCGAAAGACACGGCAGGAAAAGCATCATGTTTCTTCAGGACAAGGCTCCATGTCACAGATGCTTATCACAATGCAGAAATTAGACCATCTGGGCTATGAAGTGATTGACCATCCCTCATATTCTCCGGACCTAGCGCAGTCGGACTTTTATCTGTTCTAAAAATTGAAAATGGACTTGAAAGGAACACATTTTGCAAACAACAATGCTGTCATCGACGCTGTTAACACGTGGTTTCAGGACAAAGACAAATCATTTTTCTCCAAGGGTTACAGTTGTTGAAAGACCAATTTCGGAAGTGTATTGAACTGTGAGAGGATTAAATTGAATAAATTGGTATTGCTATTGGTCTACCTACCCCCTTCCATGATAAACGTTTGTTATGCCGGAAACTTTTCAAACCTCCCCTTGTACTTCATTAAGTTATTTTGGTTTTGTTAAGAAACGTTTAGCTTCATATTGTACACAACTCTGCACTGTGTCACACGTCTTTGTTTACATCAGGCCTCACTTTAAGGATGAACAAGCTTTAGGGATGTGTGTGTTGGATTGTAGCCCTAACCGCTTCTGTGCTTAACTACTGTTCTTAACTGTATGTACATTCCAAGGTCGGAGTCCGCGCTGAGTGCAAGTATATACTCAATTATTAGTATTGTTGGTACTTTCACTGTGACCTTACTTGTTGTACGTATTTTCTCATACATCGTTTCGGAGTGGTGTTCTCCTTCTTCAGTGAGTTTGAATACGGAATGCGCAAACTGTCGGTAGTTTTATGTATAACGGTTTTTAGTTAACAGGTTGTGTGTGGGTGGAGGTGGATGGGATTGGCGCTGGAGTTTGAATTGTTTTGGTGTTGTTTATTACTGTGTCAAATAGTGTAATAAACACAGTAATAAACAACACCAAAACAATTCAAACTCCAGCGCCAATCCCATCCACCTCCACCCACACACAACCTGTTAACTAAAAACCGTTATACATAAAACTACCGACAGTTTGCGCATTCCGTATTCAAACTCATTGAAGAAGGAGAACACCACTCCGAAACGACGTATGAGAAAATACAACAAGTAAGTTCACAGTGAAAGTACCAACAATACTAATAATTATTATAGTAGTGAACAAAGAAGTGATGAACATTCAAAATAGTATATTGTACTCAATTGCATTCAAATTGGTATACTTTATTTGAATTAGCTGTAAATAAAGGAACTTTGCACAGTCATTAGTCTTTCATGACAGTACACGCTAACTCTTGTCGTTAACCAGGTTTTTACAAGAATTTTATGTATCCAGTTAACGAACTTATGTGTTAGTGGTTTGTAGATTCTTATACAGAATTTAGCTTTTTGGTTTACACTGGTCCACTGAATTAGCCCTTTCAAGTGATTTACCTCAATTTCGCTGCAGTGGCGATTCCTGAACCTTCATAGATACAAAAACATCCTGAAGGATGTTTAGTTTTTGGGGGCATCTGCCGCAAAAGTAATAAGTGTTTTCTGTACACGATGCCTAACAGAATGTTAGCAATATTGTTTTCAGTCATAAAGGATTACATTTTGCCGGGAACGACCGTTATTTCAGATATGTAGAGTTCGTATAGTGGTATTTCCAACGTTGATGAATTTAACACGTTAGAATCCTGGCGATTCCTAAAATTAGCACGACTCTAAGCACAATATTAGGGTACTTAACTCAGGATGTGGTCGTGGACACGCTGCGATTTCCTTTTCTCCTCATGCGAACGCATTCTAAACGATTATCGTAGAAGGGAATGAATGGCACAGCCCCACTACGATGTATAAGGTGGTGAACTGGAATCACTGATAATTCACAGGCTGGCACTTCATGAATATAAACAGACGCACACCGGCACTTGCCTTGGCTTGAAACTTGCAATCCAAAAGTTAACCTCAAACAGCGACAACTAAAACCATAAACAAGATACAAAAGTAGCCGCATTTTCACCGAGTCGGGACGCTGCTAGCGCTCCTAGCGATTTGAAGCACTACTAAAGACTGATTGCCTTTTCCGACTCTCGAGAACCAGGTGCTCTGAGGTTTAACATTCTACGTAGGTACAAGCTAACCATCGTTCTCGTAGGCTAGATAGTGTTATAAGTATGAGTATTTCTAATATAAAAAATAAGGCCAGATAATGAAATCGTAGTTATGAAGTCCTTAAAAAATGCTAACATTTCTGAATTTATGGCCAACTCGTAGTTAGTGCACCGAAGCATTTTTTGAAGTGATTGCCTTGGTGGCGGAGTTTTCAGTCAGCTGTTAAAACAGCGCACAGAACTGGAAGCAAAGTGATATAAATGCCTTTGATCAAACCAAGTCATTCATGTCATTTTGACTGGAAGATATGTGACAAATGCGCCACCGATTTTCAAAAGATGAGAGATAAGACGGAATGTAAAACGGTTTTTGGTGATAACAACAATTCTGGTTATGTAATCATTTGTTTACGTTTGCCTGACTTTCTTTGGGCAAGCAGTGCTTGTGTCTCTTGCCCTGAGAAATAGCCTCTGCTTCATTGCCTTCAATCTAATCTGATATTGGAGCTAAATGGCTCGACAGCGGTCGTCAGGCGTCAGTGAGTTAGTGAAAAGCAACAATCTGCATAAGATTTAATGTTAAGTACTACGTAACGCATTTGAAGGGAATGCAAAATATTTAACGTTAGATTATTATGATCAATTTGAAAATGACTTTTAGTATTATCGTAGCTTAGAGTCGGTGGTAGAGTCGTGTGGTTAAAGTGTCGCGACGTACACAAATACCTACAAAATCTGGATGGATAGCTGCATGAGACTTTTCGGTGACCGCGAACTTTACCACTCGGAAATTAACAACTTTAAACTACTATGCTCTCCCTGAGCTGCAGAAATCGGTCACTATTTTCAACGAAGTACATTTATTATTATACACATTTTGAAATTCGACAATTTTTCAATTATGAGAAAAATTACAAAAATCCCGATTATTGTAATGTTCCTTTAGTAATATAACAATTACAGAGCACACAATCAAACTATAAACACTAAACATTCGAAATATTCGGATTCAGGTTACAATTCCTTTTAGTCTGACACCGTGCTGGATTTTCGATTTTTTTCGTGTTCCTTATCACATTTTGGGCCCCGGGGTTCCAAAATTTTGAAGTCTCCCAAACTTAGCACTACATTCACATGTTAGTTAAAATTCTCTTTAATTTGATGCGATTTGAATTGTTGCAATTTTATCAAACTTTCACACACTGTCTGACACTGATATACAAAATTTTAAAAGTTTCAAAAAGTATTACTAAATTCATAGTTTGGTTGAGATTACCTTTAATTTGATACCAAACATGGAATTTTGAGATTTTTTCAAAACTTGGACAGCTCACTTTTTCGACTCATGCCCCCTATTTATGGGGGGACAAATCTAAAAAACAACTAGGTTTTGTACGGTAAAAGTATAGTCACGCATTCAAAGTTTTGTGAAAATCAGATAATGCATTCAAAAGTTATCGTGAGACATACCCCAATAGACAGACAGACAGACAATTCCCAAACTCTCGTGTCAAAACCGAGAACTCACTTCACTCGTTCAATCACATTTTCACTCATACACACACACAACCTCCCCCTCACTCTCTCTCCCTCCCTCTCCCTCTCCCTCTCCCTCTCTCTTCATCTATTTATCTACCAACATTTTTACAAACACGTCCATTAATTTTCAACGTAGATTTGTAAACTTCGAAGAAATTAGATTCTTTAATTTTGTTACCTATGACGTTTCCGAGCATTAGTAATATGTATTAGACGATGTTGTAAGAGAGTGGCGCAGAGGCTGGAAATACTAAATTTCAGCAGCAGTTTCAATCACAATAAATTTGTAAAAACCCTCGTGTTTGCGCATGATCAGGTGATCATTACAGACAACAAAGATAGAGATCTCTGTTGATAACCTGCAGAGATTGTTACTCTATAAAGTGTATATAGGCTATATACATTGACGTTGTCCGATGCCTAATTGCCAATATCTCCTGTCGTTGCAGTTTTCTTCGGTTAGACCTCGTACGCTCATTGATCTCCTTACACCCTGTATCCATGTTACTTTTGGCTTTCCCCTTTTTCTGTTTTCCTGTGGTATCCATTTCATCACTCTCTTTGGCAACCTCTCCTCCCCCATTCTCTGCACGTGCCCATATCAAATTAATTGTTTTTTCTCGATGTGTTCTAAAACAGTTTCTTTTATATTCATTTGTTGCTTAATTGTTTCGTTTCTGACCCGGTCTAATTTTGATGTTCTACATATTCTCCTTAAGGCGCCCATTTCTGTGGCTTCTATCTTTCTTTTCAGATGTTCTTTCATTCTCCATGTCTCAGACCCATATACTAATGTGCTTTTAATCATTGTGTTGTATTCTCAATTTCCTTTGTTTTCGTATTTTAGTGCTCCACAGTATTCCATTTAGAGACTTAATTATTTTTCTTGGTTTGTTTACTCTACACTTTATTTCTGTATCGTTGTCCCTTTCTTGTTAAAATTTATTCCCAGATATTTGTAATTCTCACATTTTGCTATAATTTCACCGCTTTCCAATACTATGTCGGTCGTGTCCTCTCCTATACACAAATATTGAGTTTTTCCACATTCGTCTGCAGTCCCCTCCCCCATTTTCCGTATTCTTCCTTCAGTTTGCGAGCCATATATTCTAAGTCATCTTTGTCATTTGCGCATATTACTTGATCATCCTCTATAAAGTAACACCAGATATTTCAAACGTATGGTTTGGAAGACTCTGGTATCAAGACCAAGTTCATGGATTTTCGAGGTTGTTTTCCTGTCAGATGTAAGCCGATTGTGAATGATCAGCTTACTGAGCAGGTGCATTCATCTAGACTCCTCGGATGGGACTTGTCTTGTGTGGAAGAAGTAGATATCGATTTAAAAAGAAAAATTAGAGTTCAACCGTATGTGTAGAACTATTAAAACAACATTAAAGAGAAAGTTCAGACACTCTGTTAAAATTACATGAAGTGATAGCAATGCCTAGCGGTCTTTATGGCAGTGAGACTTGGAGACTCTACGAAAGAACCCTCAGCCGAATACAGGCTAGTGAGATGAGATTTCTAAGAGATGTACTTGGAGTACCCCGCAGAGAATGATGGAATAAGGAACGCCCTCGGAATTTTTAACATGAATGACAGGAACAAGCAGTACAGACAAACCATTTGCAAAGGATGTATCAGGACAGATCACCAAAGCAACTGACTTTTTTATCTTCCCAGGAGAAACCCCAACATAGGAAGACAGAGGAACAAGTGGTCAGGTCAGTGAATGCGCAGATCTCCCAAGAACTAAAGAAGAAACAAAAGTTTAAAAGTATTATTTTAAAATTTGTTTTTCGCAGTAAGATACAGTACAGCACAGCAAATTAGACTGTTCTACAAATGTTAATTGTCACGCTGCTTTTCTGAGACAAGAAATTTTGTTTTTATGTTAACAACAGAAACATACTAATGTCTTTGAGAGGGGAAAGTAAATAAAAAATTATTTTGCGATTGAAATAAGCAGTTTGGCGTTTGGATGAAAAAAGTAAACAAGACGTATTTCATTTATATTTCAACTTATGATCGAAGAACGATTCGGAGGTTATGTAGATTGTCGCTGTATATACAGTGAAGCCTCGAAAGTTCGGATCTCAAAAATCCGTAACCTCGAAAATCCGGATCCGACAAAAACGAATATAAATTATTTTACCGAGTCCGGACTGAGTGTAGTTTCAGCACTCGCCGGTACCGTAAACGCAGCGTTGTGCCTAGGCACGAGAAGGGTAAGAATCACACTACCCTTCCGCATTCACTCCATTCAGTTACTTACTTGCACCTGTCACACGCTCAGTCAGTCACTTCCGAGTATTTTGCATGATCGCGTTATTGTGCAATGTTGTGTACGTTTATATAAATGTAAAAGTTTATACGTTTGTTTGCATTATTAATTTCAATACACCATAAATATTTGTTTGAGTACAGATATTTTAGTGTTGTTCGAAATGGCTAGTACGTCTGTTAGTAAAGCTAGCGGAAAGCGAAAACGTGTATTTTTGACAACTGAAACCAAGTTAGAAATTTTGAAAAGATTATCTGAAGATGAAAGTATCTCTTTCTAAAGTCTACAATGTGGGGATTTCAACCAAAAATGACATTAAAGCAAAAAAAATAATAAAATATACTGGAAAAATACGCCGAAAAATTGAATTCTGAAGAAGTTTCACAAAACAGAAAAACATTGCGGACGGCCAATAACACAGCTTTGGAAGATGCCATTTGCAAAAGGTTTACGCAGAGAAGAAGCTTGGGTGAACCAATTTCAGGAACCGTGTGAAAAGGCACTAGAATTCAATAAATCCTTGAATGGGCCCGCCGATTTCAAAGTTAGTGGAGGATGGTCACATAATTTTAAAAAACGGTACGGAATCTGAGAATTATAAATTCAAGGAGAAAATTTATCTTCGGACCATGGTGTTGCCCAAACATTTTTAACCAAAATTTCTTGATATGGTTGTTAAAAATGGTTTCAGCAGAGACGATGTGTACAATGCTGACGAAACCGACGCAAACGGGCTTTCTCTGCCAAAAAATCTCTTGTTTCCCGACGTGAAACCTCTGCCTCAGGTTTTAAAGTAAGCAAAGACAGAGTGACTGTATCCCACACCTCTTGCAGAGTGAATTAGAACGTGAACAAAAATATATAAAAAATTGGAACAAAAAGATTGTAAACTGCCGATCGACCGCCGCGAATGCACCCTTCCAGCGCTGTTTTAGTGATTTGGTTATTTTATTTAATCACTTAAACAGCGCTATTGTGTACGCACGCGGGAGTTCATTGTGAAATTTGAAACTGTTCATTTTTACTTTTCAAGTAGGTTAGTTTCAACACCTCATCCATTAAAAAAGAATAAAGTATGGATTTAATGCTTTCCGAAATAAAATTCTAGCAGTTCAAAGTATTTTGAAAATCTGAATGGGATCCGGTCCCAATTGATCCGTATTTTCGAAGTTCCATTGTATAGCAATAAGACTCTGAGGAAACCCACTTTTACAATCAAATTATGTTCTCACTAAAGTGAAACGTGTTTTAGTGTTTTACGTGATGCTTGGGATACGCTCAGCGTACACAACTGTGCGTTATCATTAGGAGAATGGCGAGTTTCTAGTAACACATTAGCTAAATACGACGACCGCGAAACACCTTTTACCTTATTCATCGTTTTTCCCTGCAGTACATAGGTGCTAAAACAGACATCGTAAGGTCTAACAAGAGATGAGAAATTGATATGAAACGAAGTTCAAAGAATCCACAATTGATGAACATATGTCAAAAGTATATTACTGTTCCACTTCGTATGTTCATCCTTTCTTGACATCGGACGGAATATTGATGACTGTTTCCAATCCATGACAATATCGGATTCTTAGGTACCATATCAGAGTTACGTTATCAAATTTTCAGACAGATTTTATACCCAGATATATATAATCTGTAGCAGACAGGTAACACATTCTGCATCGGTCAAAACAAAACGTACAAACTTAAATAGGGTACGTGCATAGCGCGGAATACTAGCATATCCGCTTCGCATTGATGATATACATAGCACATCGCACATGTATGAGAGGTGTGCATACCGAGTATGAAATAATGTCTGATAACGTGAGAATAGTGAACAGTGTCGAGTTCTGTGCATGCCGCCGTAAGCACAGATAGAGACCGAACTGTTTACACTTTACCGTTAATTGTACATTGGATAGAGCTGCGTGTGGCTACAGTGCGGGAAATGTCCTTGAAGCAACCAATCAGAGCTCAGAAGTATTCCATGTGCGATGTAAAAAAACAAACTTGTTTGCTTTTCGAAGAGGATCAGCGATGATATTCTCTGGTATGCGATGTGCAATCTGCTATGCACGGTGCCATATAAATACGTACATGAGTTCGTTTTCACACTGACTGTAATCTGTGTAAGTATTCTATGCTAGTATTCCGCGCTATGTACGTACCCTTAGTGTTCATAAAACCAAGCCCACAAAGTAGACTACTCGTTGCTTACAAAGTAGCCTGGCGTTTTAAAACAACAAGAAAGAAAGTAATTGATTCCCAGTTGCTGCTACAAGACGGGTACGCGTTTCAACTTAATTCCATTGGATAATGAATTTTCACGTCATTAGCCGGGAGGTTACAAACGAGCGAAAAGCCATCCATCAACAAAGTAGTTGCTTTCTTATACTTCTTCTCAGATCATCAGCTTAACGCTTACCGTTTCGTCTTAAATACAGAACAAGAACAAGAGTCGTAATACCTATTACTTCAACAGGATACAAATTAAAATAGAAATCTATAGCCTACTAATTATGTATTTTGTAATAGCCTACAATATTGAACAATAAATAGTTTATTGTGTATTGTAATTTATATTTATTTAGCCTATGTTTAGTATTGATATTGTTTGGATTTCACTGAAAATTAGAGTACTATATTTCACTCCCATGAATTTTAGAGGAAATTAACGGTAGCTTTAGCTAGTCTTCATCTTCTTCTCCGGAGCTTTACAGGTCGGGATGATCCTTGGCTTCCGCCACCACACTTCTCCAGTTCTCTCTCTCTCTCTCTCTCTCTCTCTCTCTCTCTCTCTCTCTCTCTCTCTCTCTCTCTCTCTCTCTCCTTCTGTTGCAACATTCCTCCAGTTTTGTACGCCCATTCTTCTTAAGTCTTCCTTCACCTCATGTATCCATCGCCATCTAGGACTGTCACTTCTTCTTGTTCCTTCCATGTTCCCTCTTAGCACTTGCTTGGGCAGTCTCTTCTGTGGCATTCTCTCCACATGTCCCAGCCAGCTTTTGCTCCCTGTCTTTATGAAGCGTGCTATATCTTCCCGCTACAATATTTCATCAATTTCAGCATTTCGAAGGCACCTCTACTCTCCTCCTTTCATTATTGGGCCGTACAACTTTCTCACTACTTTCCTTTGAAATGATCTGAACGAATTTATTGATTCAGCCGTGAGTGGCCACGCTTCAGCTCCGTAAGTCACGACTGGTCTGATCAAGCTTTTGTAGACTTTCGTTTTAGTTTTACGAGACGGAAGCTTCGACTTGAGAAGATTATGATTTGCATAGGTTTTAGCTAGTATCTGATACTATTCTTGTAAAACATAATAGACTTAGAGCATTGAAATTTTAACACAGTGTTAACAGGACAATTACTCCATAGAATTTTAGTAAAATAAAAACATTTTTCATTGTCAAAAGTATAGTCACCCGGGCTGTTAGCCCGTGGTTTAAATATGTTAACTACAGACGTTTCGTCGTCGGAGGCCATCTTCAGTATAAAATTGTTTTTGGAGTTGTTCGCCAAATAACCCCAGTACTGAGGAGACTACTGAACAATTTTACACTGAATATGGCGTCCGACGGCGAGGCCGAAACGTCTGTAGTTAACAGCTTTAGGCCACGGCCTAACAGCCCGGCTGACGATGCTTTGAACAATGTTGACGCCGGCCGTGATAGCCTCACATCAAGATTGAATCTATAAAATAATTTTTGATTTTAACTTTTTCTAACTAATTTTAATCTTTAAGGGCAGTTTAGAAAGACTATTGGTAGTCCGAGTTTACTACATAAATTTAATGGTAATGAATATCCCCGAAAACTTCAAGTCAATATTCTTTCACGAAAAATATATTATTATTGAGAAGACTTCATTGTGATTGAGTTTATGAATGACAATAACATTGGCTAGCCGAATATTTCAGTACATGGAAATACACTAGAACGGGGACAACAGTACAAACATATGGACAATACAATAACTGGGTTAACTAGGTATAGTTACCAAAAAGCACGCTTCATTTTAAGAAAACGGTAATTCACACAATTTGTTTCATAATGCTATCAGAGTCCTGAATTGTGTTGCAGAATTTTAATACCGTTTCGTCGAATAATAAAAAGGTAAAAGTTTGGATGAGGACGATGGGGGGGGGGGAGGAAGTTTGATAATAAAACACGGGTTAATCTGCGCCATCATCAATAACGCTAGTGGGACGCAATCCCGCCCTCTTCTGTATCATCACGTACTGTACTGTAGTGTCGTCAGCTCTATTCACTTCACGCCGTTGTTGTACCCCACTGAATACTATTTTACCATACCGTTGTTGATTAACCGAATTAATGTTGTTTAAGATGACGTCAAATTACGTCATTAACGTGCAGCACTAAGGGAACTATTCTGCGCACTCTGTGTTGTAAGTAAACTATTGACTCTTAGAAGAGACGCTCTTGACGTCAGCGTAAAATTAAACAAAAAGGTTTTTAGATAATGTAATTCTTCTTCGTAAATTGTACTCTATGTATTTCGCCGATGACAAAGTCTTATTCGAAGGAGACGAAGATTGTACACGTTTTATTATTATTATTCCGGCTGTACAATGTTTACACATTTTCCGAACCAAAGATTACAACAGTGATTGAATTCTCAGCTTTCACTGCTCCTTGTCCATCCAAAGATCTTCTTCAATTTCTCGTTCCCTCAATATAGACTGAATTTATTCTATCCAGGTGATCGGTGGTCTTCCTCTTTTCCTTCTTCTTGGTGGGGTCCATTCCATAACTCTCCTTGGCAGTCTTTCCTGTGTCATTCTTTTTGTGTGTCCGTACCAATGTAACTTTTTTGTTTGGATAAAATCAACAATTGAATTTTTCACATTCATTCTATCCTTAATGAATTCATTTCTAATTTTCTCACGTCTGGATACTCTTGCAGAACGTCTCCAAAATTGTATTTATTAGTAGTCCTAACTTCGGAGCAGTAAGTCATGATACTTCTAACAATGGTTTTAAATATTTTGGTTTTAGTTTCTGCTGTAATTTGCTTATCCCACAGGATTCCATTTAATGTAGGTACAGCCATCTTTCCCAAATTAATTCTGGATTGCATTCTTTGTCTTGCTTCCCAGTCGCCGTAATTTTCACCTCTAAATACTTGTATTCCTCTGTATATGAAATCTTTCCCATGTCTTTCTCCAATATCAAGTCTTGATGAAGGTCACCTGTTGTCATGTATTTTGTTTTATTCATATTTACCTTTAGTCCCCATTTCTGATATTCCTGTATCAATTTTATAGTCATGTACGCTATGTCTTCAAAATCTTCAGCCAAAATTAATTGGTCATCAGCAAACTTTAATGAATAAACTGTATCACCATCAAGTGGAAGTCCCATGTTCCTGCACATTTTTTTTGAAGTCTCTATTGCTTTCTCCTTATAAATTTTGAAAAGCGTGGGTGATAGACAACATCCCTGGCGTAAACCTTTGGTCCTTGAAACCCTGGTGACAAATTCTTTCCTATTTTTATTCTTGATATTGAATTGTTATAAACATTTTGTATAGCTTTTATGATAACGGAGTTGATACTAGTTGATTTTAAAGCTGTCCACAGATTGGCTAACGGTACATTGTCATAGGCTTTTTCAATGTCAATAAAAACTAAATGAAGAGGTTGTGATCAAACTGTTTTCTTTTCAATTATTTGCTGTAAGGAGAAAATATCATCTATATTTGATCTACCAACTCTGAAACCTGCTTGTTCTTCAGCCTCCATTTCCTTATACTCAGCTTCTAAAAAATGTTTTAACTACTCTTCCATAAAGTCTACTTATGCTAGTAACTGTTATACCTCTATAATTTTTGCAATCATCTTTGCTTCTCTTCTTGTTATTGCAGAAATGTATCATATCTTCCAATATGATGGTACCTCTTCTCCATTCAGACATTTTTAAAAAAGCTTTCTTAATAATTTATTTGCACCATTTTTCAATAACTCTGCGGAAATATCTCCAATTCCAGCGCCTCTTCTACTTGTTAGAGGGTTTACAGCTTCTTTTACATTATATATATTGCAATAGAACATTCCAGTAAGGGGAGATGTAGCCAGGACTACATGCTGTTGTAACAGGTTGTGACGTTATAGACATGTTAATATTTGATTTCTGTCCAATTATGTAAATTAGATGTAAGGATTAATATAAGGATTGGGCAAAAGACTATTTGTATTAAAACGCCCTTATTTGTATTTGTGATGCGTGAAAATGTGCGTGAAAATGGTGCGAGTGCGCGTGTAAATCGTATTTTGATGAATAGCTCATAGATAAATTAGCGTACCAAACTGAGATTTGGACAGCGCACGCATAGTAAATAGCGCTGTATTTTCTTGGTGTCTGATGTTTGCTACGTGGAGTGCATATTGGCATTTTATTAGTAAAAAAAAGCCGTTTCTATAAAATCCTTATCTTTGAGATGGCAGAAAAGTCTTGATAAAATTTATTCCTGCTGCTGCAAAAATCAGTAATTCGTTGCAAGTAAGCATCTATCAGTTGTAGCCATCAATCTCATGATAAGCTGTTTCGACCAATCAGCGGCCCCAATTTTCCACTAAGATTGGGTCTCCGTCGGCGAATATCAAGTTAGTTCTATCCTGTAGTTCGAAGTTTTCAAACGTGCTCTCTGCGCGAGTTACCCGTGCAGAAACGTGTTTTTGAACGAGTAATAAGGGTTAAATTTGCGACGAGTTACCCGTTGCTGTTACCTTGAAGGGGACGAACTCATTATAAAAAAATAATAATAAGCTATTCAATAGTGTTTATCAGTGCTAGTATCGCGTGGATCAAGATTTCCACTTAGGGAAGGTGTATCCACCCGGGATATTCCTTTTTTGATCGCGAGGACACCTCAAGACGCGGGAAGGTGCATGCTCAACGCACCAAAAATTAAATGAGATTATATTATAACCCAATTGTGCCCTGAGATTTAGATTAGACTGATTACGGGTGTGACGGCGTGCGCGCGTACGAGAGGAGTCCCTGCGAAGCGGAAGTTGCAGAAAGGAGGTGACGATCCGAGGTGCAGAATTGCGGCGATTCACAGGACTGGCTGGTGACGTATCAACCCACGGAATCAACATTTCAAGTAAGCAATTGACATTTCTTTTAAGATCAGATCAACCTGATTCAGAGACGATTTTGAATTAAAAATAATAATTTGTGAACTACAAAGCTTATAAAAATTTTTGACTTACAATATACAACCTTGCTCCAGATAACTGTTTATGTGTTCAATTTATTACTATGCCTGACATTTGTTTTGTCGCAATATCCAATCGGATATTTTTCAAAAATTCCCTTCAATGTCTTCTAAATATTCTTCTCTACTCTCTACAATAGCTGTTTGAAATAATTTTCTCAAGACTGTAGTGAGATGCACCTAAATCCCTGAATTTCCCTGGAGTTTGTTCTTAAATTGTTTTTATACACGTTTTGTGTTACGTAATGTGGCCGATGAGTATAAAAAGTGGCCCCTGCAGATAAACTTCAACAAGAAGGAGTATATGACGACACGTGTTGTAGAAGTAGGTCTTCAGATCCTTAACGTTAGGCCTACTAGTAAGACGGACTTTTTCCATCACTGTTGTTTTATTAGAAACGACGTTTCGGCTACACAAAAAGTTGGTATCCGTCTTCAGGCAAAAACAAAAGAAAACCATAAACAATAAAAGGTTAACTACTCTGTCTCGCAACCGGCAGACAGTCAAAACACACAATAGTAGTTACATAATATATAGATAACAAACAAGAGTAAATAAATAAAACTTACCAACTATGAAATCTATAAGTCATCACACACACACACACACACACACACACACACACACACACACACACACACACACACACACACACACACACACACACACACACACAATGAATATATACAACACAAGACGCACAAACTCACATGACCTGTCGCAGTTTGCGGGTAACCTTGATGTACGCGTGTTCGTCGAAGAGACAAATTAATTTGTTATATTCATCGACTGACTTTCTTGTAGTCTGACTGGTTCTTCGGTAATCCCTACTCATGAGTTTCTATAAATAACAAATATTCTTGTCCAAGAATGCTTCCGAGCAGAACAATTCTTGTTCAAAAAACCTGAACATTTTAACGATCGAATTCGTGACCATAAATAATTCTTACTTAGAAATTCATACATTTAGTCACTGATTTTTAAAATAACTATTGTCTTCGGTTAGATATTTTTTATTACGAACATACTGGTATCAGTCACAACTCAAAATTCCCATATCACGAAATTTATTTAAATTAACGGGGTTTTAAATGAATATCCCGTAAAATAATTTCACAGCACTTAAAGTTGTTTTACAAGCATAAAAATACCTAAAACTAACAATGTCCTTTAACAGCTAATTTATAATGCTCAAACCTGCAATCTCTACTTACTAATACAGTGTCTTTATATGCTATCATATGCTTTTACTCCATACTACATCCCATATGCAATTAGAATGTCTATTGCAAGATACATAGCAACGAAACATTGCAGAACAATAACAAAGAAGTAATGTACCTATAGAATCCAATTTTTAGGCATAAGTTGATTAGGCATCAGTATTGAATTAGATTGATGATCTTGTGCAGTGAGACACCTCAAATTGTTCACAATTCGTCTCTATATCCACAGCCCATATGTGCATCCCTAGCGCGCAAGTGCGAGTATGCGGTCATAAATTTAATTAAAGAGAATAACTCTGTTATTTACATGTGTGGAACAATAAGAAATACACTGAATGTAAAGGTCAGAAGAGACACTCTTTTGAAATTTTATGAAGTGATGGCAGTGGCATGCGGTCTTTGTGGCAATGAGACTCGGACACCGAACGCAAAGACCCAAAGCCGTGAAATGAGATTTTTACAATCAGTAGTAGGAGTATCGCGGAGGGACCGGCTAAGAAGTGTGGATGTAAAGAACATGCTTGGAATATATACAACGTAAACGAAATGATAAACCAATACAGACAGGATCGGACAGACCACGTTGAAAGAATACATAAGAACAGGATACCAAAAGAAAAGACGGAGAAATATTGGAAGACCAAAGAAAATATGGTCGGACCAAGGACTGCGCAACTGATCGTAAGGTCAACAGCCTGAAGAAGAAGAAGAAGAAGAAGAAGAAGAAGAAGAAGAAGAAGAAGAAGAAGAAGAAGAAGAAGAAGAAGAAGAAGAAGAACTCCGTTATTTGTTAACGTATGAAAATTAAACTTTGACAAAGTATAAATCATATTGACGCTACAATTTTCTAATGTCGTATAAACGATTAAACATATCTTTATATGATTTTATACAGTTTTGTACGTTGAATATTTTATAAGTACTAATATTTGCAGGTAAAATTCAGACAGGATTTAACGTTTTTGCCCAAAGTCTATCCATATGTCTTCATTATCACTTCTTTCTCTATGACGTAGGAAGCTGTTTCAAGCAATCAGAATTCGTCATTCAGATACGTCATTTAGATTGCAAATGTTTGCAGTGAGGTCTTGGAGTTCTTCAGAAAGCGTTGACCAGAGTAGACGTATCCTCTGTGCACGATTGCCGTGCCAAGTATAACGAGCTTAGTGTCACTTTGAACTCTAACTATTCTTATACTTAATTTTAAAATATTAGTCTGAGATTAACAGACAATTTAAAACCCTCTATTATAGGGGTAATATAATAATAATATTTATAATTAATAATACGGGTCAGCGTCATTTAATGTTGTCCTGTGAGTGAAAGACGTCCGCTTAATTAAGTTATAAGCCTATCTCTTCTGAAGTTATAAGTTAGGTTAGGTTAGGTTATACGCGAGAACACTTCACGATTACGATAAGTACAAGTTCCAAGTTCCTCGCACTTTAATAATTAGTTACTGAACGCGTAGAAATGAGCCGTCAGATAATAGTATGATTAATTAAATATTTATCGGATCTAATGGATAGACGTGCGAAGTTAAGTGAACCCACAGCGGAAGCAACTCTCTCAAGCATAAGGAATTCATCCGTCAAGTAACAACCAACAGTGATAAACATTTATAAAATATTTAACACACTTTAAATGTAATTTCCATGTGTCAAAGACAACAATTTAAATTTAATTGTATAAGATGATTACAGACAACTTACGAGAATTCAGTTTAATTAATTTTCAATAAATATCAACCTCCATATTAACAAATATTTTATCATTTATCTACGCCTAAATGCTATATATATATCACTGCACTGCACGGGTATGTGCTATATGTATCACTGCATAGATATATTTCAATGTGTGTGTGTGTGTGTACAAACACTTCATGCTACAGTCTTAAAACAAACAAAAATAATATATAAAACTAAATAGCTCACATAACAAAGAGAATACAATCAACAATGGAATATACAAAACTGAATGCCAAGTCTGCAACAGATATTACATAGGCCAGACAAAAAAAAAATAATAGAAAAAAGTTACTTTCAGCACGTAAACGCACTGAAAAAAACATACATATATAAGTCCAATTTGGGCACACATAAAATAAATACAGGACACGAATTCCGAGACATCACCAACATATCACTGACAAAACAGATACCAAGATACTACACAAAGACACAATATTAAATATACGAGAAAATTTACAAATATATAAATATAAAACAACACGCGAAAAACTAATAGCTGAACAAATATAAACCAACACAAACCACGACACTATTTTCAAGACACTTAACATTGGAAAAAACTCAAATTTCAAAAACCTCACAATAACATTAATGTAAACTACCAAAAGCAAACAGGAAGCCCTAGCAACAACCAACCTGCACACAAGTATTCCGCAAGAATAAAAACTAAGAAGGTTGTGTATGGGCAAACTATTTGATTCCCGAAACATGTTCCAAGTAAGAGAAAAAAGAATCTTGATTGAAAACTAGTAGTATATATTAAATTTTATATCAAACACTATTTTCTACAGTCTGTTTCTTGATGTATCTAATATACTTAATATTTATAATCACTTTACCTCAAGATGTTTTCTCCTTATTTGGAACATGTTTCGGGAAACCTTGTGTTCCCATCTTAAGCCTTCTTGATTTTGAGTCTTGTGAAGTACTTGTGTGTTGGTTGGTTGTTGTTATGGTTTCCTGTTGGCCTCTGGTACTTTAAATTGGTATTATTGTGTGTGATTGTGGTGTTTATATTAATATTTTGTCTATTTTCTATGTTGAGTACTTTGAAAAACATGACACAATTTTCAAAGCACCTAACATAGAAAATACACAAAATACTAATATAAACACCACAATCACACACAATAATACCAATTTAAAGTACCAGAGGCCAACTGGAAACCACAACAACAACCAACCAACACACAAGTACTTCACAACACTCAAAATCAGGAAGACTGAAGATGGAAACACAAGGCTTCCCCATATATCTAATACTCCTATATTGCTAGTAGGGGTCTGAAGACGACGAAACCATTACGGTGCAGACATATATGCGTCTGTCTCCCTCATTACTACTTCGAGTCTTATGCGCTTGCGCACTACTTCGACGCTTGCGCACAACGGGTCGAGTAGTGGAAAAAAGAGATAGAAGCAGTCGTTTGCTGTCTCACTTACTCCGTGACACCTCCACCTAACGGGCGATAGCAATATAGTAGTATTAGATATATGGGCTTCCCGAAACATGTTCCAAATAAGGAGAAAACATCTTGAGGTAAAGTAATTATAATTATTAAATAAATTGTATGTATACATATACAGGATATTTTCGTACATATGTATATATTTTAAATTAGGTTTTGGCTATTGTTATCATTTTATTGTATCGTGGCAGATACACTAATAGCGTCGCAGAATACAATTACCGTGTTGTCACATGCTCTTTGGTTCCAACGGCAGATTTATTGCATACGTGTATGTACGATATCCACATATTGGGTATCAGAATCACAGTAAAGGAAACAAAACTAGACACCAGTCACTAACTAAAATATTTCTCCGCATTTACAAGCAAATGATACGGTCTTTTTCTACGTGATAATATTTCGTTATAATTACTCGTCTGCTTTGAGTCGTGGCAGTGTGCGCGCGAGTAAGGAATATGCTTCACGGCAGCGCAGTAGAAGGGCGGAAAAACACAATCCAGTTTAAAATAAATCAGGTAAAGTGAGTGGAGTGAATCAATAGCGATGACTGGAGTGCAGGAATGGAATTCCGATATGATCGGAAACTGGGGCAGCGCAGCGCACCGGCTAAGTAAAAAACAACTTCGACTTGTAAAGTGAAGCAAACACAAAACAAAACGACAGCCATCTATTTACCTCATATGCTATTCAAACGTTATTTTGAACTGATTGATTTTTAAAATGAAATTTCAAGCGTTCCGTTCGTAAAATGGAGAAATAATATTAGTTTTTTTTTTTTTTGTAAATAATTGAGCATCGTTTATAAAAGAAACGTAAATGTATATTTGATTCTTCTTCTCTTTTCCTTCTACTTCTTCCTTTTGTTCTTGTTCTTGCTCCTCATCCTTATCTTGCTTATGGTTTTCGTACGTCTTTCCCTAATCGATCTGCTAATCATCTCTTACGTCTGTAGCGTAGTACTGTTATTTATCGGAAACCTTACTTCGTTTACCGTTTCTCTTATATCTTCCTGTTTAGTTTTCATCGGTTATGTAAGTTGTACAGTATATTCTTGGGTGTCACTACTGATTCTCTCCTTCGTGTATCTCTCTTATCTAATTATTCTTAGAAATTTTATTGTTTTCTCCTTCAATTTTAAATCCTGTTACTTTCTACATTCTTGTTACGTCGGTACAACCGTCGACCGACCAGTGAAGGCTATTAACCGTAATGCTCGTAACCAGTGTTGAGTAGGAGGTTTATACACCTTGCCAATAAGCCTTGAGACTTAGGAGCGTGCTGAAGTCCAGCTTGTAACATATCTAGGCTCGCGATATAAAAGTCACAAAACCTGAAAACGTAAAACGTTTATGAAGAAATGATCAGGTATATCAGATGTGACATTGCACAGCGGTTTTTGGCGAAACTTTTTTTTATGAAGTTGAGTAGGTCTCAACATAAACGTCATTACTATACGAGCAGAGAAATCATTATTGGTCCTGGAGAATTATTACCAACCCATCAGGGCTGAGAGGACGTGCGTCTTTGAGACGTCCCATAGGTTTAGCCTACATGTTCCGAGCTTCCGGAAGGAGCTCCTGCCATGTGGTCCAGGCCAGAGCGGAATATTTTTGTTTTTGGGGGTCGTTACAATGGCATGCCCCTACTGGATCACTCTAGTACAACATTTGACGAGGCCGTTTCTACGAATCACCTGGTCGTACACGGTACCTGCCAAGACCGGCTATGAGGGGATTTGTTTGGGTCCTTGCCGTTCAAACATAAAATTTATGTGCAAGACGCCGCACGGTGTCATCCAAGGAGCGGACACCGAGTCCACTTCTCAACAGACGAAAAAAGAACCGACGGAAGACCTTGGCCACTAGCCGAAACCCCCTGTCGAGAGGGCTTTGCAACTTTCTTTTATGAGCAGCAACAAGGTAACCCCAGACGGGCGCAGCGTAGGTCGGCAACAGATATGCGTTGAAATCAATTATTATTATATCTGAAAATTATGTTGATTGTGGAAGATATAAGGCGTTTCGAATATCTCGGTGTTGTACTTAATTTGGAGAATCAGACGAGGAAACAATGGTCCCAACAAAAAATGTGTGGTAGTTTTCAGTTTGGAAGCCAGCGTATGGAGAAACAAGAGAAATCAATTATATAAGTGTAATAAATAATCTTAATTAACTTACTATGTTTTTAATTTAAAATATTACCTTTATGTATTTCTAGGTATTACATATATAATTTGTATAAGGGGCGTAAAATATTTACAAAAAAAATGAAGATATTTTCATGATTTTTCAAGCACCCCCCCCCCTTATACAATTTTGTTACTATATCCTTCAACTTGATAGCACCGAAAGTTTTAAATAATGCCTTATTTAAATACTGTTTCTTTACAGAGAATTACTTCTTTCAATCATTTTTTAATTACCCCTTTTTATGCAAACACTTGATTGTGACAGAGGTAGCTTCTTAGAAATATCACTAGAAGTAGCTAAGTAGCTACCTCCTATTTCTCATAAGTGTATGTTTGTGTATTATAGTTTTACTATTATTAACAGATTATATATAACTATATCTTCTGTTTATAATATTATATACTGAAATAATAACACACTTAATGTCTTTAATTTTATTTATAAAGTTTTCAAATTCAAATATAAGCATATATTTGAATATAAATAAATATAAATACTTGCATGAGAAAACGTATATATGTTTGTGTGTTGCGGTGCGCGTCGCGCTATATATTTACGTAAATTACCGAGTTTGTACATATTAGATTACAGAGTCACATATTATATAGAAGCCCTTTATCTCCACCTCCACATTTGTATTGATTGGCTTCACAATATCGCCCCAGACACGGGGGATGGAAGTCAACAACACAGTAGCCCCACATGTTTTGAAGCCTATCAGACGTTAAACAAACACATACGTTTGGTATTTAGTGATAATAATTGTTAATCAGCGTAAACCAATTTGACCCCGGTAAAACACCTCGGCCGCCCGCCCCGTCTGTAAACATAACAAATGATATACGTATTATGAAGTTTATTCAGTCTTTATGGAAAATAAAAAATAAAAGCAGTGTAAAACAAACAAAAACAGTCGCATTGCCGGAAATAAATTAAATATTTTCTGTACAGCTGGTGAAAACAAATTAGTAAATGTATCGAGTCCAACTACTGTTTCATACGGTTAGTCAGTGTTTATGTTTCACACGGTGGGTGATTAACTTCGCAGACACCGTATCCCTCTTCGTATTTCCTGGTCAAAACTATACAAAGATTAAATGCACGGTTCTGTTAATATTTTAGATAGTAAATGTAATATTTTATATGGAACTTGATTAAAATTTTTGTAATACAGAAAAATGAAATTAAAAAAATACTTTTGTTTTATAAGCGTTTACTAAAGAATATGGGATTCTGAAAATACTGACAAGAGTGGTTTATTACCAGGGGAACACTGCGGACATCAGTCATTGTGAAACTATCACACCTTCTTGTCAATAATAACTACACATTTCTTAACGAATTGCTCTTTTTTATTATTAGCTTCATTATACGTAATTCAATAGTTTTGTTTTAATGCTTTATTCTTTGCTACTGCTTCAGTAAAAAACATAGTAGCAACAAATGGTTTTTAAGGCGGTTCAGTTCTGTTACATGTGTGTGGATCGAAGTGATTGTTACTGAAAAGTGATTTAATGAAAAGTGATTATTGTGTAAATTAGTACAAACTGTCAGAAGGTGAAATTTATTATTAGTGTGGGACAAATTTGACTTAGATTATTGTATAAGAGTGTCTTTTTGATTTCTAACAGTTATTTGTGTCTAATTAAAGTTCGTAATTAAATGACTTCGTTGGTGTCAGTTATTCTGTTTCCACTGTAAGCACGACGATCTGTGTGACCGTCGTAAGGGTATTACTGACATAAACATATTGTTACGACTGTCTACTGATCGTCGTATGGTACAGTGGAAAACTAAATACAAGACACCAATTAAGTCACTAATCACCAGCTTTAATTATCACAATTTAACAGTTTGTAATTAACAAGACAGTGTCTTACAACAAATCAAATAAAAATTGTTCACACGCAATAAAAATGTTAACTGATGTAAAACACAATTGTATTACAATCGTCCCGCACAATTATAAAACAGGTAATACTTCGCCACAATACTCGAACCGCACTGAGATATCGCAACTCAAACTCACAGAGTTTCGCCCGACAATAACTGAACTGAGCGTCCCTGAGTACTTGTATTTATACCCCCCCCCCTGAGGTTCCAGAATATTTGCTAATAGGCGTCTACTAGAAAACACTAGAACGTAATTCACTGCTGCTTGACACAGTGCGTGCGGCCGCGCGAATTCTCTGATCGTCGCTGAGACTTCTCTAGCAAAAGCGCTGAGAATCACGTACGCACACGTTACAGCCGGATTCCTCTGGAGCATTCGATAAACACGTAGATTGTTCTGTAATGTCGTAAAAATATAAACAAGTAAACGAATTAAGAGTCTCTGTTATTATTTTTCTGATACAGTGATATTATATTATATATACTAGTTTGCTGTATTAAAGAAAAAAAGTCGATTTTGTGGAAGTCTGTGTACAGTACACGTTGCTTATAGTAGAAGTAGTTAATTCTGTTCTGTCCTCAGCTTGCTGTTGAAATAAAGCATTAGTAAGAAGTTGTTGGATTCAAGCATGGAAACGTATCTACCACAAGGACTAAATGAAACTTGTTCTATAATATGAAACTAATATTTAATATTATCTTTAATATTATGAAATTATCAATACTCTTGTTATTCTTTTTGTAATTATTAAAATCATAATTATTCCTTTAATTCGTTGTTAGTTCTTCAATACAAAACTACAATATTTGTAATTGCACATTGTAATTGTAATTGTTGCAGTTTGTGATTTCTTAAAATTCTCTGTTTGCAACGAGAATGACGAATTTTTTCCACTAAATAAAGTTTTTTTGGTCTCCGTATTTTACTTTGTTATTTTCACCAAATTGTTTTATGAGTCGTATCGTGTACTTGTGGTTTTATGAGAGCCACTTATGCATCCAATTTTTGGAAACAAGTGTTTTAGGGAGTCCTCGTCGTTAGACCACATCTGATACTCCCAGTAGATACCTTTTTGCATTATTTTTATGTACATGTTACTGTAGCTCGGACGTTCAGTGGCTAAAACCGCCTGTAAATAATGGATTATTGAAGTGTGCTGTCTAGCAGTTATCTGAATTTATTCTCAGCTAGCCAAATAAATTAATTTAAATTTTCTTCAAAAATGTTCCACAACAGATCACTTAAAAAAAATATTGTCAATTTTAGAGAAAATTAGTTTAAATTTTTAAATATCCGAAAAGCCATTTGATTATGCTGAAAATATTTATTTTCCGAAAAGAGGAAATCTGAAGAAAGAAACATTATTTCTCCATACTTTAAAGAGAAATAGGTGTTTTATGATAACCTTTTATTTGTGACGTTTTAGCACAATTCGTAGTTACCACAGCAAAAACTTCCTTTCTCAAAGTTCCTCTTTGGTTCCTTACCAGGGCGAGCTGAAAGATTCTTAGATCAACTCCGTGAGCATCCACGGTGCTTCGATTAGAATTTTGATATCAGTTGTGTTTACTAGCGGACATGAGATGATGTCGTTTGTAGGAGATAAGTGTGAGGTGGTGAACAAAGTGGACTGTATGTCTCACAAGGCGATTCCGTGTAGGACCGGCGTGAGCATTGTGATAATCAAGATTGTGAATCGTAAGAATGTAACCAGGCGGTAGAGTCATCTGATTGAAGCGGTTTGTGGATCGTCTTGTACAATCATGCGTCGTGTACTTGAATACAAATCCTAGATAGATAAGCATACGGCAGATCGATGGGTCGGAGCTTCTACACTTCGGAAGGGCAGACAGAGCGTATGTTCTGTATCAATCGACTAGGGTGATAGGCAAGCGCCTCAATATTTAAAAGAATCCAGCGCGTCCAGTTGAACAATCTCAGAGCACGCTCACGTGCAAATAACGACATTCAGTAACATAAGACTACTCATTTCTTTGCATACGTACAACAAATGTTATTAGAATTTCGGCTTGCCGGGATGTAAGGCTATTGCATGCAAACCTTTCAGCCGTACCTTCGACGGCCATCTTCAGTGCAGAAGGCTGCAAACACACTGACCAAGGTTTCGCAGTTAGTGAACTGTGATTAAAGCCGAGATTTTAATAATATTTACGCTGGGCGTAAAAACCACAGACAGAATTTGGTACATAATAATTTATGAAATAATAAATATCAGTGGTTGATTTCTAAAATTATAGGTGCCGGAACGCACCAATTCAAAAGTTGTACAGACGCAAATATACTTATATTTTATATTAGAGTATAAGTTTACATCAGGTTATTACAAAGGAGGTCTACATTTTTAAATCCTTGTAAAATATGTAACATACGTATAAACTTGTATCTAAAAAGGTAATAATGTTTACTGATATTTCTAAACAGCTAGGTTAGCCGCACGAAAACAGAAAGCACGTCACTCATTATGGCATCACCCCGGAGCCTCAATCAAACACTAAGTGATGGTTTCGGTGGTTAGGGCATTTTAAAATGTTTCCATAGTTTCATCATTACATTTCTTGTTTGTTTGTTTTTGACCTTTCCTTACTCTTTTCCAATGGTGTATGATGGCCAGAAATCAGAGCCCTCTCACATTCACTTAAAGATATTTCTATTGATTCAATAGCATATTTCAATGTAGAAACACTCTCCGGAAAAATTCTGGAATGCACATATTCTAGGAAGCTCCCAACCAGTTGCCTTTCATGTTGTTTTAATTTTGAAGCAAGTTTTTTTTTTCATTTTCTTCATATCCAATAGGGACATTTTTTTAACGATGGTAGTTAAGATAAAGATTAGTGCTGGTGTTTGATTTTGACAAATGATTAGTGTTGTAGTGTGGCAGATGAGGGGCACAATTTAAAAAGTGGTAGTAAATTTTTGTAATAATTAGGTTTTTCTTTTCATATATTTTTTCGGTAATTTATTTTTGGATCAAAGGGGTTTCGGAACGCCGTTCCGGCGCTTTCCCCCTGAAATCAAGCCCTGATAAATATTATTACATCATAATATTATAATATTTGATACATTGATACATATTCTATATTAGATCAGATGGAAAATTCATTACTTGAGTGGTAATCCTTACTGAACTGATTAGAGAAACGGTATGGAAAGAAAATAGCAAACTGGAGGGCTGCTTTAAAAACAGGACATATAAAAAGTAAAAACATGTAATAAAAATATTCGTAGTCTACTTAAAGGAAAAATAATGTGGAATCAACTATAACAACTAATAGAAATGAGGTCGGTAAGAATCGAAAGACATGGAAAGGTGGAAGAAGGGAAACGTAAAGGATAAGGAGGAGGGGGAGGATAGGTAAAGGAAAACAGGTAAAACAGTTAAAATTTGTATTGTTATTAACGTGAGTACATAGAGTACACGTGGCGTGTCACAATAACGTCCTTCAGCGGTAATGCGTAACTACGAGTAATTTGCGTGTACGTAATCTGAGATGACGTAACGTTTAAAGAGTTAAAGAATTTCAAACAGTAAGTTAGTAGACCACAGAAAATCGATTTTAATTACCTGTTTAATTCACTAACGCCGTATGTGCATGGCTGATTTATAGTTAACGTTACCCCGTAACCCGGTTAAAAAACAAAAAAAAAGGCTTGGGTTTGGCACGTGGCTGTGACGCCTTATTAAACAATAACAGTTTCTACCGTGTAATCGTGTAATTTCCTACCCAGCCTTTATACCCGCAGAAACTGCATGGTAATTTAATTACTATAGTACTTCAGAGAATGTTCGGGGGTGATTCGCGGACAGGTTGTATGTTGTTAACGGCTTTATACTGTCATGTCAGGCTTAAACTCTTCTCATGCTCTCTCGCTTAGATCCGTTTTTCAAATCTTCGAACTTAATGTTAATGTACATATTTTGGAATTCTCTAACTTTAAACGGTCGTTTTCATTTTACAAGTCATAATAAGTAAAACGTCAATTAGTAATGGCCCCTTTTAATGGAGTTCTCTCTATATGCAGCAGTGCTTCTCGAATTACTTCTATAGAAATATGTCAACGCGCATAAGAGAATCCCCACAGTTTCCTTTATGTCTCGCGTGAATTAAATGAGATGTTTTTTTTAGACGGTTTTCATAATGACAACAACAACAACAAAAAAGATAAAATATAAGTCTGGTGGCGATATGATATACTATAAGCCTGTTGAAAATATATAACGATATATTTGAGTCTGGTGTCGGTACGTCTCCCATTTCAGAAAGAGGATTTCACGGACACATTCCCGGATTCATAATTATAATCTTGGATTGTAAACAACTTACATAGTTTTTAGAGGGACAGCTCTTCGGGGATTCGTTCAACTTCAAGCGATTCGCTATTTTCTAAAGCCGACTTATACAAATGAACCTTAGTAAATAATACACGATTGATTGGAAACAAAACCAGCATGATTAATATCCATAAGTGTTTTTAATTTATGATATACTTTCACTCATTTTTCTTTTATTGAGAAAAATAATAATGTTCAATATCTGTGTACTATCCTCGAAAGTAATAGTACTTTTCTAATATCTAAAGAAAAAAGTAATACCATCGTACCTATTTTTTAAATATAGACTTGCAGTAGCTTATCCAGAAACAATTTAATATGAAGCAAGTTTGACTGAACGACTTTAGTATATGTCAAAGTAAAAAGTCAAAAGACCTAGTTTTGTACTAAGGTAGTACAAACTAAGTAAGGAAGTTAACTATGTTGGTGCTAACTAAGGAAGTGATGATGCGCCCGTCAGAAATGACGATGGCACACTGAGAATCCGGAAAATTGTGAATTAGAAGAATTTATAGGAAGACTTGATATAGTAAGGACAAACTAACTGCATATTGCCTAGACTGGACAATTAGGTAAAAACGGACGAGATCTGAACTGTAAAGAAATGTTTTGACATTTAAAAAGAAGAGCGGAATTCAAGATTGTTGTTAAATCTTATAGGTCTATCTTTCATTTGTGTTATATGTTTCTCGGCTTGTCGTAAAAATACAGTTCATTTACTAGCAGAATGAACTACTTAGTCATTTTCAGGAAACAGTGTACAGCTAACTATGAATTTAATGAACTCGGATGCAATTGACTTTCTTTTATAGCAAACCAAAATTATTAACCCTGATCCACAGATATTAAGCGTACACATAAAATAATTCGTTTATAGTGAACGTCAATCTATTTTTTAATAAATGGAAAACCTCAAAATTTCAAAAGGAATGCCAATTTAAAACTAATGCATTACCTACTTGTGTAACGGAGTTTAGCGTAGAAACGAAGACGAAAATTAACGAAGCATTCAGTGGCATTGCGGGCATTTATTCGGAGAATGTGGCAGAGACATTTTCGTTAGCCTATTTTTCAACGGCGTTTGACTGCTACATTTACAACAGTCACATGTGGAATTGTGGAATGTGTAAAAGGCACAGACTCTTTCAACGGACAAAAAATATCTATCATTGAAAGAGCGAAGCGAGTTCTCAGTTTTAACTCGACGTTTTCGTATTTGCCTGTCTATCTACTCTACTCTCTGACTGATATATTTCTCACGACGATTTCTGTTTTGCATTAACCGATTTTTGTGAAACTTGGCATGCGTGTCCATACCTTTATCCCTCAGACCCTATTGTTTTTTTAGATTGACTCCAAAATAGTGGGGAGGGGGCGTAAAAGCAAGGGGTCGAAATTAAAAACAATATCTCAAAAATCTACGTGGGGTATCAAATTAAAAGAATTTTAACCACATCGTGAATATAGTGTTTTGAAATGGAAAACTTTTGGGCATAAGATTCCAATATGTATGCCACAATTTTGAAAGTTTGCAAAAATCTATATCTGGTATCAGCCCAAAGGGAATTTTAACCCAACTCTGTATGAAGTGTTTATACTGAACATTTTCAACTTTAGGGGCGCCATGGGTCAATAATGAAAGTCAAAACATCGAACAATTCTAAACGTTGGGAAACGAAATTTTATTAAAAATGGAAACTTGGTATCTTTAATAATTTCACGATATTACTGTCTGGCAATAATCTTGCAAATTTTTGACCGTCTTTAGAAAGTTTGTAAGGTATGTTTACAGAAATCTTTATAGACTGTTATGAGTTACATATATATGTGTGAAAAATATGCTGCATAGGCATGTAGGCCTACATATATATGGAAACAAAGATAAACTTAAAGTTAAGACCAAGTGATTTGTAATTTAGGTATTATGGTTATAAACTTAGTGTTTACTGCTTTCATGATAATAAAAAATAATGTAATAATGATGGTCAACTTTCCAATGATAATAATAATAATAATAATAATAATAATAATAATAATAATAATAATAATAATAATAATAACAATAATAATAATAATAATAATTTGATTGTTTTTATTAATATATTAATATTTTTACGACGGTCTCACTGATCTTCGTATGGTACAGTGGAAAAAAATACAGACACCAATGAAAGTCACTAATTTAATGAGTCACTATCAGATTTAGTGAGTCACAAATAAGAATTTTAAATCAACAAGGTACTCTCATACAGTAATTCAAGTTAAACTTGTCCTCACGCAGTAATAATGTCAACTGTAAAGAGTTCCGCACCAGATATAAAACAGTTACTTTCCACAACAACAACTTGATCCGCACTGAATAAATCGCCCAACGTAACGAATAGCAAATCTTGTTTTCCTTTGTTAATACGTTATGTTCTTTTTTTTTAAATGTTTCTCTCTTTCAAACACTGTGAAGACACAGTCCCAAACGTCATATTTTTCCTAACCATGGCTCTTATGTCTTTAAACGGTAAATTAAAAAAAATACATTACTGTATTATCTAATCTTACAAATGAAAAAAAACACGTATTTTCGCTTTACATTAAGAACTAGAATAATTTACGATTAGTACGCTTCTTCTGCTTCACATCCTAATATATCGACACAATCAATTATTCAGAACGTCGAAAATGTGGTGCGGGTACGGATATTAGGACAGTTCCCAAATTTTTACTGCCCTTTACCAACCACACAGAACATGACTTCCTTCCTACTCGAGTTATACTCGTATTATAATGTCGTTGAGGAATACATGTCGCCTTACAGTGCATCTGCTATTTTATTTCAGATTTAACACGTTATTTGGAAAGTTAATGCATAAATAGCCTACTTCAGTACGTCAAAAGGCCGATGTCATAGTACAAGTACAGATTCTGCCAGTACAGTATAATTTACTGTAGTTCTTCGTTTGCGTTACTACATCCACCCCACCGCTCCCCCCGACTAACTACACTTAGACAACCCCTAAACGAACGCCAGTCACTCTCTCATTTGTAGTCAACCCGTCGTCCCATCGTGCTCTCCTGCCCCATCCGTTTCGTGACCTGAAAACAAACCACACATCACTGCCGCACCGCTTCCGTTACTACGTTCTACTTGGCTTCACTAAGCTTTCACCTGATCTTTTCATATGCAAGTAGTAGAAGCTAGTTTTGAAGTTTTGAAATAAATGAAAATGTACCCATTGTGATAAGCTTACATTAAACTTAGGACTTATTAAATGTCTGAGCTATACTAAATAAGGCCAGCCAAATATGTCCTTACGTTGACGTTGTCGTGATAACAGCCAGATCAAGACAACGGCTAATTAAGGTATACAAAGAGTTGAATCGAAAATCCGCTAGAACGGGACTCATTGTAAAATCAGCAAAACTAAATACATGCTGATTTCTGCATCAGAAAGGAGAAGAAATCTATATAATTTATGCATGGAGGATAATTCATTTGATGTAGTTAATATGTTATGATACCTGGGTAACATGATAGGTAATGAAGGGCCCATAAACAAGACAATACATGACAGGATAGAAATAGGAAATAGGGCATATTATGCCAATAGCAGACTATTGAGAAGCAAACTCATTAGTCGTAACACTAAAATAAAAATATATAAGACAATTATCAGACAGGTTGTTACTTATGGAGACGAAAATTAGCCTCTGATAAGACAGTAACAAGAAACACTAAGAAGGTTTGAAAGAAAGATTGTAAGGCATATTTATAGCTCGGTTAAAGAAGATGACGGATGGAGAATAAGAAATAACCAGGAGATAGATGAGCTATTGAAGGATGAGGGGACGTAAGATTCGTAAAGTCTCAACGAATACAATGGTTAGGTCACCTGAGGCGGACAGATGATCAGCCTATGCCAAAGGAAATCCTGAGAACGCAAGTCTATAAAACCAGAAAGAGGGGTTGACCTAGGATAAGATGGTTGGATAATGTGCTAGAAGATCTGAGAAGAATGGATGTGAGGGGTTACACTAAGATGGCGATAGATAGGAAACATTGGAGAAGGTTGGTGTTGGGAGCAAGGCTGCACACTGTCGTTTTGGAGTGTCAGTTAGATGTGTTCATTTTTACCTGTCACATCGGACTGAAGTGATGCGTCTCCTACGGTCACATCGGTGTGCCATCAGTCGACTGCATATCAAAAAATTCCTTTTAAGATGTAGATAAATTTAGATAAATATTGATTTAATGCCATTGTTCAATAAAAACAAGTCTCATTGTTTAAGAAAGGAAATCGGAGCTTATGTGAAAACTATCGGAGAATAAGTCTCCTGAATACAGTATACAAAATGTATGCGAAGATAATCCATAATAGGCTAAAACCGTTAGGTGAAGTCCTTTTATTAGAGGAGCAGAATGGATTCAGGAAGGGAAGATCAACAATTGATAACGTTACTATAATGAAAGAAATAATTAAGAACCGAAGGGAATATAATCTAGAAACACACCTGGCATTTATTGGTTATGAAAAAGCATTCGATCGAGTTAACAGGGAAATCTTAGAGAGAAGACGGTATCCTCCATATTTAATTAGAGTGATCAACAACTTATATGACGGCACGGCTATTATGATACGCACTGGAAGAGGAAAGACTAACCCAGTGATGGTTAATCGAGGTGTCAGGATGTAGGATGTAGTCTTTCACCTACGTTCTTTAATAATTATTTGGATGATATGTTCAGACAGTGGAAAGCTGAAGTCAATCCAGGGATAAATTTACATCCTGTCACCACATACTAAGTGCTCTGTTATTCTCTGATGACCAGGTGATACTCCCAGTACATGCTCTACATGTACATGACATACCACTTAAACCGTGTATGTCGGACATATAATTTTAAAATATCTCAAAGCAAGACGAAGCATATCCCCTTTAAGGGGAAATTCCCAATCCGTTCCTAAATAGTTATTGGGGATAAGAGTAGGTATTGCACTTTGCTTTTGTTGGTTCCGACACAAGTTATGAACATGATGATGAGAAGAATAAAAAAGTAAATAAGTATTAGATGATGAGTGGTACAATACAACGAACACTAAGGAACAAAACAAGAACTGATACTAAAATGAAGTTCTATAAAGTAATGGCGATACCTGTTCTTACACATGCTAGTGAAATATGGACGATAACTGGGAAAGAAAAGCAGCATATACAAATCGCTGAAATGTTTTTTTTAAGGCATGTGAGTGGTTATCGTGTAAGGGATCGTATGCGTAATGAACATATAAGGGCCGAACTGGGTATATTCTCTATCAATGATAAGATAGAAGTACGAAAGCAGCAGTGGATGGAGCACGTCTACAGAATGGGCCACCAGAGGCTAGTAAAGCATGCTGTAGATTACCAGACCAGTTGGCAGAAGATCTGTAGGTAGGGCCTGGAGGGCTGTAAGCCTACACCGTGAAGTGACGACGATGACAATAATGGCATTACATAACGATCCATTAAAGAACAATACTAAAATGAATAGTTGTTTTTATATGCCCAAACAAGGCATTACACCGTTTTAACAGTGTAATAGTACAATCAGTCATTGTAAATAGCAACCGTTCACTAATTCAACCTGTGTTTGCCAACTGTTTATAAAAACAGTTCGTTTTTTGTGCAAAAACGACATAAACGCCTACCACTAAATTGACGGCTCTTTCAGACAGCGCATGCGCGAAAGCTGGGTGTGAAGTACTGAGCGGACTGACTCCTACATACGATCATTTCTACCTGATGCCATGCCAAAGTGATACACCGAATAATGCGATTTCATCAGTCCGTCAGTTCACACTTTTGGTGTGAGCTCACATCACTTTGTCCCTACACACGATCGATTCGGTGTGATAGCCTAATGTGATACACCGAAATGATCGCTTAAGCGATGGGCTACACACATTGCTCGGAAAACAAAATAAACATTGCTACAATACAGCTATCCTGGCCTTGGATACAAATGCGACTACTGCTTCCAAAAACCTACAGCCAACATAAACGAAAACCAAAAATTGTTTAAAATAGATGGCGAATACAGACAGATGAAACCAAATCGACTCGCGTAATATATTGTCTGAAACGAGACAACATTATAATGTTAGCCAACTGTCCGTCTGTAACATCAACCTTGGAATTTGCTGTCCATGGCTGTCCGAGTGTTATCACTAACTAAAATACATTATTGCCACACGGAACACAGTTATTTTAGATACTATAAAATTTTTACCTCACTGCCTAAACCAATTTTTGCAGATTGCGAGGTTCATCAGAGGCTGCTGCCAGGAGCGCTGTCCGTCCTGTTTATGGCGAGGCGCCGTCGTTCGAATAAGTAACAATAATTAACAAACTCCTATGCGAAACAAAAAAACAAACAACAGACAAAAGTAGAAAACTACAAATGCATATCACTAACGTATACGGTATAAATAACCATACTGAAAAAATAATCCGCAAATTAAAAAAAAAACAGAATACAGTTTTGTATAGAGAACAGAACACACACTGTAGAAAAACCACACACAGCTAAAAAAATTTGATTTTCCTAGTATTTACAAATTAAATTGCTCATAATGTAACAGATTCTACATAGGCCAGACAAGACGCAGCTTCAAACAGAGATACAATGAACATATAAAAGCGTTACACTCCCACCACTGAATCCACCTTTGTAAACCATCTCATTGAGATGAACATGCACACGTGCAAAAACATTAACAACAACATGAAAGTCCTACACGTACACACGAAAGGCCGAAAACTAGACAATATTGAACAACTAAACATATACAAACACAGAAGAACGCATAGAAACGACATCCTAAACGAACAGCACAATTTAAATAGGACATAATATTTGAATATATTACATAACACACACACAAGAACGATCTTTCTAAGGACGGCTCCATCATCAATAAACAGGGCAGACCAGGACGAAGAGCGCTCCTGGCGCCAGCCTCTGTTTAATCTCGCGATGAGTGAAGACTGGTTCAGGCATTGGAGCAAAAATTTTTAAATTGTTATCTAAAATAATTGTGTTCCGTGTCGCACTAATACATTTTAGTTAGAGATTAAACAACTCTACTTGCAATAAGCATAGGATGTTAAATATGTCGAGACGCATCTCGACAGACATCTTACATGACGGAAACAGGTAACAACAGCTCTGGGCATATCTTTAGGCACATATACTGGTTCCTCGTATATATATGGTATCCCTGGAAAATGAATTCCTCTTCTATAAGGCAATTCTTAAACAAATCTGGTTGTATGGCATTCAACTATCGGGGACAGAAAATAACTCAAACATGTGATACGTTCCAGATCACATCATCACATAAAGAATGTCTTCTGTTCGATGTGGAATTGAATACCATTACACGAGATACAGGAACTGAATAACAGCGCACCCCTAGCGAGCTACCAAGAAAGATGGTTAATTACGTAGACGCACAAGATGATTAAAATGCTTTACACAAACGGTCATACCAAGCAAATTTTTTCACTTTATTTTAGATTAACGTAAGGTAGAAAAGCTCGTCTTTCGCATGAGACGGGTTTTCCTTCCTCCCACTAACTTAAGTTTTTTTTAATATTATTAATAATTCTAAATGTCATCTTAACAGATTGCAAATAAACATAAAGCTTTAAAAAATGTACTCGGCATAACATTTGTAAGAGGGTGCTGGTTTGTAAGAGGCGTTGAAAAATAACTTCGCTTTGCTTATGAGAGGACTTATTTTTATTATTACTCTGATCTAGACGTAGTAGTGAATGATTGTAATTTTTCAATTAAAAATAGAAATAAAATTTTATGACTAAAATAACAATAATAGAAAAACAATGGAATCAGTAAAATTTTAAAAAGATTAAGATAAACCCACTAAACCTAATTTCTACCATTACTTATTTTATCGCTTAAACTTTTTTGTTACTACCATTGTTCTTTTTTGTATTAACTAACACGTTATTACTCGTTCGTGATTTATTATCCAGTTTTTACAAAAGAGTAACCCCTGGTAAGCTTTAAATAGTTAAAATATTTTTCTTACAGTTTGGTGTTGTTGCGATCCACGTTGCTTACACTTCAAGACTTAACACGCGCATCATTTTTTTTTTTTGAACTCTTCCCAGGGACTCTCTTCTTAATTCTTCTGTAACCTATATTTATTAAGTCTTTCCCTTACATTTTGGCCTTTCTCTCCATTTCTCTTTTAGTTGCTGATTGGTTATCAGCAAGGCATACGGGATAGTTGTTTTGGGTCTAAAACTTTCACACGTGTAAAGCCAAAGTTGTTGACAAGTTGTATTTTCCTTTTAATTTATTGCATATTTGTAATCTGTTCGACTTGCAAAACATTAAACAAATTGTATGACAGACACATACAATTGTCCATTGACAGATTGACAATTGACAGATCGTCTTGTTATTATCTACAGATTAAACGCAGACACAAATAATATAATTAAAAGACTAAATGGGCAAACATGTAAACAACTAAACAACAAGTCATTACCACTGGATGCTGGCATGAACTGAGTACATTACTTCAGTATATTAAACACTGAGCCTATAGGGCAGAAATAGCAGTTGACAATAACGCTTAATGTTGACATGAACACAAATGATACAGGTATTACAGTACAGATAACACAGTCATTACAATTCAGTCAGGCCCGGCTCCAGGTAGGGAGGAACCGCTCCACCGCCCAGGGCGGCAAATTTTAAAGGGCGACAGATTCCGGGATGTTAAGTTTTGAAATTGAGAGAAAAAATAAAATTATTCACTTAGTTTCATCAGAATATATAAGATCAGTAAGAATCACTTTATGTATAAATTCAGCGGAGTTTAACAAAGAGTCAAAAACTCGTGAAAGAGAGAACGTCTACAGCTAGCTGAATCACTTGATTACAGCGAAGTCATAAAGGAGTTTGCCAGTGCAAAAGCTAGACGAGTATTTTTTAACTAAGGTATATGATAACACTATAACTTTTGTCATATTTCAGTCATAATGAATTTTAGTTACTATTTTAATTTTAAGTCATCACATAGACATACATTTTTATTGTCTCATGATTTCTTGTATTGCCTCTACACTTTTTATTGTACCGTTTCCGCACCGTAAACGCGAGAAAGTTCTAGTTATTTGATAAACACAACAATGCAAACATTTCTAGTCGTCATTTAAAGGCAATCGCCGTATCTTTAGAGTAGGTTTAGTGAGCGTGAATGTGTTCAGAGTTAAAATATGGACGGTGGGGGGGGGGGGGGGCACTCATAAATACTGCACAGGGCGGCAGAAGAGCTGGGGCCGGCCCTGAATACAGATAATACAGATTACACGTTATTCTTTGAACCTGAAGGGTAGGTCTAACAATTTATGTCTCTCGGTCTGTAAATATCTTCACTATTATCGAAAAAATTAATTGCTAGTGGGTTAGGCTGGTATTCTTATTTAAACATGTGTTTCCTACAGAGGCGCACAATTTCTTCTCTTACAGTAGGAACTTTTAGGTCTCGATGTATAGAATTCTTGGGGACAAACCATGGAGCGTCCACTATTGATTTTAATGTTTTGGAGGGGAAGCGCTGTACAATCTTAGATGTTACTCGTACTAGCAGTACTCCAAAGTTGAATACTTAAGTCCATACCGGTTTAAGAACTTCTTTATATATTGAAATTTTTTTGACATGACTTAAACGCAATTTTGTGCCTATCACCCAGTAGATATTTCTGACCTCAAGGTTAAGTTCAGTCTTCTTGGAGTTTACGTGTTTCTTTCAAGTCAGTCTCCTGTCCAGGTGCATCATAAGGTACTTAGCACTTTCAGCTTGAGGTACTGGTTGATCATTAATTGTTACTGGAAGGCAGTTATACTTAACTGTGGTGAAGGTAACGTGAACTGACTCGGGCGAAGTGATTTTTATGCGCCACTTATGAAACCATAACTGAACGCTGTTTAGTGATTGTTGTAGCATAGAGACTTTATTGAGAGGTCGGAATGTGTCGCTAGGATTGCTGTCAGCGGCGTACGTAGGATTTCTGACAAGTAAGTAGCGAGAAGTTCTCTGACTATTCTCGTTTATGGAATTCCAGTATTTTTATTATTTTTATCAACTATTGTTACTTTCCTTAGTTCAGCAGATCAAGTGTACTAGCGCATGTGTTTGATTTTTAATTACCAACAGTTGACATTTTCTTTGTTCGGGAATTTTCACGCATTGTGTTCCATGTTTGTTCACACAGTATTATATACAGTATAACAAGAGCAGTTAATTTAAAATGTCATATTCTGCAAGGTTAGCTAAAACTATTGTTAAGTTTTTTATTTTTTTTCATTTTAAAAATCGCCGGGATAACGTTACGGTAACTAATTCTGCTGACAGTGTACTGAAGTCGAGAGGGTCTATACTCCAGCCTACGTGTGTTGGTTCTGAGATTCATCTCATCCGGTACCACAGAGACGATGTCGGTTAACGCTGCGTTGCGGCGGGCCCGGGAAGTAACGGAGTGTCGACCTACATACACGCTTACCGTATATGGGTCACACAGAATATTATTCTAAACTACGGGGCTGCATTGTGTTACCCCAACAACTTGTCTCAGATTAAAGCCATTATGCATCTAAATACGATGCTACTTACGTGTACGTGTAGAAGTGAAGATAATAAAGAGAAATGATGTTGTGTAGTATTCCTGCGGACCCACGGTTTTGTGGTGCCTTACGCGTCTGAATACGACGTCGGTCACATGTCACATGACAATGGCAGCGTATATCGCGTTACGATGGTCACGACCTAATTAGACAAACTAACCTTTTTCAAACCACCTTGTGACTTCGTTTTTATATACCGATAACGCGTTTCAAAGCACATGCTTTATCATAAGCTCATAAAATATCCCTCGCAGGAGGTCGTCATTAGTTAAAAATCCAAAATCATTATGCACTCTGTACTTGTCAGTAGGTGCGCACCTAATCACGTTTGGTCGACCACTGAGTGGTTGTTCGCCTCTATCTGGTAAAACAGGTTATCTGGTAAAACAGGTTCAAGGCGGTATCGTATAGCGGATTGGATTAAAAGTTCAGCTGGTCATTCAATATGAAACCGTTATTGTCTGTGCTCTGTAAATTTCAAACTCATCCAAGGCATTCATGATTCGACCCTTTTCAAAAATACGTAGTGGTTCCAAGTTAAACTTGAAATCCGTGTAATTGTGGTCGTGTGAGCATAAATGTCGAGCATTGTTAAACATTATGTTGACGTAGTTAAGGCTTTTTAATTTTTTAGGTGGATGTTTAAGGAAATGTTTAAGAAAACCTCTCCCCGTTTGACTGATGTAAAAACAATTATAATCATTACATGACAGTTTATACACGCCTGTTAAACCTGCTTTATCAGCTTAGTTGATACCTGATATATGATGTTTATATCACTACACGATAGTTTATAGATAACGACTTAAACCTGCTTTTCAGGTAGAGGCGAACAACCGTTCAGTGGTCGACTAAACGTGATTAGGTGCGCACCTACTTACACGTATACAGTGCATAATGATATTGGATTTTTAACTAATGACGACCTCTTACGAGGGATATTTTATGATCTGATGATGAAGCATATGGTTTAAAACGCGTCATCGCATGAAAAAGAAGCCACAAGGTGGATTGAAAAAAGTTGGTTTGTCTGTTCATACAAGTGACTTGGCTACCGTTGCAAACATACGTGCTAAGTAGTCTGCTTATTCGAGACGAGACAATTGCTTTGAGAGTTACGATCGTCTGTTCGTCAAATAAAAGAAAAAGGATGTATGGTGGGATACACGCCGAAGCGAGTTCTTCAGTATCGAGTGGCGAGAACTGATTCAACGCGTAAAAGGTAGCTCGTATGTATTTTGAGTAAAAAAGGTTTTGCTATAAAGAATTAAGATTCAAATACGAGTAAACTATTAATTAAATGAGAAGAGGCCATACTAGTGTTTATATGTATTGTATTGTAAGAAATTGATATTTACGATGAACATACGTAGAATCATATCTCACGTCGTATTATTTTCAGTGTACATACATATATATATATATATATATATATATATATATATATATATATTATAACAGGACCAAATATCATTAATTTGGAGTTATATGTTAAGGGTATACTATATTGATGTTTAAATAAATTTTAATAGTTGAAACTCCACTCATATGTTATAGCGATCATAATAATGCATTGTACAAGGCGCACACGCGGCTGTTACATAATCAACTCACTGTGTAACAAATACGACCACACCCAAACATTCAATTATTAATATTTCGGAAACCAGTAAATTCATGCGAAACCCATTATAGCCAAAATGTTTGCCGAAATATTGATAATAGGGTGTGCGAATTTTATGCAAGGTAATTAAATAATAACAGAGTTAATTAATTTTATGTTAATAACTTCCGTAATAAGTGAGCTACATAAAAGAGCTTTTGATATGTTATAGCTATAAGAATTTACAACAAACTGTGTATTTTAGAATTAGCACAAATTGGCTTGCAGCCAAGATAATTGCAATATAAAAGTGCCACAGGAAATCCGGAACGACAATTCAGTTCCGTTTTATTAAGAATATTAATAATAATATAAATTCTCCGTCTGTGGGAAATTAGTTTCGTTCTCACGGGCTGAGGTGATTCAAATTTTGTGTAGTAGGGAGAGTGTGTCAGCCAATCAAATCATTCGAAGAAATTGGAACCAACGCGGAGTTTTGGGGCTGATTAAACACTCTACTGCCAGTATTCAAGAAGAACAGACGTATATCTTCGATCGTCTCATGTATATAATACATTTAATATTTATAACTAAATTTACCTCAAGATGTTATTTTTTCTTATTTGGAACATGTTTCGAGAGCTCCCGTGCTCCCATCCTCAACCTTTGCGATCTTGTGTCTAGTGAAATATATGTGTGTTGGCTGCTGGACGCTATTAAGGTTGTTTGTTGGTCTTTCGTATTTTAAAGTTGTATTATTGTGTGTGATTGTGGTATATGTATTTTTATTTTGTGTATTTTCGATGTTGAGTGCTTTGAATATTGTGTCATGTTTTGTATTGATTTGTATTTGTTCTGGTATTAGTTTGTTTTGTGTTTTATGTTTGTATATTTGTAAATTTTCCCAAATGTTCATTATGGTGCCTTTGTGTGGTATATGTTTTATTAGTGACACATTGGTTATGTCTGGGAATTCATGTCCTGTGTTTATTGCATGTGTTTATTTACAGGACATGAGTTCCCAGACATAATCCCAAGGAGTAAATGAATGCTTGAAAATAAATAATATTAATAAAATAATTAGAATTAATAGAAGAAAATTAGAAAATAAGACAATGTAGAACCATGAAAATATAATTTTATATATGAGTGAAGTGTTGTGTAATGTGAATAACGAATAGAATGTTAGGGAAATATATTCATATGGTACAAGGTGTGTTCTATAACATTCAAGACAGAGGTAGTTGGAAACACGTGGCCGAGACTAAATACATTGAAGTAATTGAAACGACGCCTACGCGCATAGCGGTGGTGACGTCACTCAGCAACGCAGTGCTTTACATTCCACTGCAATATAAAAGGAGCAGCCAGTCTTCTTTGAACTCTCTCTGAAGTTTCTGATAACTATCTGAAAGAAGTCTCTCTGAAAGTTCGTTACCGAAGGTGGTCGCAGTGGGAAGCGATTCCAGACGACGCTAATTCCAGACGTGCTTGGGTCCGTAGGGTCGAGTGAGTGGCGATTGTCAACGGGAAACTAGCACGGAGTCTGAGATAGTCAACTACCGTTCCTGGGCATCGTTTGCTGATCGTAGCGACTGGAATACGGAGACCTTAAGTAAGGCGCTACCTGGAGGCGATTGCTGGAACGTGGATAGAGACGACGGATCGCTGGAGGCCGGATCGAGATCGTCGACCGGGAGGACTGAGAGGACGACCAAACAGGGAAGCAAAAATTAAATCATTCTCAAATTGTAAAACTTTAAAGAACATTAATTTTTAAATAATTTTGTTTAATAAAAAAAGAATTTTGAGCATTTAAATAAATTCATAAATTTGTGTAAAGCAAGAAAGCATTTGTCAAAAGACATTTCAAGTAAAAATCTTAACAACAACAAGTTAATTGTATATAAAACGTTTAAAGAACATTTTAATATTAATTGTACAAGAAGGAACAATAGATGTATTAAATTTTCACTAATTGTGCATTCTTTTCTGCAAGTCTGGTCTGAGCTCGAACCTGTTACCTTGCAGAAAATGCCCGGCTAGCTCAGTCGGTAGAGCATGAGACTCTTAATCTCAGGGTCGTGGGCTCGAGCCCCACGTTGGGCGCCATTTTCTGCAAGATAACAGGTTCGAGTCCAGACCAAACTTGCAGAGAAGAATGCACAATTAGTGAAAATTGAATACATTTATTGTTCCTTCTTGTACAATTAATATTAAAATGTTCTTTAAACAATGCTAAAATCCTATTGGGTACTAGAACTCAAAATTTGAGTTAATTATTAATGAAATAGTACTATTCTCATGAGAGTCAAGATATCCTCTTAGGGTCTGGTGTATTCACCGGAATACATCTGTGTGAACGCGAGGACACATCAAGACTCGGGAAGGTGTACGTACAATACACCGAAACCACATTAATTTAAATTAAAATTCATTATCGAGCCATGAGTAAAGAGATAAACGCTATCGGTGTATCGGCGTGCGTGCATGTGAGCGGAGTGTCCACGTGTCATCAGTGCAACAGATTTCAGCAGACAGCGAGGGGTAGCAGATTCAACAGTGAAACCCGCGAGAGGTGGCAGTACAGCGTTTTCAACGGTGTCGTAAAAGGAATTCAACGTCCAAGTAAAAATAGACATTAAGGAAAGAAACTTTCAAATCATTTTGCAGACATTAATAAATTTAGAATAAATAATTTTTGTCAATCACAGACCATTTTAAATTTGTTTAAAATATATACCTTACTCTAGATAAAAGACTATTATTATTGTGTTTTTAATACTATGCCTTATATTTGTTTGTAGCAATATATTACGACAGTACAACCATTAACGGTACTGTGCATTGACAAAATAAATGAAATAAATAATAAAAATAAATAAATATGAATTAATAAACATGATTCATATTGCATAAGCTGGATCGTAGTTAAAAATAGGGAGCGCAGAATTCATTCATGGACATGCATTTTCGACACACCTGTCGCTAGCGTTGTGTACACGCGTATTTTGTTTGTGTGTGTAAAGCCTGTCCGTTCCTGAAATGTAACCAACCCTTTTCAAGTAGAATAGTCGTATGTTTTATTTTAATTATAAGAAAACTATGTACGATAGGGTAAAACAAAAGACACTAAAATGTATAGAAATTAAAGGTGAATAAAGTGTTAAAACACCGTACCGATGTGACGAAAGGTGCAATTACTATACGTAAAAAATGAATAGCTCTTTTTGTGTACGTATAGTAAACATATAAAAATTAGTGATCGATTGAGCATCGAGTGATGTGAAACAAACTTCGTAATTCGCGAACATAGGTGAAAATTGTGAATTGAACCAGAGTGGGAGAAGTGACGCTTCGAAAGAATCTGACAGGTTAAATATTGTTCAGACATGGGTTTTTGCATGACCTGACTATAAATACCAGGTCGCGCTAATAAAGTTTTCTTCTTCTCGATTCAACCGTTGCCACAGGAGGCTATGTCAGTCGACGACGCTAATTCACATCTATAGTAAGAGTCACAGGACAAACTAGATGTCCAACCAGAGCAGCAGAGTACATACGATGAAGTCTATGGACACACCGGCAGCATATGATGTGAGGCGAGACGACTATTAAACAATACACGGAGGAAAACGATCAGAGGACCAGAAGGATACGGAGGACACGACCAGATGACCACAAGGACAAGGAGAATCCGACCAGAGGACCAAAGGAGGACGTACGGATAATTAACCACGTCAAACGAGGTGATAAAAAACCATTGTAATTATAGATATTTGAAAGACACTAATTAAAGTTGGAATGAAAGACATTCAACCAGTATTAAAATAAATAAATTGTACATAAATGTAAAAGCAGAATAAAAGTTAGAATAATATTTCTTGTATTAAAGTTAGTAATTGAGAGTAACGTAAATGATAAGAGAAATATTTCATTTTTGAATTAACTTAATTAATAAAGTCTTGTTGATAAAGGAGAATGCATATGCAGTAGAAAGTTAAAACAAATTAATATAAAAGAATAAAAGAAATTTGAATACAAGTAAACTCATTATTGAAGTAAATTAATCAGCAATTGCAAAAAGATGAACACACAATGAGTAAACCGAGAGCAAAATAAATATTTAATTAATTAAAATTAGATAATAAGATTTATGTATAACTTGTGTATGTAATTTGTTAGCAATAAGTTGTGTACGAAAGATTCGTACAAACGATATAATAATGAGTCAATATTTAATATGCGAAATGAAAGATTTTGTTTAATAAATAAATAATGGAACAATTTTAAACTAAAATAACGTATCATCTTCTTATTACGATTACACCCATGAATTCAATACATTATATAAATGCAAATTGTGTTGTTATATATAATTTTGTCTCCCAAAAGCGTGGGGCTACACAATTTAAATTACATTTAAATTGGTAATTTGTATTGTTATAATATATATATATATATATATATATATATATATATATACATACACATATAAACAATTAATTTATTTCACTCTAACAATATGATTACGCATTATTCAGTTGAAAAGTAGCAGTAATTCAGTTTTATAAAAAAAAAATTAAAAACATTATTGATTTAATTAAGAGGGTTGTGTAATCACTATATCTTGTTTGGTGCTGCTCTCTCTTTAGGCGGACCCGAAGTTGAGGCTAACATGATACACTGGTACATTGTGTTGAAAAAATGACAGAAGTTCTACGTGGCGGCTCTTCACTTCCCTGGATTTTCTGGATTAAGTTGAATCTGTCCGAACGGTCTCGCGGGCCTCCTCCTGCTTTCACACCGGCCGTTGTCCTCTTAAGCTAAGATGTCGATCTCAGGGTTTCCTTGGGGGAGTTGTGTCCATCCAGTTGGTCCCGATTCAGTCCTCGTTGAAAGTCATCGGTCGTTGGAGATCTCGAACGCCGTGCCTGACTTCATGGATCCAATTCAGTCGCTCTCTCGACAATAAACTCCAACTTACCTGAGACTGGGGGAGGCTCCTTATTGGAGACTGCGTAGCTCACGGTTCACCCGTTCTTCTGTAGATCTACGCACATGATGACATCACGTTTACATGTTAAAACGTTCTAGATTGTACGAGAAAGTCGGCCAAGTGCTGGTGTACACGCATTTCCGGTTTCTAGACATTTCCAGACAACGTGTTTTTAACTGCATGTGATTGATTGAGTAATTACTTTGTCAAATGAATAAATGCTATTAAAATTTATTTAATATTAAAATAATTAGTTATTAATCCGTTACTCGCACAACACTTGTTCACTTTCTCTTTACACTGCACTGCTGTTTTTTATTGTTTATAATCGTCTTAAACTACGTTAACATGCAGTACTTACTGTAATAACAATAGTGTCTTAACACATTTACACCCCTTTGCACAGGACACCAACTAAGGCTTACTGTAAATACGCCCCCATGTATTCACACATAGTTTTAGTGTTTTGTCTCGTTGAAATGTGTAGATTTGCTTTTCAGACCCTGCAAGTAACCACTGGTTCACAGTGGTCGAACCATTGTGTTTGTAATTATTATTGTTTTAAAAAACGTGGAAGTCCGAGGTGTAATTTGTAAAAATTATACCCTGTTCAAAATTTACAAATTAGATGTTATTTGTACGGACTTAATTTTCACCAGTCGAAAGTGAAGTCTAAGCGCCCGCACGCGCACGCGACAAGTAATCATGAAGGAGTTGGGAATTATGAACAAGGAACGCTGTATAATAATTCGCTCAGTCAGCAGAATCGAATTTTCCGTCACGAAAAAATAATCTCATACAAAAAGTAATACATATTAAATTCAATAACGAGACGGCCTCGGGAGGTTTCCTTTTGTCGTCTCCTTAACGATCCTCGGCTTATATAATTTCCTTTGTTCCACCCTCCACCCGTTTTATACTTTACCCCTGTTTCTTACTCCAAGAAAAATCCGTACTTCACGTTTCCGTTTATATTTTATGGCTTTTTTTGTCTTATTTAAAAACAATGAGAGCCAAATGAATAAACATCAGTCATCGATATCTAAGACGTTTTGAGGATCGCGGCCGTACACTCACTGTTCCGTCGCATATCTATCTATCTTCTTCTATATTAATATATCTCTAGGGGGGTCTACGTTTGTCCGCGGTAATCTCAGAATCTAGTGAACCGATTTCAATGAAACTTTGCACGCTGATACCAGGTACCCAACGGAAGGTTTTCCACTTTATTCGATAACGATAGGTTAAAAAGAACCGAAGTTATTTAAAAAAAAAAAATTTTTTAAACCCGCGGCTTCGATCGCGAATATTTGTATATGATTGTTGTGGTAACTGTCGAGTTGGTAAATTGCTAATGGTACATCTATATTAATAATATTCTTATATTGTAAGTTATGAATATCCAAAAAGTGCGATGGAATAGATCCATCATTCATGTTTCCTCGATACGTAAAATCAAAATTTGATAATTTAGTAGATATTTACAAACATACAGTAACAGATGAAATGTTTGTTCGTATAGAATAATACAAATAGTGTATACATAAGTATACTGATATCAGTTAGTCCATTTGAATATTTACATTTTAGTAGGGATATGGAGTTCTTATCAGCATATGGAATTCATACAAACAATACAATAATTCATTGTTTGATTATATTGTAACATTGAGATATATAGTACACGTTGATTCTGACAAACCGCACTCTTCGCCATTTGAATATTCAGTAGGCCTATGTGCAGTAGGAATAATTAATTATCGAGAATTATACTTAACCTACTTCATCGAGAATTATGCGATGAGCGTCAGTGATGTAGTATCAGTGCCTTTTTTCGTTAATTTTACGTCGTCGGTAAGTAATATGTGCAATATGTATTGTATTATATAAATTATTAATTGCCCCCTACAGATTTATTAGTATAGATCAAACAAATACATTTCAACTTTTTTTAGCTTTGCAATGCCAAAAAGACTATCATGTTTAGGAAGATCTACTGCTGCTGCGGAAAGAAAGAGGCGTCTTAGAGCATCTGAAAATGACGTCGAAGGAGTCGAAATGCAATCAGCTCCTGGAAACTCTTCAGAAAGATCTGGATTAGAAGAAGTCTCACGGGTTGAAAGTCCTACGATTCGTTAAAATAGTTTAGCGGCACAAAGACGCAGGCAAGCGACTCTCAGATCACGAGGTCCTACTTTACGATGGAAAGCAAAATTAAATAGTGGTTTTAATTATAATACAGTTATTAACTACGCGAATGAAACAGATATCAGGTTACTGAGTATGGTTTGCCCTCATTGCAAAGCTTTAAAGTTGAAAAATGAATCACGTGGATTATGTTGCTCTGCAGGAAAAGTGCGATTAGATCCCATACTTCCTCCTCCAAATCCGTTAAAATCATTATTAAATGGAGAACATCTTTTATCGAAAAATTTTTGAATGCATTAAGATCGTACAATTCAGCTTTTCAATTTACATCATTCGGAGCCAATGAAATAGTCGAAGGGAGCTTCATGCCTACTTTCAAAGTTCAAGGGCAAGTATATCACCTCATGGGATCGTTACTCCCCACACAAAACGAAGTACCAAAATTTCTACAGGTGTATTTCATAGCTGATTATTTACAGCAAGCTGAAACAAGAATGGATCATATTCGTAACTTGGATAAGACATTAGTAACAGAACTTCAAAATTTACTTCACGCAATCAACCCATATGTTAGTGAACTGAAAAGTGCGTTTGAATTTGTAAAATCTGCGAATAATAATCAGTACAATATTGTATTCATGCTGATGGAAAAGAAAATAATGAAGAGCACAGGGGTCGCTACAATGCACCGACAACTAATGAGGTGGCAGTAGTTTTAGTTAACCAGGAGTGCGATAAACGCGATATAATAATCCGTGCATACGCTACATCGAATTGCAGAAACACATCGAGCTTATGATGCCTTACAGTACCCTTTAATGTTTTGCAGAGGAGAAGATTGTTATCATTTTACATTAAAATTAGTCGATCCTCAGACTGTGTTACAAACTACTAAGAAAGTTTCAGCTCTACAATTTTATTCTTACAGATTCATGATGAGAAAAGATGAGTACAATCATTTAGTTTATTACAAACAGCTTCTGAATCAATATATTGTTGATATGTACGCTAAGATAGAGACGGAAAGGCTTATATACATCCGTACTCATCAAACTCAGTTACGAGCTGAGAATTACATAGATTTGCAAGATGTATTACGAAATAATGAAAGTTTGGATAATTTAGGCCGCTTGGTCATTCTACCCTCAAGTTTCACAGGAGGTCTACGATATATATGCATGAGCGAACCCAAGACGCTTTTTGCTACGTACGCAAATATTCGCAGCCTGATATATTTATTACGTCCACTACAAATCCTAAGTGGAGAGAGATCGTCCAGGAGTTGCATCAAGGCTTTTCAGCTCAAGATCGACACGACTTGGTAGCACGCGTATTTCATCTGAAATTGAAGAAATTAATGAATTTCTTAGTGAAAGGTAAAATTTTTGGCTCAATTGTCTGCTACATGTACAGCGTAGAATGGCAGAATAGAGGTTTGCCTCATGCGCATATTTTGCTCTGGTTAGAAGGAAAAATACGACCAGATCAGATAGATTCTGTGATTAGTGTAGAGCTGCCGGACCCTGATAAAGATCCAGAGCTTTATGATATAGTTGAAACACATATGATTCATGGGCCATGTGGAACAATTAATGCACAGTCACCATGTATGAAGGAGGGTCAGTGTACTAAACGATATCCTAAATCGCTTACAAAAGAAACGACGATAAATGATGACAGCTACCCTAATTATCGCCGACTAAGTCCTGAAGATGGAGGTTTCGAGTGTGAAATCCGTTTGAGAGATGAGATTTTGATAGTTGACAATAGATGGGTAGTTCCATACTCACCGGTACTTTCACGACCTTTTGGTGCTCACATCAATGTTGAATTGTGTAGTAGTGTAAACTCCATTAAATATATATGTAAATACGTCAATAAAGGCTCCGATTTAGCTACGATTGGTATAAAAATTCTTACGATGAGGTATTACAGTTTCAAAATGGTCGATACATAAGCACATCTGAAGCTATATGGAGAATCTTCTCTTTCCCTATACATGAGAGTTTTCCACCTATTATTCATCTAGATGTACATCTCGAAAATGGGCAGAGAGTTTATTTTCGTGAACATAATTTGCACGGAAGAATAGAAAATCCAAGAAACACCTCTCTCATGTAATTTTTTATCTATGTCGGGAAGACGACTTTGCCAAAACGTTGTTGTATGAAGAAATGCCAGCATATTACACTTTCAATAGGCAGACAAGAAAATTTCTAAATAGACGTCGAGGAGTCTTATTAGAAGGGAGCGAGAACATATATCGTGAACACGTATTGGGTCGAGTGTATACAGTTCATCCAAACAATCATGAATGTTATTTTCATCGTTTACTTCTGCACAATATACGTGGCCCAACTTAATTTGAAAATATCAAGACTGTCGACAACGTAATTCATCTAACGTTTCAAGCTGCATGCCAAGCTGTTGATCTCCTAGAGAATGACAATCATTAGAACGACACATTGTCAGAGGCAAGTTTATTTGCTAGCCCTGACAAAATGAGAGAACTTTTTGCAATAATGTTGGTGTTCTGCAGTATTTCAAACCCGAGTGCATTGTGGATTAAATACAAAGACCACTTCTCTGAAGACTTGCTTCGAGATATTATGCGTCGAATTCCTGATGCTGATTTGAGTTTATACAAGGAAAGCACTGAAAATAGTTGTTTACTGCTTTTACAAGATTTTGTTACTTCTGTCGGTGGTAATCCGATAGCTCAATACGGATTACCAAATCCACAGTCTACCGTGCAAAACATTTCAAAGGAATATCTTTCTGAAACCACTTATGACAGACAACAGCTACTTTCTACAGTTGAAGAGAATGCACTCATTCTTCAAAGTGTTTACTGTAAATCTGGAAATGCATTTTTCCTTGATGGACCAGGAGGCACAGGTAAAACATTTTTATTCAAATTGACTCTTTCGAAGTTAAGAAGCGAAGGCAAGATCGCATTAGCAGCAGCTTCCTCGGGAATCGCTGCTACATTATTACCTGCCGTAAAAACGGCTCATTCCTTATTTAAAATACCAATAGATTTGAATTGCAGCGAATTTCCAGTGTGCAATATTTCCAAAAATAGTGCTAAAGCAGAATTGATTAGAAATGCAGACTTGATTGTTTGGGATGAGTGCACTATGGCCCCTAAAAAATCAGTAGAAGCTCTCGATATAACTCTACGAGGTTTGCGCAGTGACAACAGATTTATGGGTGGAATAACTTTTCTCTTTGCAGGAGATTTCAGACAAACATTGCCCGTAGTTACGCGAGGTACCAGAGCTGATGAAGTAAACGGTTGCGTCAATCGATCGAATATATGGCGTACCGTTCAAACATTATCACTCACAATAAACATGAGAGTCCAACTTGGAGGTGATGCAGATATTCGAGAATTTTCTACTACTTTATTAAACCTTAGAGATGGTAAGATACCAGAGACAGACGGTGCGATATGTTAACCGCCATCATTATGTCGTACAGTTTCTTCACTGGCAGAGTTGATCGAAAAAGTTTATGGTCATATTGAGTCTATAAATTTGCACGATGATGTGTGGTTATGTGAGCGTGTGATACTAGCACCAAGAAACGAACAAGTAAATGCCATAAATAGCTGCATATTGCATAAATTTCCAGGAGACGAAAAAACATATCACTCCATTAATACAGTTTTGAACGAAGAGGATGCAGTACATTACCCAACTGAGTTTTTGAATACTTTATCTGCATCAGGATTACCAGCTCACACATTGAAATTAAAACTAGGTGTTCCAATTATACTCATGAGAAATCTGAAGCCACCACAGTTATGCAATGGAACACGATTGAAAGTTAGGTCGCTAAAAAAACATCATCGAAGCGACTATCTTAACAGGCTGCGGCAAAGGAGAAACAGTATTTATCCCAAGAATTCCAATCATACCCAATAACTTTCCATTTCAATTTAAAAGACTTCAGTTTCCGGTTAATTTTTGCTTTGCAATGACTGTCAATAAGTCACAAGGGCAAACTTTACGTACAGCTGGTGTGGATTTAAGAACTGCTTGCTTTTCTCACGGACAACTGTATGTGGCATGTTCACGAGTAAGCAGAAGCAGCGAGCTCTTTATTTGCTCTGATAACGGCAGAACGAAAAATGTAGTTTATAACGATGCTCTGATATAAAAATGTGTATAAAAACTGAGTATACTGGACTGTGATACATTTACGTATATAAGGATTCTACCAAAAAGCTTAAGACTGACTTAGCACGTAAGATTTCGACTAACTCATATCAATATACTTATGTCTTCATTATTTGTATTATTCTTTACGAATAAACATTTTATCTAATTGTGTTACTGCATGTTTGTAAATATCTACTAAATTATCAAATTTTGATTTTAAGTATCGAGGAAACATGAATGATGGATCTATTGCTTCTCACTTTTTGGATATTCATAACTTACAATATAAGAATATTATTAATATAGATGTACCATTAGCAATGGAGGACAGTTACCACAACCATCATATACAAATATTCGCGTGCGAAGCCGCGGGTACCTGCTAGTAACTAATAAATTTTCTAGATCATCGTTGCTTTAATAACAAAGGCGACTGTTGCTCGCATGTTGCTCGATATTTTTATCGTCGGCGTCGTTGACTTCATGGAGTAGGCCTTGCAACCGGTTCCCGCTCCACAATCAATCTCTTCTTAGGACGGCCGACATTGAGTCTTACAAAAGGAGTCTACTGGAAAGTTAGACTCCGCGATCTACCGTCTGTCATTATAAACTTACGATTTTACCATCGCTTACGATAAACACAATCTTTCTCGACTAACGAGGAAATGGGGACCTCCTCACGAACAACACCATTCTTATGTCGATTATGTTTAATGGAAGCGGTAAAGGAGCGGGGAACTGGTACCATGGCTCTGTCTAATTACCCATGTCACAGCCCATATATTATCGCTGATATCACCGTCATCTTATAGAATTAAGTTTCTACTTTCTACACTGTCTGCTCGTACTCCTCTATCTCACTAGGTAGGCGTATTAATGTACTTATTAAGCCCTCGGAAAGGATGGGTATTTTTATTTATTTATTAAATAAAAAATTTACATTATTTATAAACAGCGAATATAAAAGTAAATGAACATTGTGCACGTTAACAGCACGACTGTTACAATTTTATGAGGTAGACTCAAAATAAACTTCATAAGGCAGACAACTACGTACATAAATGGCTGCTGATAAAAGTTGGCAACAAAATTGTTATAGTCAATTTAAGACCTTTTTTATTAAAGTACTGAAAAATTACAATAGTTTAGTCGTTTTATGTACCACTAACACGTGTTTTTCGCCCTTACGTTTATTGCCAGAGGGGTAGGATAGGCTCATTATTTACGTATACTACTGGAGGACGGACTGCGCGTTATGAATTTTGCACCAGATGCTGCTCCCACCCTCCCCTCGGTGATTTCCCCTTCACCATACCATTGTCATTTACGATTATAGCGCACTTAATCGTAACAATTTTACTTTTCACTGTACTTCAAAGTATTACTCTTTTTTTCTGTAGTTTAATTTGTCTCTTGAAGATTATTATTATTATTTGACGTTTCCAACCGAAAAAGTAAGATGTCTCCTAATATTCAGTATTAAAGATATAAGATTTTTCTATAGAGGCATGTTTACGATTATTATAGTACATAATTTTTTATAATGGGTTAAGTAGTAATTTTTTATAAATATCGCTAGTCCTTGATTAAATTGTAATTATGCAAATTACTGAACAAGTTACTTAACTTAATTGGAAGTAAAGCCCGTTGAGAGTCAGCGCTTCGTCGATTACTTGTCTCCACCATTCATCTCTCGATGCCGCTAGACGCCTCCAGTTTCAGATAACTAATTTACATAGTCCGGCCATCGCAGCCTCAAGAGTAATACAGAACGGCTCACCTCCGGTCTCGTGCTCATCACTTCTTTGATACTCGTCGATTCTCATAGTCTCCACGTGCCTGGAACGTTTATGCACGTTTATGTCAGTGACGATTGACGGGACATGGTAAAATAATTCTAACTCGTTTGATTCTTATCCTCCACTCGTTATTCTCCACTCGTTATCCTCACTCGTTATCCTCCATTCGTTATCCTCACTCGTTATCCTCCACTCGTTATTCTCACTCGTTATCCTCCACTCGTTATTCTCCGAAGACCTTATGGAGAACTTCTGTTCCCACGTGTTAAGGAGGCTTTCATCCTTTCTTGTCAAGGTCAGGGTTTTAGAAATGAACACAAGCCACCGGTTTCATAATCGCCTTACACACCAACCACTTCAGATGACTTGATACAAATTAGGATCTAAGAAGTTTCTGAAGGCTGTAATAACTGATTAAGTTTTTTTTGGGCGATTTAATTACAGCTGGCGCCGTCTCTCGCATCCTAGTTTCCAGTGTTCAGTAAGTCCTCTTGCATTCATTGCATCTTTGACGTCCATTTTCCATGAATGTTTAGGTCTTCCTTTTTTTCTTCTTGAGGGTGGAATATTCCCATACCTTCCTTGGCCATCTCTCATCCGACATTCTTTTTAGGTGTCCAAACCAATTCAGTCTTCTTGCTTCTAATGTTTCTAAAATGTCAAGGTCGATTCCCATCGCTTGTCTTATCTCTACATTTCTTACTCTATCTTGTCTTGTTAGTCTACAGCACCTCCGCCAGTAATCCATCTCCATAGCTCTTATTATGGATTTATTTCTTTTATTAATTTCCCACAATTCCGCCCCATATAGGCCTATACTTTCGTTTATAGTTGTATATATTCTGATTTTTTTGTTTTTTGTTATTCGTGGACTCCAAAGCAGACTGTTTGTTTTGTTGCTGTCTTAGCTTGTCCTATTCTTACTTTTATTTCTTGGTTGGTGTCACCATCCGATGTCATTGTTACACCCAAATACTTGAAGTTTTTAATATTTTTTATCACTTTTGTTCCTCGTTCTAGGTCTTGACCTTCACCGCCTACTATAAGGTACTCAGTTTTTGAGGTATTTATTTCCAGACCCCATTTCGCATATTCTTCTGCTAGTTTCCTAAGCACATAACATATCAATTTTGTCTTCTGCAATTACAGCCTGATCGTCTGCAAAGTGTATTGTAAACAGCTTGTCACTTCCAACTGGGTACACCCATATTACAGTATTTTTCCTCATGATGTTAGGGCTTCATTTAGATAGAGCTTAAACAAAGTTGGAGCTATGCAACAAGCCAGTTTCAAGCCCTTACTAATACTTATCTTGCCGGATATCCTTTTCCCTATTTTAAGTTGAGCTGTCATATCTTTATATAGTTGTTTAGGTGCTTTTAGATACTTACTCCTTATTACTTGATTCTGCGTAGCTCTCCATAATATTGCAAGCTTCACGCTGTCGTATGCTTTAGTTAAATCGATAAATACAATATGGGTTTGTAGGTTGTGAGCCATCCTTTTTTCCGCAACTTGTAAAAATACTATCAAGACATAACCTACCAACTCGCTCTTCAACATCTTTCATTTCTTGTTCGATTCGATTTTTGAGAATCTTATCATATACCCTCGAAACAGAATTTGTAACACTAATCCTCTATAATTAGTGCAGTTTTGGCGGTCCCCTTTTTTATGTATATTGCTGATATGTACTGTTGTCCATTCTGGTGATATCTCATCTCCCCTAAGGAACAGGTTAAACATATAAGCCAGTAATTCCATCAAAATTTCAGGTCCATGTTTGAACAACTCGTTTGGGACTCCTCCTGGTCCAGTTGATTTATTATTTTTTAAGTTATTAATTACCTCCAGAACTGTAGAACTGTACTGATTAAGTACTTTGTGGAAAAATAAAATAGAATAAGTGAGATTTAAAACAAACCACTTTTTTAATTTATTGACAAGAACGTCCCTTCATCAATCAATAAACGTCTGTTGTAGAATTAGGGGCGTAGACAGGGAGGTTTTGCGGTTTAAAAACCTGCAGAAGTTTAAATTAAACAACAAATAATTTGTCAAAATATTAAAAAAATGTACTGCTAAAAATATAATTTTACAAATCCAATTAAATTATTAATATGAAACATTATTTATGGGAGACTATAGGCGTCTTGTGAATACGAGATACCGTCGTGTAAACGTTTTTAGTCCGTTGGTTCAAATTGTTATTCTTCTTTTGAGGTTATGTCTCCTCAGCGATGAGACAACTCCGTTTACAACCCTTTTATTACAGTAATTTGTTCCGTAGCCACTTGAAAAATTTGTGTATTAAACTTGGCATTGGAATCTTACACAGATTTACCTGTTTCGCCCACGTTTTCAAATGTGTTATTTAGCATCAATTTTTAGCAATTTTTAAGTAATTTACTTTAATACAATTTCAAACATAAAATACCAATAAAAATCTTAAAATAGCTACGTTGTTATCTTGTACATATATGGATATAATACGATATTACAGAACGGTCTACATGTTTCTCGGCTATCCCAGCAGGGCCCAGCTGTAATGTTGGTGTGCGTACGTGACACTTAACATGCGTCAACAAACGAGGCTATTCCAGACCATACAGGTCGGCGCACTGTGTTCAAGGCCGCAATCAATTACGCTCTAGTGTTTTAGAGTAGTGTTGACGTGTATTATGAATTATTCTGGAACACTTGTGCTATCTATTTAAACAACGACGGCTGCCGCTTAAAAGTCAGTTTACACCGGACGATTACTCAGTGAGTTTATGTCAGGCAAATTACACAGTGCGTCTCAAGTGGTGTATTAGTAAAAAGTGATTATAGTGCGGAATTCTTTACAGTTGACATTATTATTTGTGTGGAAAGACTACTTTGAATTATTGTACAGTATAATCTTGTTGAATAACTTGTTGATTTCAATTGAGATTAATTAAACCTGGTGATTAGTGACTTCATTGGTGTCTTTTATTTTGTTTTTCACTGTTCCATACGACGATCAGTTAGACTGTCGTAACAATACCGAACGCTTTCGAAAAGTTCGGAACGCTGTCCGTTTACAAACGTCAACTATCAGTGAACTAATCCGCATGGAGGTTCCAACAAAAGAACGAGATTTTGAAATGTTTGTTTTGAGGGTCTGTAGTGTCCACTTTATTAAAAATTCTTAGATTCATTTCTGTGATAAATCGAGTTGAATTCCAAATGCTGCAAAATATTTACAGAAACGTACTCACCAAGATGAAGTTTAAAAAAATTTATACAATATGGTCAGCACTACCAGCGTCTGTAGAGCGCGAGGGAAAATTTGCGCCAGTTGTTTCCTGATTCATGTCAATTTATTTGTACTGTAATGTTGAATATAATCTTTATTTTTCATGGCTTCCTTAAATTTTAATTACTAAAAGTAATTAAATCCTTATGTTTTGAAGGTTGTTGATGAGAACAAAATAGCAAATAATAGAGTTGTTTTTCTGTTAATTTTTTTCATATTGTAACAGTACATATGACACCACAGCCACCTAAGTACTGAAAATTAATTTAAAGGCCACCACTAGTAAAAATACATTAAAAGGTCTAGAATACCACCAAGTATACTAAAGAAAAAGTGCCATAAGTTTGAATAAGTGAAGCATCATTGAAAGGAATTCACTAGTAAATGCATCAATAAAGAAGAAAAGAAGAATAAAGACGAGACGACCGACATACATACCCAATAGATCAGTGAGAAGGGCATAAGACCACAAAGGAGGAATAGATCAGTGAGAAGGACACAACACAACAAAAGAAGAAAGAAAAATCAGTGAGAAGGACAAGAACAACAGAAGAAAGAAGAATCAGGGAGAAGAATACAACAATGACAATTTCAAGAAAGAAGAAGGAAGAAACTATGTGAAGAAGACAAGTGAAAACCACATCTTGTATAAAAATGAACAATAGTGAGAAGGAGATCAGTGAAGAAGGAAGAAGGAAGATAACCAGACCAAACACAAGAACAAGGGAAGGAAATTGAAGTATGACAAACTAACATAAACCTTTGAAAGAATAATTGTATTAAGAAGAAGGAAGAAATGTTAATTAATTACATGATATAAATCCCTAAGCTGTATGGTAAAGTCAACACTGACAACAACTCATTTAATGAATACATTCATTGTCTATGTGAAACACATTATAGTAATTAAAGACTGAATATTGTAAATAAAGAGTCACAAGCAAACCGAATGAGGACAAGATGAGTTTATGATAGCTAAATGATGTGTAGTTATAGAATAAACAGAGGAATAAGTCCCAAAATAGTGAATGACCAATTGTACAGTGGGAATGATGTTCATACAAACCCACTAATTAACAACAAATAAGATAATACAGGAGTAAACTAAATGTGAACTATTGATAACCAATAACCAATGTACAAACATGAAATGAAAACCAGTCGAATAGACTAAGGTAGAAATACACAGCCATAAACAACACATTACTGTTCACTGAACCTATAACATAACCTAATCTGGGCATCCAGTTTCCAGTAAAACTTGATAAAAACTAAATCAAAACAATGTTAAACCAAAATATAATGAGCTAGGAAGTAAATAGAGCATATAAGGAATGTTTTGTACACGATAGCTAATAGTATAACAGGATATAAAAGCTATATTTATGTAATGCAAATATGACAAAATGCTTGTAATGGCAAAGAGACATTATGCAACCAAAATCATGTTATAAACACATTATACAAAGATAGTAACTCAACTAACGACCTGATGTCAGACAGAATACTGTCCATATGAGCAATTGCAACCAAAATAACCATTTAAATAGTCAATATAAATGTAATTATAACTAAACCATTGTGACAGTTAGCTGCAAGTAAAATTTACAGCCACCAAACCTAGCTAATAACAGAATCAAAGGCAGAGTGAACTGCATCACAATAACGATAAGGTCATAGTGACTATTTCAATTATCCATTAGAAAATAATACAACTAAAATGTCTATGATACCAAGCATACTACCAAGTAACGCCATATAGGCATAACAAGCCTAGTTCATAAGTGATAATTAAGGCATTAAACCAATAATGTAGGGAAAAAGAACACTGCCAGTAGTGACTTAACCCATCGATATTTAATTACAACATGTTAAAATTCAATTAAATACTCTTATTACTAGGTAATAAGAAAAACAAAAATGTATGACAATAAGTTTAAGTGTGAATCTATGAAAACGGACATAGTGTTAATATTAAGACATAGTTTTAAGGGAAAATTGTACAGTAGATTAAGAACGAGACATTACCATAGAAAATAAAATAAAAACCATAAAATATTGATAATTAATGGTTTAATGGACACTAAGCATAAATGCTAAGTGCTAAGTCAGCTAACCCTAATCAGAAATATATGATGAGGGGATTCAAATTAATCGTCTTTCAAAATCACGAACAATGAGAGTAAGCACAATATCCTCAGTACAATTATAAGGAAGATATTAGACTTTTCAAAATAATTGTATTGTGCTTAGCCCTTTCGCGTGGGTGTGTGGACCAGAATTTCTTAATCTTGTTCCCAAAGACTGACGCTGATGAGAGCGTCTGTTTTGACGAAGTCTACCGTAAATAAACGAATTGAAATAAACTGACCAATCAGAGCTTATAAAAAATCCGAAATTCATCATGAGTTCTCCGAGAAGTAGGAAGAATCCTGAGAACATACTGTCACCAACAACAAAGAAAGTGGGAAGAGTATTTACCAGCTGCAGAGGATTTTATCAACCTGGCGTACCATCAAGCAATAGATACAACCCCATTTACAGCTATGTTTGAGAGAAGACCTCCTAGAGAAATTATAGAATTAATGGAATTTCCCCCAGGCGATGATTACACCTTTGACCAAGTAAAATTTTATAACAAGACCGTCGAACGAGCAGAGAAAATGCGAGAAAAATATGAGAAACGACAACCCAAAATAATCCAGTACAAAATGGGAGAACTAGTATTGCTAAAAAATCGAGAGCTCCCAAGTACCCTTGAAGGAATTGCAAAAAAGTTCCTACTACTATATACTGGACCCTATACTATCGTCAAGGATAATCAAAACAACACATACGAAATTATGGACACACATACCAATAGAACCAAGAGAGTCTATAATCAAGCTTCACTGAAAAAATATAATCGTCCAGAATAAGTGAGAACCATCATCACTTGAAGGAGTAGAGAGGAAGAAAACCAAAGAGAGTGAAATGAAAGAAGGATATTACTATGGAAAGGAGAGGAAGAGAAAAATGTTTATTAAGTGAACAATGTAACCCCAAGAGTATCTATAAAATCCGATATTAATATGTTGTTATTATATTATCACATTATATTGTAATTATCAAATATTGTATACCCCATAAACAAGAAATATAACCATCCAGAATAAGTGAAAACCACCATCACTTGAAGGAGTAGAGAAGAAGAAGACCAAAGAGAGTAACATGAAAGAAGGATATTATTATGGTAAGAAGAGAAAGAGAAAAATGTTTATTAAATGAACCATGTAACCCCAAGAGTGTCTATAAAATCAGATATTATCCATCAATGTATCATTATTATGTTATCACATTGTATTGTAATTATCAAATATTGTATACCCCATAAACAAGAAATATAACCGTCCAGAATAAAGGTTCACCCAACTAACCTTTGAAGGAGTAGAGAAGAAGAAGACCAAAGAGAGTAACATGAGAGTAGGATATTATTATGGAAAGAAGAGGAAAAGAATAATGTAACCCTAAGAGTGTCTATAAAACCAAGTGTTATCCATTAATATGTTGTTATTATGTTATCACATTATATTATAATTATCAAATATTGTATACCCCATAAAGAAGAATTATAATCATCCAGAATAAGTGAGAACCACCATCACTTGAAGGAGTAGAGAGGAAGAAAACCAAAGAGAGTAAAATGAAAGAAGGATATTATTATGGAAAGAAGAGAAAGAGAAAAATGTTTATTAAATGAACAATGCAACCCCAAGAGTGTCTATAAAACCAGATATTAACTATTAATGTATCATTATTATGTTATCACATTGTATCATAACTATCAAATATTGTATACTCAATAAACCAAGAATTATAATCATCCAGAATAAAGGTTCACCCAACTAACCTTTGAAGGAGTAGAGAAGAAGAAGATCAAAGAGAGTAAAATGAAAGAAGGATATTATTATGGAAAGAAGAGGAAGAGAAAAATGTTTATTAAATGAACAATGTAACCCCAAGAGTATCTATAAAATCAGATATTATCCATTAATATGTTGTTATTATATTATCACATTGTATTGTAATTATCAAATATTGTATACCCAATAAATCACCAACAAAAGAAGAGGATATTCTTATGGAAAGAAGAAAGAGAAAAATGTTTATTAAGCGAATATTGTATATAAAAGAAGAAATTTTATTAATCAAATATTATATTAAATATTGAACGAAAAATGTTTGTCAAATGAGTATTGTATGTAACACGAGAAAAAAAAGACTAGTATCTGATGACTAAACCATAACCAAAACAAGCTACTAGTGAACGCACTTAAGATATTTTAAACAATGTTTACTATCACTTTGAGGAAAATAGTGTACTAGTCAAAATAAAATGTTAAAAAAAAAAATATATGACATTTGCTAGAGGAGAAAAGAAGACCATTAATGAGAATATTATGTAGAGAAGATAGTGAGAAGGAGAATTGACCAAGAAAAAGAAGAAAAAACCAATCAATGTGAAGAACAATTTTGTCACGATAAGGAGAGAAGAAAAAATGAAGCATATTTACACATGCTATTTGTCAACAACCTTAACTAATGAAGATCTGCCGAAGCGAAGAAGGAATCCAGAAGAGAATGTATAATAAAATATAAAGGGCAAGAAAGTGAATAACCCCAAGAATGTTTATTATTATTAGTCGAAAGAGACTGCTTATGAGTATTATTATTTGATGAATTGACTGTAGAAGAGTTCCAGCAATCATTTAACTGGGCAGGGATGAGGTACCCCTGATCTCAGAAAGAGTGTAGTTATGAACGACGGAGTTAGGTAAGCCATAGAGCCCACCCGAATCGATTCCAGCTACCAAGTTAGGGAAAAAATGTTAGGGAAATTAAATATTTAAGGGAAAAAACACGACAGCCAAGAATATAATTAAACAAGATTCCAAGATTATGAAGAAGAAGGAGATGCAGAGAATATAGTGAACTGAAGACAAGGGTAAGAGCAAATACAAGATATGAAAACATTATATGTGACTTAAGAGTGAAATAAAAAATTGATAATTTCTTCAATCATAAAACGAAGATATCAGAAATGATCAATTCTAATAAGGAGGCAATATGTAACAGTACATATGACACCACATCCACCTAAGTACTGAAAATTAATTTAAAGGCCACCACTAGTAAAAATACACTAAAAGGTCTAGAATACCACCAAGTATACTAAAGAAAAAGTGCCATAAGTTTGAATAAGTGAAGCATCATTGAAAGGAATTCACTAGTAAATGCATCAATAAAGAAGAAAAGAAGAATAAAGACGAGACGACCGACATACATACCCAATAGATCAGTGAGAAGGGCATAAGACCACAAAGGAGGAATAGATCAGTGAGAAGGACACAACACAACAAAAGAAGAAAGAAAAATCAGTGAGAAGGACAAGAACAACAGAAGAAAGAAGAATCAGGGAGAAGAATACAACAATGACAACTTCAAGAAAGAAGAAGGAAGAAACTATGTGAAGAAGACAAGTGAAAACCACATCTTGTATAAAAATGAACAATAGTGAGAAGGAGATCAGTGAAGAAGGAAGAAGGAAGATAACCAGACCAAACACAAGAACAAGGGAAGGAAATTGAAGTATGACAAACTAACATAAACCTTTGAAAGAATAATTGTATAAGGAAGAAGGAAGAAATGTTAATTAATTACATGATATAAATCCCTAAGCTGTATGGTAAAGTCAACACTGACAACAACTCATTTAATGAGTACATTCATTGTCTATGTGAAACACATTATTGTAATTAAGGACTGAATATTGTAAATAAAGAGTCACAAGCAAACCGAATGAGGACAAGATGAGTTTATGATAGCTAAATGATGTGTAGTTATAGAATAAACAGAGGAATAAGTCCCAAAATAGTGAATGACCAATTGTACAGTGGGAATGATGTTCATACAAACCCACTAATTAACAACAAATAAGATAATACAGGAGTAAACTAAATGTGAACTATTGATAACCAATAACCAATGTACAAACATGAAATGAAAACCAGTCGAATAGACTAAGGTAGAAATACACAGCCATAAACAACACATTACTGTTCACTGAACCTATAACATAACCTAATCTGGGGATCCAGTTTCCAGTAAAACTTGATAAAAACTAAATCAAAACAATGTTAAACCAAAATATAATGAGCTAGGAAGTAAATAGAGCATATAAGGAATGTTTTGTACACGATAGCTAATAGTATAACAGGATATAAAAGCTATATTTATGTAATGCAAATATGACAAAATGCTTGTAATGGCAAAGAGACATTATGCAACCAAAATCATGTTATAAACACATTATACAAAGATAGTAACTCAACTAACGACCTGATGTCAGACAGAATACTGTCCATATGAGCAATTGCAACCAAAATAACCATTTAAATAGTCAATATAAATGTAATTATAACTAAACCATTGTGACAGTTAGCTGCAAGTAAAATTTACAGCCACCAAACCTAGCTAATAACAGAATCAAAGGCAGAGTGAACTGCATCACAATAACGATAAGGTCATAGTGACTATTTCAGTTATCCATTAGAAAATAATACAACTAAAATGTCTATGATACCAAGCATACTACCAAGTAACGCCATATAGGCATAACAAGCCTGATTCATAAGTGATAATTAAGGCATTAAACCAATAATGTAGGGAAAAAGAACACTGCCAGGAGTGACTTAACCCATCAATATTTAATTACAACATGTTAAAAGTCAATTAAATACTCTTATTACTAGGTAATAAGAAAAACAAAAATATATGACAATAAGTTTAAGTGTGAATCTATGAAAACGGACATAGTGTTAATATTAAGACATAGTTTTAAGGGAAAATTGTACAGTAGCTTAAGAACGAGATATTACCATAGAAAATAAAATAAAAACCATAAAATATTGATAATTAATGGTTTAATGAACACTAAGCATAAATGCTAAGTGCTAAGTCAGCTAACCCTAATCAGAAATATATGATGAGGGGATTCAAATTAATCGTCTTTCAAAATCACGAACAATGAGAGTAAGCACAATATCCTCAGTACAATTATAAGGAAGATATTAGACTTTTAAAAATAATTGTATTGTGCTTAGCCCTTTCGCGTGGGTGTGTGAACCAGAATTTCTTAATCTTGTTCCCAAAGACTGACGCTGATGAGAGCGTCTGTTTTGACGAAGTCTACCGTAAATAAACGAATTAAAATAAACTGGCCAATCAGAGCCTATAAAAAATCCGAAATTCATCATTCCGACAGAGGAACCAGAGACAGTCTTTCAACAACAACGAAGCGAACTGCATGCTCGTCGACGCCGCAGAAAAACGTGCTTTTGACAGCAACCAAGCGTCAACCATATTAACCTCAAACTGAGACATAGGTTACCTACATTGAAGAATCAGTGCAGTATATTTACAAGTGTACTTTATTCGGAGTTTATGCGCATAGGAGTGGTTGCAGTGTAGTGATAAAGTTTAAATAATTAATTAATAAATTTTAATTAATTAAAAAAGTGTTAATAATAAAAAAAGTGTAACCCTTCGAACGACAAGAGACGCAAGTATTCATAACCACAAATATAATGTTATGATTAGTTTATAAGCAAAATAACTGAACGCTAAAAGCGATTCAAATTGACCTATAGCAACAATTAAATTCCCTATCCTTAACAGAAGGGAGCTGATAAATACAAATGAACAATGTCGAAATTGAACGTTCTGAGTAATGACAGTTTTAACTATTTGTATACTGTAAATATCTAGAATAAGTAAAGACATTGTAATATCAATGAAGAGTATATGTGCTCTTATGCTATCAGTAGATGGCAGTATGAAATATTTTGTTACTAAATTCAATTAAGAGTTTCGCCGGAGTGCGATAACTACAATAAATGAGTTACCTTTACCTGAAATAGGAATATCCAATTTTACAGATGATCGTAGTACCTGATACTGGATTATCACAATTACTATTAATTAATAATAAATAATTCACTACTTTTAACCAAACAAGGTTACACTAACAATATATAAAGCATATGCCTAGCTATGAACAGTAGTTCATATTTTATCGTTTTTCATTAATAATCAATGAATTCTTATCTTATATGTTTGTTCTAGCCGTAGCTATTATTTCAAATAAGTGTATTTTGCAGTCTAAAAGAACCTACTACTTTTATTTTTACAATCATTATTAACTTTTCAAGTCGAATAATACGACATAACCTATATGTTTGTCAACTCACATTGTATTACTAACCAGAGGCAGTCATGCCAACTCGAGCTCATCATTTGTTTTAGAGTCCATGTTCACTTTTAAAATATTAATTGTTAATTAAAAAGAAGAGCAAAACGCCTTATTGTATTGAATTTCACTGTGTGCTATTTGAATAAATAACCATTATTATTTTTACCAGTGAAGGAGTTGACCTTTATTGTATCAGTAAATACAGCTTAGAGGAGAAGAACGAGGCGGTTGGTACCATGCTGAGAATGCGAATCATTCAAATTGAGTGATTCCATGTTTTGTTTACAACCGCTCAGACCTATATATTTACAATCTTATAAAGTAATATCATACATGAGTTATTATGAGTACCATGTCTATGTTTGTGTATGTTAGTGTATAGGAAGAAACAACTGATCTCCTCACAACCGCTGATCAACAAAGAGTCGACGGAACGTCAAGTGGAATAATCCTAACAGTGAATATAATACATAAAATTAAACTATTTAAACAGACAGCTAATACGACGAAAAAAGAGTAAGTAACCGGCTTATTCAATCCTGGATTCAACAATAGGTTGAATTGAGGGGAATAAGTCACTAAACAGTTAAATAATAATAAAATTTGATATTGAATACTAACAATTAGCCGAGAGCAAGATCCATTTTCAGTAAAATAACCCTGAGACTACTACTTAATAATAAATAATTATAAATAATAATCGTACGTCGTAGAATTATATATTACAATATTGAAAAAATTTAATTCTCCTAGAGAAAAGTTTAGACGGAAATCCTGATTGGGCCACCGGTAAAACTAGATTTAAAACTTGTATAGATGTACAGTAGTTTAACTGCGTAGTGCGTTTTTAAAATGACCATGTAGCCTAAACAAGTAAAATAACCACTGTAGAGTAAAGCTTTTCCAAAATGAAGTTACCAGCAAAGTGGGCGTGTTTGTAAAGAAACGCGGATTACAAACAAGTTACGTGGATCCTACTGTCACACGGCGTTCACATCATTCAAACATTTGAGGATAGAAAACTCTGGTAGTTATTGTAAAGTGTCAAGTGTAGAATATTATAAAATTCAATGGTGTTCAGCAGAGGCAAAATATCTGTTTTGAGGACACGTAAAACGTTTTGCTTACCAACGATAAAAACCTAAAAATCGACCCTATTTCACAAAACGATAAAGCCCACTGAGTAACAATCTGAGAATTGTAATAATCCTCTGATCCAATGGTGAACAGAAATAGTCATCTGACTATTGTTCCTATCGCAGTTCCGTATCCTTTAGTGACGTAAGATTCCGCTGTAACTTGGATTTAATTATTTTAACTAAAATAATTAACTGCATGGTTACTGTGCATGCAGTAATCACAGTTACTTCACGTCTCTTTCAATTCCTATAGCCATACATCATTGTTAGTTCAAAACAGAGTACCCACCCAGGATTTCCTTCTACAGGATTTTAAAGTTCAGACTTTTGTGAAGAAAGTTATATAAATTAAAAGACTTGTTATGTTTCCATTAAACAATAAAGGTGGCATCTTACATTACAATATAAATAAAATAAACAAGTCGATAAAATTGACCGAGAATTTCTCCTATGTTCTCCAAACGCTGATAGAGTGTTAAATGTTCTGTAAGAATCATTTAAAACTTCGCACTTGTCTGTAAATCTGTGCAACAAATTAAATTAAAAGGTCTATTCGTTTTGCTACAGTAATGAATAAAGGATTTTCATAAAATGGGCACTTGAGGCCCTAGGATAAAAACATTTCAAAATCGCTGTACGGAATGGTTAACCACATGGTTGGGCGCATATTTTGTTGTTGACGTTCAAATCAAATTACCGGTACAGACAATGGAGCGCTTGTAAACGGCGACACAAATGGGGGTGATTCCAAATGCCCAAAACCTGTTCAAAAATCGATAGATGAAGCTTTAACAAGACGGGTATACACTGTTTGGTCAGTTCCTATATGAACTGCCGTAGACTGAATTCCCATGGACCGGAGTCAGGATGGGAGAATCTGTTATGCCTCTTGTATTCAGCCTGTACACGTTCGAACAAGTAGCATCTGGCGCGCGCGAACAGTTGAAGTACTTTAATTTTTTCTGACGTTGAATACGTCTTACCTTTTAGGTCAGCAGTAACCCCCCCCCCGGAGGTAGGATTTCGAGGGTTATGAAATCGCGTCACGAAAGAAATTGCAATGTCTTCTTCACGACAAAACATGCGCGCTTCTAGAATATTCCATTCGAAAGGCGCGGAACAAAGGTTATAAATATCACTGACTCAGCGCGGCATTATATAAGACGTTGCTTAGACCTTAGACGGGAGGGGTTGAGAAACCGGTCTCGTTTTGTTCCGCTCGGCGCGCAGAAACCGGTCACGATTTGTTCCGCTCGGCGCGCAGAAACCGGTCACGATTTGTTCCGCTCGGCGCGCAGAAAAATTAGTGTAGCTCCAGATTCTGAAGTGATGCAGTGTTGATCGACCTGCCATTGAATTCGCTTAATCGAGGACTATCTACAGTGTTAACAGTAATAGTGCTGTCAGTAACTCATGTAGTGAATAATCGTGCGTGGAGTCGGGGAAAATAGTGTGTTTGACAAAATGTCGCTGTATATGGACGCGAGAAATGTTCAAAAGTATCGTAAATGCATACAGCAGTGTAGGAGCAGGTCTCGACGAATCCCAAAAGCCCACAATGGCTAATGCCGAGCACTAGAAGGCTTTCCGACAACTCCTCAAAGGCGCGGTGACCAAGCGAGTACGGGCAACCCGCAACCAAGTATGTCTACCGCTGCCGACGTCTGTACGGAAGTGGACTACGCAACAAACGTGGTGAAAGTCGAGAATCACGCGATGGCTGTGATGGAAGTCGATACCGAGATCGAGTTGGAGCGCACCAGTTTTGCTACCGAGACACCTGAAGAGCGTTTCTACTGAATGATAGTGTGTCCTTGTGTTGATGGGGTATTACTGGTTCTGTAAACATTCTTTATTTGGTCAGAAGACTATTTAGCTGTGATTTTGTGTGCGTATTAGATTAAGCGTTCGTACATATGTCATTTATTCGTACATTGTGTAATTTATTGAATATTTTGTTAAAGTGTGTTTTCTTATTCGCTACAAGAAATATCGTGTGAGGGACAGGCGTCTCACCGAAACTGTGTTAAACGTATTTTAAATGTGTAGTATTACAGTGGTGCATGTAGTCGAATGACATACGTCACCACATTCCTTGCTCCGTAGGAAAGCTACAAAGCATTTCCACGACATGTTCTTTAATAATGAATTTGGACATGCGTGTAATGTTTGTTAATTTGTAAATAAACTCGTGTATAATCTTTGTAAATGTGTAAATGTACTGTTTGCGACTAAATATGACTTCGCTCACTCTTGTAACTCTAAAGCTCTCACGACATTTTCAACGCCCAATAGACTTGCGGCCGTGGCTCCGACACAGCCCACACAGACATTTTTTAAGAACATGGTCATTTCAATTAATTTAAAATCTGATCTGATCACAGTTTTTATATTTTCCGGACATCTTTTTCTCAATCCATCCATTTTCTAGGAGATGCAAATTGTATACGTGACGATTTTTATTCCCGTGTGCAACTTAAGATATTTCCAAATAAGGACAAGCAACTTTAGACTTCATGGCCATAGTTAAAGTTATGTATCAGCGGGTTGGAAAAATAAAATGAAGTCTTCACTGTACCATGTAGTCTATTCGGATTTTAGTTTGAGTAAGTGAACGAACCTTCTGAGTGTATTTCCAATTTATATTATTGAGAAAAGTTTTGCCAGCTATTTTCACTTTATCTGATTTTCGTTTACTGTTACTTCTATACTTGTGTGGTTTTTATTTTCTTAGTATATAAGGTATCTAAGACCAACATAATTATCTAAGTCGCTTGATGTTTTGTAATAGCTTTTATGATCCTAGCCTCAGAAAAAACTCGTTATGTGTTTTCTGATGTCCATACTCTTATGTCTGCCGTATTCACTTCCCAATTGTAATAGTAATATGTTCATTTGTTTCACAAACAACAAGTATTTTGAGTATTATTTTTACAAATGTTTCAAGGAAATTGCCGAGGAAGGAATTAACTAATGAATAAAGATTGTACATCGTTGTCTACTGTTTTTCTTGAAATCCCAAATTACTAGTACAGTAGTAAATTATTTAGAAGAGAAAAAATATAAAATTTCCGTTGTTGATTTTTAATAACAATACACTGTTCGTTTCTAGGCAATTGATCGAAATTAAAAGAAATTATTTAGTTAAATTCAAAACAACAATCGCAGACGCCTCGCTTTGATGTCTCCGCAGATAAATTTATCTCGTGGCAGGTTTACCCACTATGAAATACTCCAGGTAACGGAATTTTTGCTGCTTTGACTGTCACGGTTAGGACACGGGCATCACACTCACACACACCCGTATGGCGGTCACATGTCACGCGTGCGGTTTGCGTGTTGGCGTTAGTGCAAGCGCGCCTTGCATTGACTTCGCACGCATTCTCGCACGCTCAGGCATGTGACGCCCGCGCGTACAGACTCACACCGCACCGCTTGAGCCGACACAACATGTCCTGCGTTGCAGTCTGCGTGATGGGAGTCTGTGCGAGCGCGCGCGGCTTGCATCGACTCCAGCACACACTCTGGTATGCGCACGCATGTGACGCGCTCGCGGTGCACACACATGCTTTGTCGTTTCAATTGTGGCAATCATAGTAGTAAAATTTTCCATTTGGAGTTTGTTCACAATGAGCAAATACGGTCAGGGAGGAATTTATTGCAGAGACAAAACGTATAAAACACATTACCATATGCACCACGATTCGACTAAATAAGTAGTATGTATGACGGACGATATGGAGACTTAATAAATACGTCAACGAAAACTACAAGTTTGAGTTTATTTGTTACTTCATTTAACATATTGCTGTAATTAATTGTTCATTCAGATTATTAGTTTTCTATTGTTATTGCTGCTCCCTGTTGTAGAAGGTGTTTAACTTCTAAATGTAAGTTGTATTTTGTACGTTTAAAAGTTTAAACTTTTAGTATTTGCAAGTTAACGTTTAAACGAATATGTCCTATATGTTTGTCGCCTTAATTTTGTTAGCTTTGAGGGTAATTCATTTGATGCAGTTAATAAGTTCAGATATGTGAGTAGGATGATAGATAACGAAGGGTTCATAAGTACGACGATACATGACAGGATACAAATAGGAAATAGAATAACACAAAAATGAAAATCTATATAAGACACTTATCAGACCGGTTGTTGCTTATGGAGGTGAGACATGGACATTAGCAAGAACGGGGACAAGACACTAAGAAGGTTTGAAAGAAAGATCGTAAGACGTGTTTATGGCCCGGTTAAGGAAGATGGTGCATAGAGAATAATAAATAACCAGAACACAGATGAGCTATTGAAGCATGAGGACATTGTAAGATCCGTAAAAGTTCATCCATGGCTCTTTGGTCACCTAGAGCGGATGGATGATTAGCGTATGCCAAAGAAAATCCTGGGGATACAGATGTACAAAACCGTAAAGAGGGGTCGAACTAGGATTCGATAGTTGGATGATGTGCTGGAATATCTCAGGAGAATGGATGTGATGGGTTTCGCTGAGATGGCAGAGGATAGGAGACACTGGAGAAGATTTGTGTTGGAAGCCAAGGCTCACGTTGGGCTGTAGTGGTAAAGAAGAAGGAGAAGAAGATTAGCACTACAGAAAAGAACGAACCTTATTAGGATGAGAAATCTAGAATTAAGATGGGTTACAAGTGCGTCTACGCATTAAGAAAAGCGTTAAAACTCACTACACATAAACTTATAAATTAAGATATAAATTATAGTGGTCTGAGAGGAGTATTATTATAGTGGTGTGTATAGTGTATTAGAAATGTGTAGTTCGAAGGAAAATGAACGCCTACTGACGATAACAGAACGAACAGAAGAACGAGGATTGAGATCTTGTACACAGTGTCTGGTCCATGAAAATGACCTTGAAACGTTTTTGAGTGGGAGTGACCTGGAAGGATAAAGAATAGTACCCGAGATAATCTTGAACAAATTAATAAGAAGGGCGTCAAAACCACATGGTTTAGAAGTCGAGGACGTTCCCCGGCTAGTAGTTGGAGATGCTGCGCTTTCTGTGACAACCACACGGATAGAGAGCTTGATAGTATAGTACAAGTATGCCACTTGGCATAGCACAAGAATGCCAGTAAATTTTAATCTCACAGTTAATTCTCGCTCCTCTCTAGTCTCACACAGTAAATAACTTTGTTATCAACTGCCATTACTCATACGTATTTAGTTCCATTAATTTAATTAGTACTCGACTGTGCCGCCAGACGGCGCACCACTCTGTTGCTTTAGTTAGTTACCGCTGCATTACACTATATATAACAACGCGGCCGCTTGCCGCAAAACTTTTTATGTGACGAGCAAAGCTAATGAACATAGTTCAGCTCGCGCGCGCGCATGGACACACACACATTTATGTTGTTTTGCAGTTTTGAAAAGAATTTTTAATGGCAGACTTTTTACCAGCGATCTGTGTGTGTTTTCATTGTTATAGTGTTTAACACAGAACGCTTGCAAAATAAAACCAACGATTATCACCGGCATTGGTCCCGTCACGAAAATTAAGTGGTTTCGCAGAGACTGCCAATGCGTACTTAGAAAGTGGGGCAGAACGAGTTTAGACCAATAATACCGAGTATCAAAGCAACTGTTATCGGTCGTAATTAATTTTGTGTTTCCACCAAGGTAGTTACGTTGTACATTACTGAATCAAAGGCTACATCAACGAAACAATAACGAATAAACCAAATTGAGTATTACCTTCCCAGTCAGTCCTGTGGCTTCCTTATATAAGATTTGAAGATCTAAAAACAACGCGTTTCAGAGCTTATGTTCCATCATCAGGTGCGTTTCACTCGTTGGAGGTCGTCAACACATTAAGACACAACACATATTTAAACACAAAAAACTAATTAACAATAGCGCGCGAAGTTTACGGTGCGCACCGTACGGTGTAATATCGATACTGCCATCTGTTGTCATTGTAGTCTGTGCGCTATCTGTGACGCGGGCTTCAGGCGTTCCGAGACTTGCAATGCTGTATCATCCAATGTGTTGGAATGGAAATTCAGCTGGTCGTTCAACAAATGCTCGGGACAAATTTATACGCCATATACACTTCAAATTCTTTGGCAGCACCCATGTACCGGCCTTTCATGCAAACATGTATGGGTATAAGATTTGTAGCAAACTCTGTGCAATTGTGGTTACTATTCTATTACTATCCTACTATTCTAGCGGTAAATTGAACTCAGACCCTATCAAATGCCTTATCGATATCAATCAAACACATTAAAGCTGGCTTTCTGAACTCAATTGCCTTTTCTTTTATTTGTTGAATTACAAATAATGCATCATTACAAGATCTTTCATTTCTAAATCCACGCTGTTCTACTTCAGATTTAATATGTTGCAATAGCTTGAGCTGCAGAACCTTTGTCATTACCTTAAGTGTTGTGTTTAGAGTAAGGTGATCCCTTTATAGTTACCCGGTATTTTGTTATCACCCTTCTTGAAAACATGTATTGCTACAAAATATAATTGTGTAATTTTATTCATGGGACGTGAACATATTGGTGCGCAAAGGGTGCCACGACATTGGCACATTTTTAAGCAGACATTATTACGTGAAAACCTTCTGACTGCTGATCGTTTGGCGTAGGCAGTAGTAAAAGAAATAAGAAGCGAAGCGATGGACAGATCGAATTGTCAGTTCAGAGTTGAGAAGCAACACTACCGTTCGTGACACCGTATCGATTCAAGATCAAATACTACATGCATGAAGAAGAAGAAGAAGAAGAAGAAGAAGAACAACAACAACAACAACAACAACAACAACAACAACAACAACGACAACGACAACGACAACGACAACGACGACGACGACGACAACAACAACAACAACAACAACAACAACAACAACAACAACAACAACAACAACAACAACAACAACAACAACAACAACAACAACAACGACGACGACGACGACGACGACGACAACAACAGCAACAACAACAAGAATAATAACAAGACGAATGTTAACACGATTGAGACAATTTTGGCACAACTGAAAACGATTGGCACTATAATTTTATATCAGGTTTTAAATTCAGAGTTCAGGAAATCCTGAGTCGTCAGTGAGACAGTAGAGCTTGCTGCTAGACGCTTTTCAGTGTGTTAGAGGTTTACGTGTGTTATAATATTTTGTGCAGAGAGGTAATGCAGCTTAACTTGGCCTTTCCAGTTGGTGGCACTGTTTTACCTGTATCAACTAAGTCTTTTGCGGGATCTCCATTATCTGAAAAGTTTCACTGGCACAGTGTTGTGCAGGCAGATGATACATCAGACAGCCGCAGAATAGATTATGTTATTTGTCGAAACTGAACAAGGGTTAATAACTAATTTTCACACATTGATAAGGATTATGAAATATTAAAACACACTGTTACGACAATTAAGTAACACTCTCGAAAAGTCGAGTGTCGTAGTACCCGTTTTTCGACTAGCCCAGCATGCCTTGTCTGTGTCATGGCCGTCCCTCCAATCATGTAGTACTCTAGAACTATTCAAGTACTTGTAGCTACGCAAATTATGCTGGCACGCCGCCAAAAGAATTGAAAATTATTCTGGAACTTCTACGGGCTATGTATAAGCAGCAGCGGCTGGCTTATTTAGTTAAAAACACCTGGCGTTGTTGTAAAGTGCGGATCAAGTGATTGTTGCGAACTGGTGGAAAGTGATTATTGTTTTATAATTGGTCAAATTTAACTTGAATTATTGTATGAGAGTACTTTGTTGATTTCACAATGTTATTTGTGACTAATTAAAGCTGTTAGTTAGTGAGATCATTGGTGTCTGTATTTTGTTTCCACTTTACAACATGACGATCCGTGAGATACATTTATAACAGTCGTAACCACAGAAAATTGAGATAAATTTTAAGCAAGCCGTATATTTGTACACACTTAGGCAATTCCAGTGTTGGACGGACATAACTGGCGAACGAAATATACAATCAGATTAATAACGTTTGATTCACAAGTGTGATGTTTATATTGAGACCCAGAGCGAGAATTGATATGTAACCAGACGACGGGATAAAGTCTGCAGTAATCAAGGTCGATTGTATCCTTATAAAGCCTGCATTTTAGCGAGAAGGTCACCTGTCCAAGAGAGAAGGGATGATGAATGAGCGAGTGCATGCAACGTGTATAGAGGGGGGGGAAGAGAAATGAATAGGGACCGGCTGAATCGCCCGCGCCGTCTGCAAAGGGAGACGACGACTAACTCCAACCCCTTATCTGGGTCAAAAGAAAAGTAAACAAGAAAACATCTTGTTCATAGTTAATGTATATTGACTTGTTAAAGTCGCGCTGCGGTCGAAAACGAATTTATAATTTTATACTCTCTGGAGAATTTTATTTGCCATACTAAGTATAGGCCTATTTGGTAACATTAATCGTGTTTCTTTAGCGGTTTTCTTTCCAAATGTAAATTTCTTTAGACGGTTTATTTATATATTTAACGAGTTTGTATACATATAATATTCATTATCAGAGTTAATTAACGCATTCCAACTTCTGTAATAAATAAACGTTTTGCCGATTGTTGGGTATTTCCTTGTATAAACAAACTCAAGTCTTCTTCTCATTCAAACCGTTCAGCATTAAGCATTATGACAAGTTGCGGCTCCGTCTACCGGCACTCCTTTTCCTTTCTGGCCGACCGCGACAGTACACAACCAGCTGATGATATTTCCCGAGGTAATTTTTCCAACTGAATGGAAAGGTCAGAAGAGATACTCTTTTGAAATTTTATAAAGTGATGGCAGTGCCGTGCGACCTTTGTGGCAGAGAGACTTCGACGCTGAACCCAGCCGGATACAGGCTAGTGAAATGAGATTTTTACGACCAGTACTAGGAGTATCACGTTTAATAATTTCAGAACGTTGAGTTATATTATTCTGTTGAGTTGGGATATTTTTATTTTTATTCTAGGATCGTCCGTGCAGAGATTATACTTTTCTTCTACCTTCTCTAATTTCATTCTTAACGCCCAGACAGAAATTTTCTCTCCACAGGAAAAGTCAAATACAGTGAAGTGACTTATTAAATAACATCTAAAATTTAAAAATCTACCCAAAGCTGGATACAGGCTAGGAAATGAGATTTTACGATGAGTACTAGGAGTAATGCAGAGGGACCGGCTAAGAAATGGTGATATAAAGAACATCCTTGGGATATACAAACTAAACGAAAGGATAAAACAATACAGATAGGATTGGACAGGCCATGTTGAAAGAATGCATGAGAACAGAATACCAATCCTGGCTTATAATCCGAAAGGATGGCGGAACATTGGAAGACTAAAGAAGAGATGGTCGGACCAAGGAGTGCGCAATGGATCGTAAGGTCCACAGCATCAAGAAGAAGAAGAAGAAGAATGAGAAGGAGGAGGAGGAGGAGGAGGAGCAGAAGAAGAAGAAGAAGAAGAAGAAGAAGAAGAAGGAGGAGGAGGAGGAGGAGAAGAAGAAGAAGAAGAAGAAGAAGAAGAAGAAGAAGAAGAAGAAGAAGAAGAAGAAGAAGAAGAAGAAGAAGAAGAAGATTTTTTTCAAGACAAGCTTTCTAATTTTCCTTGTGTCCATTCGCAATTCTGACCATTCTATGTGCTCACAGCTCTCCTTGTATAATTTCATTTGTAAATCTGTCTTCCTTAGTACAGCTCTTGAAGGACTTTAGGCCCCTTTAACACGACACGACTTTTCGCCGACTGCCGTGTCCGGTGCGGCGCCGTGAGTCTTGAATAACATAATGTTCGACAGCGGCGTTTTGCAGTGGACGGTCACCGTGAGCACTACGGCGCACATGACACGGCGTGTTGATTACTATTGTCGTAAATGGAGCTTTTCACACGTCATGGCGCGACGCAGTGAGTTCTCCCCTTTCAGGCCATTTACACACGCAGTCCACTTTGTTCGTTGGGTTTGCGTAAACTGCTCTTACGTATTTAACAGGAAAATTAAGTGTAATTTGTTGGTATGTAGCAAAATGAAATTATATCCCGGCTGTTTGGCCTGGTAGATTGCTTTGTTCCATCGTTCTCTAAATGTTTCGGCTACCCACGGGAGGGAGGCCTTCTTCAGTAGAAAAATGTTTATTCGACAAAGGGTGGAGAGCCGAACCTAGGTTGCTTTTACCTCGGTTGGGGGTACGTTTGCCTCTCTATCTTTTTGTCGAACACTTTATAAACTTTTTTCTACTGAAGAAAGCCTCCGGTGTGTGGCCGAAACGTTTAGACAATGATAGAACAAAGCAATCGACCACGGCCAGACAGCCCGGATATACATTCTTTTATCGTTGACTCTGGTTGTAATAAACGTGTTGGTATGTAATTTGGTAGTTATATTAAGCAACCTAGATATAATCATTTTCCATTATTTAAATTAAAAAACGTACTTATATAAATAATAAGCTTGCGCCTACTTTAAAATTTTAGATAGCAGTTATTATTTTTAAGTACAGACCCATAATATCTGTTAATTATTTTACGTCTGTAAGGTGCGAGTACTACACGAATGCGTTATTGTATTGCATAGCTTACAATTTCGTCTATTAAGGTAAGAAAGTATTTTTGCCCTCTTAACTGACAATTCAGTTTGGTGTTACCTCTGGTAACAATATTAATGATATATTAACTGTGAATAGGCTATCAGAATGAAGCAGTCATTTCACCTTTCTAAAATTTAATTCAAAATTGATAATGAGACACATTTTTTATTCTAATTACAGTTGAAAAATAATCAGAAATTTCAATTAAACAAAAACGTAAAACTAAGTGAGTAAAGCAAATTTTAATTCAGATTATCGTTAGGAAATGACATTTACAGGTGAACTGTTTTGAGAACAGTTATCAGACGTAACACGACTGCATGTTTACATGACGACACAAGTGCTGGTGTGTAAGAAATCGTCAGGTCGATCCGACAACAGACGTCAACAACAAACATGTTTGTGTAACAAACAGACGCGGTGGTGGTAAACTTTCTCAATATTGACCCGTTTCTAAATCCGCTGCAGCAGAAATTACTGAGCAGATAAGATTTCTTGTCCAGTTCATAACACGAATAAGAGGTTGTCTGCAGAATTATGAAACGGTTGTTGACATTTCCGATTTGACACAATCAGCCCTCTGCTGTATAGGCCTATTAACTGCATAGACTGTAAAACAACCGTTCTCTAACAACGGAGTAATTTCTAAAACCACTGTTACAGCGACCCACACTGGCGAAATTTGAAGCCTCAAAACGGCTATTGGGGAAATGGTGAGGATTTGTGTAAATGTGGCGAATTGTTGGTGATTTCAAATAATTATAATTTCAAATAATGCAGATGTGACCAAACTGCAGTACAGAAATCCTGCAAAGTTTACAAAACTACAAACTATTTATGTAGGTGCTATAAGTGCACTGTGATTTTGAAAGTAAAAATCCAAATCTCTCACTTGAAGAAATACAAAATTTCAGAGTAAATTCCTTAAATTTTTATGTTGAATGTGCATGCCAAATTTACAGCCTATTTCCTTTTAACAGTTAAAAGCCTAAAACATCTAGAATTTCTAGATAGGAAAAACATTAATGATATTCGGTCACCGGGTTCAGCACCAGCACCAGCCTTTGAGAAGAGTATTGAAATAACATGGTAAATCTAGACAAGGAATAGAGAGAGTTCTTAGGAATACAAATATTAACACCGGTACAGATGAAAGTTTATTAAGCCTTTAGGGAGAATTTAAAAATACAAAGAACGCGAATGATACTAAAGCTTTTCCAACTTAAATAATTTTGTGGCTTATCTATTTACCAGTTTAGTAGTTGGTGTGTTGAAATGATTTTTAGTGTAATCAATGGTAGTACAAACAAAATCAGAAATAAATTGGGTACGGAGACTCTGTTTGGCCAGTCGGATACGAAAAACGTACAAACAAACAAAATAAATCCTGTTTCCGTTGTACTTCAAACTGGTGAAACACAGCACCTATATGTAGGCCTATATGAACTAAAAACAGGTGTGAATGAGTGTAATTGTTTTTGTAAATTAAACTATTGGAAAGTTGTTAAATATAGTGTAATGTGTGAATATTGACTCAAACCTATAACGAACTCAGTGCATAAAAAGGATTTTAAAAAGTACTGAGGCTGACCTCAGCAGGTGAGAACATTTTCTTTTATCGTACTTAAAAAACAAGGTTTTCAATATTTATATCATTTTCGTAATAGTATTTAAATATTTAGAATATACTCAGACTCTATAAGATGAGACACTCTGCATAAAGTACACGAATTTGTGGCAGTGAGGATTTCGATGGCAAAGTGGGGAAATTTTGGGTAACAATGTGGGGAAAAGGGGCCTGATCGACCTAGCAACACTGCAGCGACTGTTTAAGTTGGTGAAATAACACCTCTCATATATTGACATTTTTTCTTATAATTTGCTCTTGTATTTTATTCAGCGGTTCTAAAAATTCCCATCAATATCTGAAATAGTTAACAACCTATTTTCTTTATGTGCGAAATCATTAAATAAAACATCAAAAGTCCCAGCTCTTTGAATGTTCAGGGATGAACCCACTTTTTTGCCCTGTTTCGTTGTCGTTGCCCTGTATAACGAGTACAAACACAGGTATCTTTCTAGCTCATCCATTTGGGAAACTGGGAGGCAGTCATTATTACACCCACACAGCACAACAACCGCTCCCAAACGTTCTTACGAAGTTTTATATTTTTTTGAAAATTTTAAATTTTGAGTGCCCTTAAATTTAAAACATTTTTAAAGCTAAACAATATATTCGGACTGTGGTTGAAACTATCTTTAATTTGATACCTAACTTAGATTTTTATGATTTTTTGAAATTTTTGTTACACTTTTTGGACCTGGTTCTACAAGGTTTTGAAATTTCCAAAACTGATCACCGAATTCAGATTATGCTTTAAATTCTGTTTAATTTGATACACCACGCGGACATGTTGCATTTTTGCACAATTTTGGCCCTTCACAGTTTTCTCCCTACCACATTATTTTTTTTTTGGTGGGGGGATTAATCTAAAAAATAATATGAGTCTGTAGATTACATGTATGGATACGCTTGAGACGTTTTACGAAAATCGATTAATGGAATCAAAAGTTATCGTGAGACGCACTCCAAACAGAAATACAGACAGACAAAATACCAAACCGTCGAATTAAAACTGAGAACACTTCGCTCGTTCAACAATTCACGATAATACAATTCACCGAAGAAACTGACTAAATCATTCCAACTCCATGCATTCAGCCAAATATTAAAAGTCTTCTTCTTCTTCTTCTCCACGACAAGATATAGGCTTAAAGCCTGTTCCGCCTTCACTGAAGCCATCTCTCCTTGGTCTACCTATATCTCGTCTTCTTTGAGGTCTGTCACTTATTATAATTGTTTAGGTAATCTCATATCTTCTATTCTCTCAATATCCTGTCTCCATTTTAGTTGTCCTTCCCTTCTTATGCTGACCATAGAATGTACATTTAACTCGGTTCTTATATCCTCATTTCGTATTTGATCTCTAAGTGTTTTTTTAAACCTTTGGTTTTTTCCAAGAACTTCGTTTCACTTAATTTAGCATTAAGCACAGTACTGTGGTCTCTAACGTGCCACGGTAACGTCTCTAACCGTATACTGTGGTCTACGTTAGTACAGTCAATTTTTTACACTGATGATGGCAGTCGATGGTACTGCCGAAACGAACGTCTCTTTTCGTAAGAAACAATGGACCACGGCCAAACATCCCGGGAATGAATTTTAATAACATTCATTTCACTTATTTGTATTCTTCTTTTATGATCGTCCAAGTTTCACTTCCATAAGTTAAAACAGGCGTTGCCATTACTTTACAGAATTTTATCTTTGTGTCTTTCCTTGCCTTATTTCCCAGTGTTCTGTGCATAGTGCCGCATATCATTTGAATCTATTTATTTTTATAACGATGTCGTTGTCATACTCATAAGTTACATTGCACCCTAGAAAACTGAAATGAGATATATGTTCTATAGTCTGATTGTTTATAATCATCTTGGAACGTATCGTATTATTTCCTCTAAAGGACATAAATTTTGTTTTCTGGGTTGATATTATAAGATTATATTCTATTATATAATATCATATAATAATATTATTACGTTAAGTATTAAAAGTAATAATAAATAATTTGCTGAAAAAAATCCTGAATAAGTCATAAAGTAGCCTACAGCATACTGATCGTGTTGCGGGCAGTGGTGTGTACGGCGCCCAATATTTCTTGCTGGCCGGTCGGCGCCTACTACGCACATACACAAATGTGTGTGTGTGTGCGGCGTATAACATGTTTATCCAACCCCGAATCTCGTCTCCCTGTGTGCGTTCAATTATCGCGAACAGCTTAATATATATATAGGCCATAAAAGTTAATTAAGAAACAAGTAAACAATAAGATAAAAAACCTTTTTCTCTAACTTTTATTTCGTTCGAACTAACACAGTATAGTACAAACTGTTTACCCGAGTAACCGATTTAAATTCATTGAGCGAAGTACATTTGTAAGCGAGTGGAACACCTAACTAGCCGCTACTCTCTATTGCTGCTCCCACCTACATTGTTATCCAAGGCGGCACAGCACACTAACAGCAGACGTGATGCTGGTTATCTCTGCGGCGACCACACACACACGCGCGCGCGCGCGCGCGCTCAGTTCCATTAGCAAGACGTAAACACGTCTAAAAACAACGACTAACCGAACGTTAATGGAATACGACGATACCTGCCTGTGTTACTGAACTACGAATTTAGAAAAATAACGTACTACTCAACTTTTACACTATTCATCGATTAATCCAGTTTGGTGTTTTTTTATTCACGAAAATTTCGTTTCTTCTGTATCAGACAAAATGTGCGAGACCAAACGAAAGCTTCAGGTGATACCTGCTTATACGAAATAATTAAAATAGAAATTTAAAGGTAGAATATTTTCTAGAAGTAAAAATTTTATAATTAGCAATATATATACTAATGTTGCAAGTATGTACTTGTCTTTTCTCGGGTTGCAGATTCTTTGACCTTAAATGTGCTGTTTTTTATCATGTCTATTCTTCTTCTGTTTCTTTAGCACTACAGCCCAACGTGAGCCCTGGCTTCCAACACCAATCTTCTCCAATGTTTCCTATCTATTACCAACTCAGTATAATCCCTCACATTAATTCTTCTTATCTTCTAGCACGTTATTCAACCACCTTATCCTAGGTCGGCCCCTCATTCTGCTTTTATAGACTTGCGCCCTCAGGGTTTTCTTTGGCATACGCTGATCATCCATCCACTCCAGGTGACCTAGCCATTGTAATCGTTTAGCCTTTACGAATCTTACAATGTCCTCATGCTTCAATAGCTCATCTGTGTTTTGGTTATTTCTTATTCTCCATTCACCATCTTCCTTAACCGGGCCATAAACACGTCGTACAATCTTTCTTTCAAACCTTCTTAGCGTTTCTTGTTTCTTCTTTTCTTTTGCTAATGTCCATGTTTCACCTCCATAAGTAACAACCGGTCTGATAAATGTCCTATATATTTTTATTTTTGTGTTACGACTAATGAGTTTGCTTCTCAATAGCCTACTGTTGGCATAATATGCCCTATTTTCTAATTGTATCCTGTCATGTATCGTAGTGTTTATGGATCCTTCCTAAATCTATTACGTTACCCAGGTATCTGAGCCTATTATTGATATTCTTGTTATTTCATCTACAAAAGCTTGGGACAACTATCGTATTGGTACGCTGAGGTGATAGGTCACATGCATGGTCACGTGTCGCTTTGCACGACCAACGGAATGGCGCAATGCTCTCGCGCCGCCTTCCTGACAGCGGTCGGCATCTGACCCAGTCCCGTGGCGTTACTGCGATCCACAGGCGAAGTACTATCAGCAGTTCACCTTTGCTACCGAACAAGGAATGTGGTGACGTATGCCATACCACTGCACGCATCACTGTAGTACTACACATTCAAAATACGTTTAACACAGTTTCGTTGTGACTTCACTGTCTCTCACAAGGTATTTCTTGTAGCGAATAAAAAAACACACTTTAAAAAAATATTCAATAAATTACACTTACATATAATGTACCAACAATCAATCTAATAGCCACACAAAATTACAACTAAATACGTCCTCTGAACGTCTGAAGTATGTTTTCAGATCCAGTAATACCCCACCAACAGAAGCACGCACTATCATTCAGCAGATCGCCCGCTCCTCAGGCGTCTCGGCGGCAAAACTGGTGTGCGTATAGTACAAATAGCGGCCGGCCCTTTGTGAGGGGCGAATCTGAGATTGCGAATGCAAACGATAAGAAGTTGGTGTTAATAAACGATGACTTGTATTGTTATTAAAATTTAAGTAAGAAACAAGGACCACGGCCAAACGGCCCGGGAATGAATTTTAATAACATTGACTCTTGCCGTAAAGCCTACGAAGTATTTTTTTCATGACTTTTATTATTAATGTACTTCCATGTTCCATAAGGAAATGGAAGTATGGTGATGGCGAAAAAAATCGAGTTCGAGATAAGGGCTAATTCTGATTGTACTACCCTCAAAACATGAAGAAAAGTCATTTCTGAACAGTGGCTGTGTGTGTGTCTGTGTGTAGAATTTTTTCTATGGCAAACGATAACTGCCGCAAATTCAAACACAATCAAATAATGTTTTGCATATGTGCCCGAGTCGTAGAGGACTGAAGGCCTATTGATTTTGGTGAAGATCGGTTAAGGGGAAGGGGTAGTTTACCTACGTTTTATGTTTTAACAAAAGTAAAGTACTTACATTTGATAAATAAAGTATCATGAAAAGAAGGTCATAATGATCCACTGTAGATGAAATATCTATAAATAAAAAGGGTAGTTGAAAGCGGAGGGGATAATTTTTTATATGTGTACTACGTTATCGGAAACAAATAAGTAGTTTGTTGTTAAAATTCCTTCCCAGGCTGTTTAGCCGTTATCCAGTGTTTTCTGCAAAACCAGACTTTTCGGCATTGCAATCGAGTAACATCATCAGTGAAAATCTAGTGCGCTAACGTGAGGTGGTATACGTTAGTGACCACAGTACTGTGGTTAAAGCTGAAGAAAGAAGTAGAAATGAGTAGTATCTATGGAAATATTTCATTTCGAATATGATTTAAAATATAAATCTTAGAACATGGAAGTCATGTATGGTTCTCCATACCGATATTTTATATTAGGCGATGTTTATCGTTTGTTACTTTAGTGTTACTACATTGGACGATTGTAATCTAACTAGTAGGCTCCTTGAACTGCAGAAATCGCTCACTGTTTTGAAAGAAGTACATTTACTATTACATAAATTTTGATATTAGATCATTTTTATCATAAGAAAAAATACCGAAAATCCCGGTTAGGCCCTACTCTATTGTTTTGTAAAGTAACAGTTGTCTAGCAGACAACCGTATAATATAACATTCTGAATTGTGTTAAATTCCCTTTTAGTCTGACACCCGACTGGATTTGTACAATTTTTTTCAAATTTTTGAACGATTTTTATTGGACTTTGGGGTATTAAAATTTAGAAATTTCCTAAACTCAGTATTCAGATTTTAGGTAAAATTTCCTTTGGTTTGATACATCACATGAACGTTTACGATTTGATAAAAAATTGTACTCACTTTTTGGGCCTTCCTCCTCAAAATTTGAAATTTTCAAAAGTAAACACTAAATCCAGTTTTGGTTAAAAGTCCCTTTTATTTGGTCCCCCACATGGTCTTTAGCGACTTTTTCACAATTTCGACCCCTTCACATTGTTGTCTACCGGCCCCTATGTTTGGAGGAATCGATTGGTATGGTATTGGTATGTTTACCAGTTCTGTCTGGTAACCGTATGGACACGTATGCCGAACTAAAATCTGTTGATGCATTCGAACGTTATCGTAAGGCATACCCCAAGTAGACAGGTAGACAGACGGTCAGACAAATGCCAAACGGTCGCGGTGGAGTTAAACTGACACCTCGCTCCGTCGTTCGTGTACCTTTGTTTACATGAACTGTATTAAAGTTGTGAATATCGAATTGTTTGGTGTTCAATAATTAAAGGCCTCATATTTTTACTATTTAAAGAGAACGACAATCCCTGTAATAAACATATGAATACGTATAATTCTGTTTCGACGGTTTCACTGTAAAGATAATATCAATTCAATGCTTTTGGAAAATTTGAAGGTTTGGGGAACTTCCAGACTTAGCTGTCATTTACAAATTTCAGTAAAAAAAATCTCTGAAATACTAGAATATCGCAGACAAAGTAACGCGCACCTAGAATAGAATGTAACATTGTATACATATTTGTGAAAAATTCAGGATCCTCCAGTAAGTTTAGAACTTCGTCTATACATTAATTAAACAGGACTGGGAGATTAGAGTAGACAAAGTACTTGTTTATTTGGTATACACCTGTGTTTTGTGTGTGTGTTCGTACGCGTTTGTTTTATAACCTCGTTGATAAGGCACGTACATTCCTAGCAAATGTCACTGAGAGCAAGTCTCACTCTGATCAAGTGTTCCAACCTCTCATTTATCGCCTGTGTGATACTCATTATTCAAATTACAACTAAATAAAAACTGAAATGTAAAGAAACATTATTTAAAGCTATTAATCTCTGTTATCAAAGTCACTTATTAGAAACCTGATTATTAATACCTGTCTATGATAGGTTACTTTGTAAAGAATAAACAACATTAATTTTAAAGATTTTTAAAAAATTAAACATTATGTCAATAACTTTTATCAAAGGTTATTTTTCTAAGAATAAATAAGGTTAATTAATTACAATAATAACTTAAATTTATAAAGGTTGCTCTAAGGTTAAACAAATAACGAGCCTATAGACTACATCAATTCTGTTATCATAAATTTTATTTACACTTTAGTATATGGCTTTTCCCACACTTCTTTATGGGTCTGAGAATTGGAATTTAACGAAAGGCCAGGCCAGTAGCATCCAAGCGGCTGAAATGAGATTTTTCAGGCACGTGGCAGGGTATACTTTCCATGATCATAGAAGGAACACAGATATACGGCAGGTACTGAATATCATGAGTATACTCGACAGGATCGCCCAGTATCGGCTGAATTGGTGGGAAAATTTTTCCCGAATGGATGAGTGCCGCATTCCCAAACAACTATGGAACTATAAGCCGAGGGGTCGGAGAGGTGTGGGACGTCCGAAGAAGCGCTGGAGTGACCAGCTCTAATATTTACCTATTTGAGACCGGAACAAACCATTCTTGGTTTAAACCTTGAGGATGATGATGATGACTTTAGTATATTAACAAGCTTGGCAATATCCTTTTTTGATTTGACGTAGTCTTCATATTTATAAGATATATAGCGAACAGTTTCGCATGTTGGATACACATTTTGTGCATAAATTGAACATGCGTTATAATATTATAATGTTCCGTATCGAAACCACCTGAAATAAAGCTATGATTTAAAAAAAGTCTAGTATACACTTTTCATTTCTTACTCTCAATGCAGTCATCTTTGTCAATGGCTCTGAGTAATTTAACAAGTAAACAATTTGGAGATGACTTAGCGTGTTCAAACCACGGATCATCTGTGTCTTGCCAATCGTGGAGTACAATTTTACCATTCTATGCACATTACATCATTTCCAACGCAAGTATAAAAAAATCCTACCTATACTAACTTATCAACTCGTGGTAAACGTTTTGGCCAATTGCTAGATGTCAATTTCACTATTTCTTCAGTTTCTAAAATACACTTTGTTGCATTCGTTATACCATCCATATAATATAATAATATACTGTATAGTGCATAAATATTATGTTTTTCATGTATTTAACATACCATTTTACATTCTGAATTCAAAAGTTTGTGCATAAATTGAATATGCGAAATAGATAAAGATCCTCTCGTTTTAAATCCGCACTCGCTGCACACGATACTGTCTAAATCACCATTAAAAATAAATCCTGGTTCTCAAGTAACAATTTGTAATCAACTAGTACAATAATTTTATTCCCGTTAAAGTTTTCCACACGCAATAATAGTGTCAAATAATCGAGTTCCAGGCTAATTATATCACAGTAACACTTTGCCACAGTACTTCAATCACTACTCGATCCGCACTAAGGAAAATCGCTCAACGAACTGACTTTACAAACCCGGTCTCAGCCCTTATATACGTAGCGCACGTGTCCTAGAATGACCTTCGCATCCTTAACGCGGTGTGTCAGTTAATGCGTATTTCAAGTGTTCTCCAGAGTACTATGGAACGTACTTTAGCGCGGCCTTGACTGGCGGGCGGGGGGACGGGTGGAGGACATTCTAAACTGTTTAATAGGATTCTCGTTACAATATGTTACCACAACCACCATAATCATCCTCATCACTATCATCATTATCATTTGTATTCCTATTGCTAAAAATTCGTCCAATGATTTTCTTCTTTTCTTAACTTTACTAGAGTTTTTAAGCAGACCGTTCCTTTTTTTTCAAACGACCGTCGTCCTATCTTCTTCCTTTTGCCTGTGGTCTAGGAATCTCGTGACGGCTGGTAAAATATTCTGCCAATTTCGTTCAATTCTTCTAATTTTGGAAATGACAATAACCTAATTTTTAGTTTCTTTGCGTATCCACTTATTTGTATTTCCGTCCGGTATTAGATCTTTCCTTGCTGATTTCAGAGTCTGCCGTTTATTTTTATCATTTTCGTGTCCACTGCTTAAGCTTCTAGCTCGCGTATGCATCGCTTCGGCTGCCGAATACGTTAGAGATTGTATTCAATCATTCTTGAAGGTGTTCATCGGTTCCCGAATGCCGCAACTTCATTGAACGGCTCAGGGTTGTAGAATAGACGCCGGGTGCTTTAAGGAGTGGAAAATAAAAACTACAGAAAGTGGTCAGAAACATGGTATACCGATGCACAGTTACTTCGTCAAACAAGTAATCGAAATCATTGACGACAGGTGTACAATTTACTGCTCGAAACCTGTCTCAAGTAATCGCGAATACATCTTGACTAATGCGTTTTAAATTACGTTAACAAAAACTACCTCAAGAAACGTAATTGTACCAAATTTTCTCTTTATCTCTCTTTCTGTGTGCGCGCGCGCGCGCGTGTGTGTTTGTAAACGGAAAAGGACGCGACAAACCTCGTATGGTTGAGCAATCTGTACATACCGAATGCGACGGTGTGAATGATACCAATCATACGTAGTCCCACACGTGTAGTGAATAAAGTTGCGCTCTAGATAGGCGCCCATATATTTTTGTATCTACGACACTGAATAGTGAGCTAAAAGCGACAGTATTGCTGTAAGTGTGCGGCATTGCTTTACGATTACGAATGTTTACATTTCAAAGTCAAAACTGACTAGGCGGCGATAATAGTGTATATAACTCGTATACTATCGAGCTATGAGTGCGAATCGTCTTTGCGTTCAATTCGTTGTTCCACGATTTGGTTGCAATCTAACGTGAACACTGATATCAACAGGAAAACTTTTATTTAAATTGGAGCGTCTTTACGGGGAGAAGAACAGGACCGGACTACCAGAGGGTCGAAAAAGTTGACGAATTTTGTTAATATCTTAATTTCCAGGCTATTTTTTCAGCTCTGTACGCCGATATAGTAGTAATTATTTTTTTATTTATACAGATTTGTTACCCAGCATTAGCGTATACGATTGAAATTCGAAATATAGGAAAATGAATTCAGTCAATAAGTATCCTGTGAACAATGTTCAATATTTTTACCACTTACTTTAATGGGTCCGATTTCAGCTACTCTAAAGATAGTAATTTTGATTGGTCTTTAATTGTTTTTTCTTTTATATGAAGCCGACACGACCCCGAGCCCCAAGCCAAACTCTAGATACGCCACTGGTTTAATCAAATATTTAATAAAAAATTTTCGTTCGTATTATAGTTTCGTTTGTGTGTGTATTATAACAACACACAATTTTAAATATTGTTTGATTTGGGTAGCCCAACGTTCAGGGCCAATTATTTATAACACAACACAAATTGTTTAATATAAATTTATGTAATTTAATTTGTGAAGCCACGCGTTCTTGGCGACAATATTTATACAACAACACACAGGTTGCAAATTTATTTGTGTTTGAGGAGCCCCACGCTTTTAGAGCGCCAATATTTTATAACACTACAATTTACAAATTTCAATATAATTTAATTTGTGGAGTGTCAAAATGTATATAAGATTACTGGTAAAGTGTACCAATTAATGGAGTTTGGGTGTAATGGTAATAAGAGTAGTCATTGATTGAATTGTAACGAGTTTTCATAATTTTATTCATAAACCACAAGCGTGTTTAAAAATCTCACTTACTTGGCCATAAATATTCATTATTGTTCTCTTGAAACGTTCGAATGTTGCAGTACATTTATCATCAAATAAATCTTATATTCTACAGTAACAAAGTTATATTCTAAATACTTATTTGTTAATATTAAAATTCGACTGCTCAGTCTGACAGTGTGCTTTACTGCAGTTTTGTTTCTTTTTCTTTATATAACTTTCACCTACGTTAATTTATGTATTGCATACATAGTAATCATTGATTGCTCTACAAACTTTAAAATAAAATTTAAATTGATTAAATTAATCGTTAAACATTAAAGAAAATATTTTATTAAATTTAAATCAAATTCTCTGAACCTCTTTATCTACATTTTACATAAACTCTTATTCATGTTTAAATTTCAAAATGTCTTTTAAATGTTTTTAGTCTCTCATTTAAAATTTATAAATGGATTATCTGTCACCTCGATTTTGTAGCTCATGTCCTCCGTTGATCCGTAGGTCCTCTTCTGATGGAGTTCCCTGCACGTCCCCAGGTTCCACTTGTCGTCCTCCAGTTACTCGTCCATCATGGTCGCATCTGGTTGATGTAGTATAGTGTGAGAGGTTGCTCTGCACCTGCTGCTGTAGTTCTAGCAGATGCCTCTATTGTTCAGCATAGCGTTCCTCTGCACGATGTAACATTTTAGCTTGTCTTGACTGACGGACGTTTGTGTGTGCAGACATCGTAAAGTATGTTCTATATTCGTATTCGGAAACAGATTAAGAGTTACTGTTTTGCACTTATGACGAACATAGCGTCCGTCCGCATCTACTGTTCAATTAACAAAATTTAAAAATTCGCGTCGTCAATGGACAGATCGTCCCGCCGCTACTGAATACTGATTGAGAAGAAGGCTGGCTTCACTCGTGCCCTGTTTATAATCGAGCATCGTACAGCTCCTGTTGGGGCAGAATTCTGCCGGTTTGAAATTGTTCAGTGGCGTCAGTTCTCCCACTCTCGTCCAATTTCATATTTTCGCACATTTCTGCCAATGGCAAAGTCTAATGTGAAATACAGGGTGTTCTAACGATGGATGATTTAATTACACATGTCCAACGTAATTACCATCGTAATAGAATAATCCGTGTAATTACTACGCACTTAAAATCGCACTGAATTCGCATTACGCGTCCTTTTCACGCCGTTTTTTTCACTACACATGCATATTAATTTTATACATATTTTGGAGTCTTTGAATTTTTTCTACCATTTATGGTTTTCTTATAATTAAATAAAAACTGTAATTTGGCAATTATTCAGGGTGAGATTGCAAACTTTCATGCTCGAACACACTCACACACATCACTTACTACTGTACACACTCTCAGCGACAGTCGCGTGAGTGTTCAGGTCAGTTCCTGTCTGTCTACATTCCGTATTTTTAACATAAACTCAGCTTTCAATCTCATACCTGCTTATTTATTACATATTTATAAATTTAATTTAAATATTCATTTTAACTATTAAATGCACAGTACAGCATATGATTGTATTGCCGCAGTATATGTGTGTGTGTGTTGTGCTTGTGTGTGCGCGCGCGCGTGTGTACATAGATGTAGATATAGATATTCAAACACTTTTTACTACAGTCTATTTCTTGATGCAAATTTACAAATATACAAACACAAAACAAATTAACACCCAAACAAATACAAATCAACACAAAACATGACACAATTTTCAAAATACTCAACATTGAAAATACTCAAAAAAAAATATGTAGCCTACACCACAACCACAGACAATAATACCAACTTGAAATACCAAAAGCCAACAGGAAAGCATAGTAACAACCAACCGAAACACAAGTACTCAACAAGATACAAAATTAAGATGGCTGAGGATGGGAACAATGGGATTCCCGAAACATGTTCCAAATAAGGAAAATATATCTTGAGGTAAAGCAATTATAAATATGAAATAAATTATATATATATATGTGTGTGTGTGTGTGTGTGTGTGTAATATATCATTAAATAACTTTGCAATGGAGAGTACTTGCTGGAGACTAGCAACCTCCCGTCTGAAAGACAATAACACTTGCCTATGACACCTAGTCACTTTTACAGCGTCGGATTTACATGGATCATCTAGATTTGTTCAGTAATCACTCTTTTGATAATGACAATTAGCAAAATCCACAGTTGATGTTTTGACCATTCTAATTGTGTAGAATCCTCATTTGTTTCACAGCGGCGGGTTTTCGACTAGCCAGTTGCTTTAGGCCAAGGTGCTGGAGGGTGAGACAGCCCGGGAATTTTTTTTCGGGGGAGGATGAAGTTATCTAATTCAGGAAATCAATAGACTTGGATACACCAAAACATTGCCTTTTTTAAAATGATTGGTACTAATAACTAAGCTTGTAAAAATACTAAGTCAGTCTTTTCATAAGACAAAATAATAGTGAAAAGTCTTTACTAAATCATAAAATATTATGAATACAGTATTCATTTTTTTGTCTATTTAACACTATGTAGTATCTGTTTTATTAAATACGTTTATTTCTTAGAAGGTTTTGTAAACCGCTTTTGGCATTGTGAAAGAAGCCATTACAGGTTTTACTCAATAAAAGTTAAAGAAGCCATTAATAAAGGTTGTTTACTCAGTCGGCCTGTTTTAGTGAGTGTCTAGTAGACTATTAAATTCTTTAAAATCGGCCGTTTCACGCTTCAAGATTGTAGACTTCTATTTACCGATGAAATATAAAATGTTGGAAATGTTGAAACAAGTTCTGTGCTGTGTAGGCCCTGAATCATTGAACAAGACTGTTGGTGTGCATCGTGCTTGTGTTTCCGTCCCGAATATACGAAATGATGAATTCAGAAATCGTGGTTATTACAAAATAAAGAGTTTCATAATTTTTATTTATCATAGGCAACTCAACTATGCAGAAATTTAACCCGAAAAAATAAATCTATTAAGAAAATAATCGGTATGGAGAACCATACATGATTTCCATGTTCTAAAATTTATATTTAAAATCATTTACTTGAATTCGGTTCGATAATTTCTAAAAATGTATCCACCCTTAAACTATTTTCACTATTTATAGATTTTTTTGTTATTATGGGGTAGTCGTTTAATGTAATGTTATTTTCGAGTCACTTCATACGAATTAGGTACTTTATTCTTATAAAGAAATTGATCTACGCAGACAATCATTCCTCCTCCACAACCGATCTTCACCATTTTCATATTTACATTTTGATAGAGTAATAATTTGATCGTATGGAATGTCTAACGTATCTTATCATTTAAAATTAAATATTCGTACTTTACTTGATATCAGCACAGCAATTTTCAAAAAATCACGCCCTCCCCTTCAACTACCCACTCCATTTATAATTATCTCATTTACCATTTTGGAGTGAATTAATACGACTTTATTTTCGGGGCACTTATTTATCAAAATGAAGTATTTTACTCTTGCTGAAAAACAAAATAATGCAGGTAAACTATCTCTCCTCCTTAACCGAACAACCTAATATTTGATATTTACACATTTATTGAGTAAATTACCGCGGTCGTTTCGTAATTTCTTTCTTACCTCGGTCGCAACTGACTGGGATTTATACGATTGGGTCGCAATTGACCGCGGTCCATTGTAAACATTATAATTAATAATTATTAAACAATTAATAAAAATAACTTTAAAAAATGACAAAAAGAATAGCTGGTTCCCCTCCAAAAAAAAATTGAAAAACTATAACAGCAACATTGAAACTTTATATTGAATTAGTAGAAAAACATTTAAAGAATCGAACGTAAATTAAGAAACGACCGCGGTCAGTTGCGACCCAATCGTATAAAACCCAGTCAGTTGCTACCGAGGTGGAAATTTGAACCCGGTCAATTGAGATCAATTGCGTTTTCATGTTATTATTATAATAATACAGAAATTACCGTTATAATTCTATTAATTCCTAGCCTAACCTGACATAACCTAACCTGAACTAACCTAACCTAACTTAACAAAAATATTGGAAGATAAAGTTTACTCGTACAAATGAAAGGTTGTAGAACTGAAATCTCATCAAAATTCAGAATAGCAACGTTTCTGAATGTCAGATTTAGTCAGTAAGTGGAAGTGCGGGGAGCAATTGACCTCATAAGAATAGGTAAAAACGTTGTTTCGTCGCAACTGACCGAGACCGTGTGCAACAGTGTAATTTCTGTGTGTTTATAACCACTGACACAGCTTTATTAAATAAATGAATAATAAACATTTACATTTTGTTATTCTAATATAAACACGTTTTACACACACACACACACACACACACACACACACACACACACACACACACACACACACACACACACACACACACACACACACACACACACACACACACTTAAAATTTATAAACAATTGTTTATAATATTAACTTCCTAGGGTATATTTGTTGTTAACATGACAAATACGTCTTGTGTTGTGACACATCAATTTAAAATAAGCGTATTATTAATTTAATATGACGTTCAGTTAAAATGTGGTAAACTCTTCGCAACGTGTCTTTGTGCCATAACAATTTTGATATTTCAATGAACACTGTAAAATGTACACACGTACACTACAAGCAAAGAATATGTAACATAATACAAATAGGCCTAGATATGTTAACACTATAAGAGTATATATACTTTAGGTATTATACTTTATCAGTTTTACATAAAATAAACTTTGGATTTACACTCAAATGGTTATTTTACGTACTACGTTCATTTCACAGGTGTGGAAATTTCACGCGGGCGCGTAACACACTACGTAGTTCCAGATTGACAGAGGAAGAAGAGGAGCATTTCCCGTATTTGCTGGGCGGTTATGCGCCTGCGGCGGTTTCACGGAAATTGACCCGAAACAGAATGTGTCGATGTTGTGCCGCGTGTTTGTGGCGACACGGCAGACATTCGACAGTCGCATTTACGATTCCAAATCGACCGCACAACGTGTTACTGTGACCGTCAGCCAAATTATTTAGTAGGATATCCATTGATGAGTTTGAAATTGCGATTTTCACAAGACTTGTTTGAAAATTAATAAGTAGGCTGTGTTGCCTATATAATCGTATATTGTGTAATTACGCGTGCTCATTTATGCGTATATGATCCAGTGTTACGTTATAGGAACGATCAAAATGTGCTTACATTGTGGGCTAAATGTCGCTCTACAAAATGTACTTTTTAAGATGATAATGTTTTTAGGCTGGGGGTCATTCCACAAAAATCGTCATCGAAAAACGTGACGCTTCCATACTTTCGATTCCCCACAGTCTAGAAATTTGATATGTAAACTCATCAAGACAGAAATAATCGCTGCTGACATTGAGTTTAGCAAACGTTTTAGTGAGAATAAATTTGGTTTTACATGCTGTTTGTGATCGTCTGTGGTTTGGAAATAATTTACGTAATCCACCAAACGTAATCCACATTATACGTTTCAAAAGCCTAAAAACATTATCATGCTTCGATGTTTCGGTTTTGTCGAAATTCTTGGAATGCTTAGGTGCATAAATAGAGAGAGGGTTTAAAATAGTTAAATGGCATGGTCGCGCACCACGTTCTTGGGCGACATTTATTTTGATAGTACTTAGTTAATTACGTCATACCTGTTTGTTGATTATAAACAAGCATTCGATTCCTTAGACAGAAAGGAGATATGTCGTATCTTGCAAGGCTTCCGAATACCCAACAAATTAATACACCTGGTCACATGACCTTGAAAGATCAAGATGTAAAGTAAAAGTAGAAGGAGCATTAACAGATAATTTTCAAATTCGAAGAGGAGTAAAACAAGGGGATGTCTTGTCTACCCTCCTTTTCTATATATACCTAGAGAAAATACTAAGGCAGCTACCAATAAAACCTGGTGGACAATTATGAATACAGGTCGCAAGTGCATTGCATATGCTGACGATATTGTTCTCGTGACAAGAAACAAGCAGGCACTGGAAGAGGCGTACACCTCTCTGGAGCATGCTTCGACCAACCTAGGGCTGCGAGTGAACAGCCAAAAGACAAAATATGTACTGATGAAGAATAATGTCCGAGAAGAAATACTCCCAAAAATTAAAGTCAACAGCAGTGAATTTGAGGGCGTAGATAGTTTTAGATATCTTGCGTCCCTCTTGACGTAAAAAAATCAAATGGCAACGGAAATTTATGACAAAGTGGCAATGGAAAATAGGTGTTACTTTTCTTTGCTGCAGAAAACTTATCTTAAAGTGCAGAAACATTTCTAGAACCTCCAAGGTCCAGTTTTACAAAATTGTATTGCGGACAGTAGTATTATATGCTTCAGAAGCCTGGACCATGACCTCAGGTCAAGAAGATGTGATCAGAAGACGAGAAAGAACGATTCTGAGGAGGATATATGGAGGTGTACTAGATATTGGAATGTGGCGTATGAGGACAAACGGCGAATTGTACGATCTACACAAGGAACCGGATATCGTCACAGCAGTAAAACAAGGCAGAATTAGGTGGGCAGGTCACGTACAAAAAATGACACAGGAAAGGGTAGTGATAAAAGTATTCATTGGAGGACCAGGAGGAAGAAGAGCAAGAGGGAGGCCAATAAGAAGATGGCTGGACGATGTAGTTGACGATATGAGAAGACTGGGGGTCAGAAGGTGGCGAAGAGTCGCACAGGACAGAGAGGAGTGGAGTCACGTCGTTCTGGACGCCAGGGCTCTTCATGAGCTGTAGCGGCGTGGAGTAGTAGTAGTTGATTACGTCATGTTTTGTAAATTTCCATGCTTAACGAGACACCAGTTTAAAACAGGTGTGTCAACTTTCGATACTTTATTGTTGAGATTCGAACTGTACTGTCATTATACGAAGTGTGTTCAGTGAACTACTATTCATTTCTATTGAACATACTGCTACACTGATGAAATAAATAGTACCATATCGCTGAGTGTCTACACGACTCTTGGCGTGCGGGGGCACCCGAGGCTGTTCCAGTCGTTTGCAGATCATTCTGCCCCACAGAGTTCCGTAGCGATCTGAATTCTTCTAGGGGGACGCCTGTGCCCCTTCCAGACGTTTACTCGACTACTCTTCCAGCACCCAGACCCGCTAACTCCCTACAATGTATAATTTATCGTGATTGTTGGACAAATTTAACTTTGTTAAATAAGAGTGCTTTGTTGATTAGTAACTGCTGTTTGTATCTAATTAAAATTTGTACTTAACTTATTTGTATTTATCGACCTCATTGGTGTCAATCTGTTTCCATTGTACCACACGACGATCTGCGTGACCGTCGGAACAATACAAATTGAATGTTACTATTTTTAGAGAATATTGTAACGATAATTATTCTTAATATGAGAATAGTACTATGTGTGCAATAATTATTGTTATTCTTTGTGTAACATTCTCGCGCTTACACACACACAGAGTCCTGAAGTTTGTAAAGTAAAAAAATCGCCGTTTAGCGGGCGTTCTGAAAAGCTGACAATTCTACCTATAACGGACGCTTGTGAAACTACCTTTTTGATCTTTGTTTATTTTAATGGCCGTGACTTTCCCAAAAACGGACGCCCTGAAAAACATACGCGAACAGTTAACAAAGAAAAATACGTATTAAAGACTCTCGTATAGCTGACAGTCGACGAGATCTTTCAAACCGTAATTATCGCAACGATTATCACGGCGGCAAAGGTTTGCTAATTAAAAGTTATAACACTGTGACGGGGCATCAAAGATTGTGAGCTTTTCATCAAACCACTATAAATGGTATTGTTATTGTTTCTGTTGTCGGTTTTCTTTTACTGTACAGTACCGGCACAGTCAAGAAAGCTTCTTTTGTACAGTATAAATAAAACGTAGTTCAACACTTGTTATTTATCAGCTAACGGCTCAGACGTATCCTATTACAGTACGGTACATTAAAAACGTTTCATAAACACAAGCGTTTAACGACAATAAACGTCGACATTATCAGTTAGTCTGAAAAACAACTTTTACACCTGTTTTACGTCATAAATCTTTAAATTACTATCCGGGCTGTAAGGCCGTGGTCTTTCGAAATTTTCATGTGATTGATGTTGTTAATGTAATCAAGCGTTTCGGCCTCACCTCTTGAGGCCATGTTCGGTGAAGGTATTCGAAAAATGAAAAGCCTTTGCCGCAGTACTATGGTGTACTGACGCACGTATTGTCAGTAGTTTCGAATACCTTTCACTGAAGATGGCCTCCCAGCGCGGATAATAATTTAAATAATTACAACTTTGACAGTTAGAGAAGCAGCAACCAAGTTTCGTGTTGGTTGATAAAACACAAATAAGTAAGATATTAGGGGCCAAAATGGACCTGTTGAACTGTTGGTCGGAAAATGAAAACCGAGAAAGAAAAAGGAAGTTCTCGCTCCACCAAAAAAAAAAAAAAAAAAAAAAAAAGTGTCTAATATAACTGATGAAATTACATACGAATGGTTGCGCAGAGCAAGTGCTAAACCAATTTCGGGATCCTTAATTCAAGAAAACACATCTGAAATTGCTAAAAACAAGAGTTTAGTGAACGTCAAATCTTTTTTGGATCCTTTGACACATAATTTCCTGCAAATGTGCATCAGGAGAAGCTAGATCGGTAAATACGGGAGAAGTCTGAGACTGGAATATTGGTTTGCATAACACTATTGGTGATTACAATTAGGAATTATAACCTCGATGAAACCGAACCCTTTTGTCAAGTATCGTCGATGAAAACTAATATTGTATCAGTTTGAACGGGCCTGTGGTATCACGCAGTCGGAAAAATCGTTTAACTATAATGTTATATGTCAACATGGCTGGACAATTTTAACAACCTTTAATAATTAGGCGTAAAAAACACCTTGTTGCTTCTCTGGTGTTAATATCAGTACTTCAGAATCAGACTGGCGCTCAGCGTAAAAGTAAGGATGATAAAGGAAATAATGAGTGAATGATTATTAAAGTTTAATAATAAAATGAAAAAGAAAAAGGGAATGTGGTTTTATTTTTTGGACTTATATTCGTTAATAATAAAATCATTGTTATTCGTTTCGTTTTTTACGTTCCAGTTTTTGATTAACTTAGACGGAAAAACAGAGTACCAACATTACAGCATGATTCCACACATTAATTACGTGTAATTAATTTTTATTGTTACAAAGTTGTTGCACGTGTCACTTTACTGCAGTATGTCATATTCCTCAGCTTACTCGCATTACATTGTAAAAATAATTTCAATGTAATTCAGTTTTTACTAAAAATCATTAATTTTTGTTCAAGCTAGTCAAGGTTATACTCTTTTGTGATTCGTTTTGCTTTGCAGCATTATTGTTTATATATGTGCCGAATGATGACTTCAAGAAAGATGTGTAACGTGAAGTTTACAGTATTAGCAGATTAAGCTTGGTTTATTTTAATAGTGATATTATTAATACTTGCCTTGTTTACATCTCTGACTGTACACCAGGGTCCCTTACAATTCTGCAGTTAGCGGTCTCCACGATCTGAAAATTACAAGCAACAAATATGATTATTTTGAATGTCAAATAGAGTATACTAGCAATTACATTGAACTAAACCCTGAATGTATGAACTACACCGTAATCTTTCTGTCTGCAAACTGGATTAGCGAGTTACATCATTTGCTCATGAGTAGGAGCACATATGATAAAGATAATGATGATGGAGGAGGAGGAGGAGGACAACTACGACGACGACGACGATGGAGATGATGATGACGATGGTGGCGGCGGTGGTGGTGGTTGTAATGGTGATGATGATGGCGGCGGCGGTGGTGGTAATGGTGATGATGATGGTGGCGATGGTGGTGGTGGTAATGGTGGCGATGATGATGACGACGACGACGACGACGACGACGATGATGATGATGACGACGACGGCGGCGGTGGTGGGGTGATAATGATGATTACGATTATGACGATGCTGATGACGATGAGGGTGGTGGTGGTGGTGCTGATATGATGGTGGTGGTAGTGGTGTTGATGGTGTTGGTGTTGATGATGATGGTGGTGGTGGAATTATCTGATAATAAATAAATAACCATTATATGTTATCTTACTAACACCTATTTTTATAAACGTCGGCTAAGTATTTTATGTATATATGTTTCTGCTTGTATGAAAACCCGTTGTCATAATTCTTTCTTTAAAGATATTCCACGAATTGAGGAAGGGTGTTGCCGTACTTACTGTAGTTGAAGCGTGTGTCTTTTTCGCATTGAGAAAAACACATCACGACTCTGCTTCTCTGATCCGAGATCGAAGTTCCGCTACACACAAGTCCTTTTACTCTACTGGACATTTATTTCGATGTGGCTATTCCCCACCGCCCAACACCTCGCCCACTAATCTATCCTATAATCATCATACGATCTAAGTATAGCTGTCTACCTGCTTTTGGTACGTCTACACTATTACGATTTCACCATTTATCCTCACAACTTGTTGTGGTTTTCCCCATTTGTTGTTATAAATGGTTTTTCCTACAGTTATTTTCTTTTCGAACTTATCTATCCAATATCGTACATTTTCTACGCATCTATAATATTATTCGCGTTGTTGTTGGTAAAATCAATTTGTTTTTCTTCTTTGTTTGTTAAGCAATAGAGCGCGCGCATTATATGCATTTTTTCGCTTATCTAGCCCGTGCATGCCAGACTAGACCGCTGTATTTTTGTCTTCTGCGGAAGGGACTGTCAGTCACCGCAGCACAGCTGTTGCAATGTCGGTCGCAAATACAACCACTGCGCCTTATTTAGTTTACTGCATATTTACATTGAAAACGAAAAATTTTTTAACTTTTGAAAATTAAACTCAACGTTTAATTAAAAAACATAAATAATCAAAAAAAACCTTATGATTATTACAATTCTTATTTTAAATACTTGCAACAGCTATAAATACTTAGGAATAAACTGTAATGAAGAAAAACAGCTGATGTTGAAATAAAATCAAGAATAAACAAAGCAAAACAAGTAATTAAATCATTGAATTTGATTGTATGGAGTAGAAATTGAAAAAGAAGGAAGAAAATAATATACGATAGTATGATTAAAAGCACGTTGATGTGCGGATCCGAAACGTGGAGAATAAAAGAACAGGTAAAATCAAAGTTAGAAGCTACAGAAATGGATGCTTTGAGACGAGCTGCTAGAACTTCAAGGCCAGAGCGAATATGAAATGAGACGATCAAAGAAGAAATGGGCGTACAAAAGACAATCATCGACTGCATTGAACAAAAACAACTAATCTAGTACAGACATGTACAAAAAAATGGGACAAGACCGACTACCAAAGCAAACAATGAGATGGATACCTAGAGAGCACAGAAAGAAAGGAAGACCCAAGAAAACATGGATAGAGGGCATAAGAAGATGAATGAGCGATAGAGGACTAAACGACGAAAACTGCAATGACGGACAGGAATGGAGATTAGGCGTCGGACAACTTCGTAGGACGTTTTGACCCCTAATTTATACAGAACAGGATGTAAGTTTCATGTAATTGGAATACTAATGCTGTAACACATTTTCTGATGGCCGTAGACATGTTATAAATTGATTTTGTTGTTTTCTTTGTAAAGTAGGCATAAGTTTTGAACCAAGGCATGTTTAAAAAGTATGTTATGTAAAATGTACATAATTCTGTACTCTTTTGTGTCAAGTGAAATAATTGTGTGTAAGTGCACGGGTGCGCGTTTGATTCACATTTTATTTAATAACTTCGTTGACAAATGACCTTTCTTTTTGAAATTTGGACAGGATGTTCTCATGGTTGTAAGCTACATTTTCCATATACTCAATTCTTCACATCTGTAATTTTTATGTTTTTTTTTATGAAATCAGTTCTTCTTTTATTTCGTTATCTTCTAGAAAGTAATAAAATTTGTAGATTAAATCTAGACAGCCCTTTGCAGAATCGGACAGAGTTTTAACCTGATGTCTGTCTATCACTAAGAATATCTATGGCGTTGCTGGATTTTTCACCAATCAGAAGGTCTAGTCGTTGCCATATCATAGAACTCAAGTAAATTTATATAGATCTTATTTTAGTGCTTTTTCATGAAGAGTGGAAGATTTCCGGTCTAGGGGCAATATATCTATCGTGATATTCTGAATTAACGCGAGAACACTTGAAGAAGCCGGAATTGTATAAGCCCAATACACGATCATTTATACCCAGTTTGATCCCTGAGATTAACGTTATAAACAACAACAGTAGTTTGATATCGCAGTGCGTGTGTGCAAAGGCGTGGTTAGTTTACGTAGTGATCTTCGAACGACGCGCAGAGTAGCAGCGAGCGGAGCGCCTGGTGTCTACGTAACATTTGGAATTCTACCCACAAGTAACTTATATGTAAAACGAACCAATAGACTCATTTATTGAAAGACAATTCAATAATAAACGATTTTATGGTATAACGGAATAAGACAATAGTAAATTTTAATGTGTTAATTAATAAATGTTTCCTACCTCCAGATATATACTCTGTTGTAGTAATTTCAATTAACTATGCAATTATAATTTGTATCGATGCATAAATAGTATTTGGCGCCGTCAACGTGGTTGGCACGAGTTAAATAGTTGGTACGATTTAATTTAAGAATTTTAATTATTGTGTATAGACTAAATTTTATTTGAACTGTATGTTATATATTTAAATATTGTGTAGCAGGGAGTGTATATAATAAACTTATGCATATTCTGTGTGAAACAAATTATTTTGGACGATATTAAATTAGTTTTTGAGTAATATTTGGAGATCTGAAGTATATATTGTATTTGTGTGTAAATAGGTTAATTTAAGATTGTGGACATTTGATTTGCGATAACTGACGAACACTGATCACGACAAACAAATTATACAGTTACATTCCAATATTCAGAAATAACAATAGTTGTACAGGACTCGTTTCAATCAATACGATAAACTTTGTTTTGGTGATAAATATACACTGTAAACAATGAAGTCTCAAACTCAATCAGCTGATATGCAAACTACACTGGCCGCTATATTAGCAAGCATTCAAACTGTGCGTGGTGAAAATAAAACCACAGCATACAATCTATCAGGGAGGACGCGATTAAACAAAACAAAGGTTTACGCGACGAAAAAAAAATCTTTGACGCGGTCCATGATCAAAGCAAACAAAACAAAGCATTATTAAAAGCGACGGAAAAGAAGATCTCCGATAAAGTAGAGTCGATCCGCGCTAATGTTGAGCTTGCGTTGGAGATTAATAGTTCACGCATAAGCGAATGTGAGGCTAGGGTTGGTTCGATCGAGGAACGGGTTCAAGGGCAGACAACCACTATCAACGAATTTGTCTCCGAGCAAGAGCATCGGTTGGAAGAACTTAGACAACAGATTAGAAGGTTACAACGGACATCTATGCCTGCTAGCCAAACTACATACATTTATAAAACCATTGATGAACCTAACTCACAACCAAAATTTTTGGCCAAGAGAGCGACAACCCGATCCAGTTTTTTCGGTCGTGCGAACGGAATATGGAAGCAGTCAACAACAGTTTAAGCTAGGTGGACAAAATTAATTGGCAGTTATTTTTTCTATGTTAGCAGTCTTCATAACAACTTTGTCAAATTTTTTTGCTTCCCTGCTATATACACTTTTTCCTCGAACGAGGCCTTTCGGTTTCGTAACCATTATCAAGTTCTTCCTACAACAACATTAAGTAGAAGTAGGTATTTTAATGTTGTTGTAGGAAGAACTTGATAATGGTTGCGAAACCGAAAGGCCTCGTTCGAGGAAAAAGTGTATATAGCAGGGAAGCAACAAAATTTGACAAAATTAATTGGGTTGTGCGGCACGATTGTACAGGATAAGATTAACGTATACATAGACCTTGCAGGCCATTTCCGAGCACGGTATTATGATGAAGAGGTACAGCGAAAAATCAGTGTACAATTAGAATTCGGTAAGTATATGCCAACGAAAGGGTCCAAAGAGAAATACCTGATGCAACTGGTATAAAAGTAAAGTACCTTAAACCAGCAATGTCAGAAGCAGAAATGGTAAACAAAATTGCACATCACTTTAGCCGTGGTATTCAGGTAGCCGTGATTACCCAAGGGATAAAAACAATAAAAGAGTTATTATTACTATTAACAAAATGGGAGAATGTAGATAGCCCTAACACCGATAACAACCAAACACGCACATCGATTCAATCAACTCACAAACAGCAACAACAACAAAATAGGCCTAAACAAAACATTTCAAATTATAGTCATCATAAAGTCGTGTCGGTTACTGAAAATAAACCAGCTTTGGACCAGCCTAAAAACGTAGGTCTGTGCATAGAAAAACATACAACAAAAAGCCAGTATCACCAGTCTAGTGTTGACAATAGTAGTGATAAGCAAATATTTTATGTGTCAGGCATATACCCAAATGATATACGAGATGATCTAGTTAATAATGATAATATGTGTATGGAAAATGACAGTAGTAGTATTAAGATAGTTAATAAGAGTACAATAATTAGAGCCAAAATTAATAACTGTATGGGAAATATTATATTAGATAGCGAGGCCCAGGTATCTTTAATAAGCGAAAAATTTATAAATAAACATAAACCCAGTTTAAGAAGGTACCAATATTACCTGTAAACAACACAATTGTTAAAACAGCAACTAACGATAATCAAATTATTAACCAACAAGCATTGGTTTCTACCACAACACAGGGAGTCGAGATTAACGTGCCAGTACTAGTAATTAAAGACCGTGTAGTCTATATGATGTTATACTGGGCACTGACACGTTAAGCAAAATAAATGCAGTTATTGATTTTAATATTAATACATCGATGTGCAAAATAAATAATAAACATTATAACGTGAAGTTAGGACATATGGATATCAAAAATGAATCTGTTGCGAATAACTTAAAAATAACCAAACCGCATACTAAGGTAATATCAAATGTAAACAATAACATTAATAACAGTGATTAGCTGACTGCAATACAACAAAGGAGATTAGACGTGTTATTAAATAAACTTAGACTGGTGTTTGAAAATAATCATACTAGTAGCTGATGTATATGTCCATCAAATTAGGGTCACGGATGAAAGAAAATTTGTGAGGAAGACTTACACAATCCCCTTACATTATCAAAAGCAAGTAGATTAGGAGATTTCGAAGATGCTAGAAAATAATATTATTGAAAGATCGGATAACAATTTCCTTAACCCGATGGTAGTAGTAAAAAAGAAAAACAACATATGTTTTATTCAAAACAAAACAAAGACATTCGTATATTTTTAGACATGAGGAATTTAAACAGTATCACCAAAAAGTGTTATGACTGCGCACCTAACGCAGAGAATTTATTTATTAAATGTACATATTATTATATATGTTACATATATGTATATATTATATATACATATTAAATATGTACATATATATTATATATGACGCGCCTTGACTGATAGTAATTTCAATAACCCTATCTATGCAGTTATAATTTGTGTCGTTGCAATATATATATAAAATATTTGGCGCTGTTTTAAGCGCTACAGCAATGTGTGAAATAATGTCTGGTGGGAATGGGCGAGAGAAAAATCTGCCAATCTTTCTGTCCTGTTGTACATCCATACTTGTATATCTAGACAAAATTAAAATTCTACGGCTGTTCCAGTGCTATTATATAGCATTGAGTCCTGGATTACAAAACAAAGAGATAAAAGCAACATAGAATCAGCAGAGTTGAGATTTTTAAGAAGGTTAAAGGATGCACAAGAAGGCATCACATAAGACATGAAGACATACTGGAAGAATTAAATATATATAACCTAAATGAGAAAATTAAAGAATAGAGAGGAAAATGGAGACAGCATTTAAGTCGCACGTATGAAGATATAATTCCAGTAATTGTAAACAAATACAAGCCTTCTGGAAGAAGGAATGTAGAAAGGCCAAGAAAGAAATGGATCTGATAATGTGAAATCGGAACAGGCACATTGCCTACTCCCTGATGAAGAAGAAGAAGAAGCTATCTGTATTGTACCATAAGCTATATTTATAATATTGTAAGTTCGCTAGAAAATAACATTAACCTTCCAAATGTTCAGCCACTCTGCTAAAGGGTTTTGCTATTTTCGTAGCTGCCTTTTGCTTCAGGCAGGTACGATTCTTTTATTATAGCTCGCTTGGCCAGAAGGACAACATTCGGAAGCCTATAATGTTATAATGTGTTCTTAATTGCCCGGCATTTCCCGACATTGTCTCTGTGCACCTATCAGATTGTACCGTTAGCAAGATGATATTACCGCAATTAGCATTCATAACCGCAGCTTAACTTCTTCAACGGAACAGACATTATTCGTGTGTAAAAACGTGTCAACAATCTAATTACACTGATGCGAGATAAAAAAAATAATTATCACTGATAACAGTTGCTTTGGTGTCGACTTACGATTCGTCTTTCTGAACGAGGAAGCTACACTGTGATTTTTATCGTAACCTCACAGGACTGACCCAACCCAATTGCTTTTCACGATATTAATTTATGACTCGTTGGGCACTTGGTGAAACATATTAATACAATGTATATATAATAGCAATGCTCGTTACTTTCTAACATCCTGTGTTCAGTAATTTCATTCAGTCGCTCTTTGACAATGGCTCAAGTTAGTCGAAACAGCTGTCAGAGTTAATTAAAAAAATTTGTGAAACTTACCAAGTGTTTTTATATATTTTACAAAACCTTTGTATTAATATGTTTCACCAAGTGCCCAACGAGTCATCAATTAATATCGTGAAAAGTGCAAGTAAAGCAATGCTCGTTACTTTCTAACATCCTGTGTTCAGTAATTTCATTCACTCGCTCTTTGACAATGGCTTAAGTTAGTCGAAACAGCTGTCAGAGTTAACCAATTGCTCTTACCCGGAAAAAGTTTGTCGCCACTCGATTGTTTAACACTCTGTCGCTTTGCGGCCTGAAGAAGACCCCCGAGGGTGGGATTGAAACGTAGCCGACGGTGTTGCTAGTGAGTAGCAACCGACTTACAGCCTAACAGCCCGGTTTATAATCAATTTAATAATAAGCTGTATTGTATTTTTGTGGGTCACATTTAATATTAGGTACTTATTCACAAAACAGTAAAGTATTTTACTGAAAGTAACACGTGGGCAGTTACCGGCCGTAACAGTAACCATGAAGCACTTGAAATATACGGGTGGATCGCATGAGGGCAAACATTTGGAGAAACACCTGTCGTTTGTTTGGACATTAACGCTTTCAGATTCGATGAAACGAAGTAGACTATAACCGTGAAAGGCGTGGACCATTGGAAATTTATAGCCACTGATTTAAGGGTAAAAGTGATACAAAAGTGGGGGAAACGCTTCAGTTTAGAGTATTATTTCGTGATCCAGGAAAATAAAGACGCCAACAGCTTTTTTAGATAAACGCGGTTTTTCCTCTGTCTGGCTCTCTGTCTGTCCCTTCCCTCTGACTCACGATTCGTCTCCCCCTGTTCAACCAACGCGTCAGGTACACTCGCACAAATACCATTAATATTATCGATGTGTGCATGGAACGATTAGATAGGTAAATATCCTAATAAAAAATAACTGTCTGGTCGCTTCTGCGTTCATTTTGCGTATTAGTTCAGCGTTTCCCAAATTAGTTAACAAACTTTTTGTTTCCATGTTTACCTTCAAATGTTAGAAAAAGACTAGAAACAAAATTTAATACGAAATACTGAATTTAAAAATGTGTGTCAGTGGTTATAACATAAATTATATAATAATTACATAATAACATAATTACATAATAAACATAAATTACTCTGTTGCATACCTCTATAGAAAAAATAACCCGATTAGCGCTTTCAAGCTTCACAGCTCATCATCAGATGGGAAATATATTTAGGTAAAATAACACAAAATAATAATAATAATAATAATAATAAATATAAGTATATTTCGGATCTGATGATGAGCTGTGAAGCTTGAAAGCGCTAGTAGGGAATTTTTTCTATAGTAGTGTGCAACCGTGTAATTTATGTTTGTAAAAATTAATAAAATAAATAAGTCACGTTCTTAAAGTTGGGTACGATAACATAGTACGCGATCAAAGTGCCTGCTTGGCATTTGTTCTCAAATGCTTTTTTGATGTTTGGTGTTTCTTGTTTATGTGCGTAGACCCTTAATTCTGTAAAATTAAAATTAAACTTTGATAAATATCTTGATCCTTATTTCATGATTATTGTAAATTAATGATTACGTTGAACGTACGTAAATGCTTAAAAAACCGTTCCATAGTTGATACTGCTCTCATTCACTTTAGAATCGGTATTGCGTAAAGCTAGTGCTCTGTGATGAATTAGGGCCTACTCTTCTGGAAAAAAGTCCACAATTTTAAAATTTAGAAAATGCTGTATTAGTTTATGATTATTACTTTTGGCGTTATTTCATTACTGTGGTATAAGTTTTTTTTTAACTAGAATTTTCTTCTTGGATGTTTATTGGGACGGACAACGCTCCCAGTGGCAGCCTCTGACGAAGCTTATAATATGCGAAAACTGGTTCAGGCTATAAGGTAAAAATTTTACATTTTAACCAATGTAAAACTTTTTGTTCGGAGTCGGTAGTGTTATACTTATAATTACAATTTTCTGTTCTTCAAAAAAGTGGTTATCTGATGAATGTTCCTTGAGCCATGAACATACAAAGCGGCGCGATATGAATGTTATATCAAACTAATCTACTGCAATCACTTCACACAGTTAACTTTCAAACAAAGGTCAATAGGATAATAAATAGCGCTATATATAATTTTTAAATAATAGCTGCTATACTTTTTTTTAATTCGTATTTTTTTTATTATTAGTTTAATACGATACCACTTTCATTATAGTTATACTGAAGTGACATTTCGTATCTTTGGGACAGGGAGATGATTAATCGGTAAACACTGTTACGACGGTCTAACTGTTCGTCGTATGGTACAGTAGAAAACAAAATAGGCCTAAAACTCAACAATGATGTCACTAACAATCAACTTTGATTATCACAATTAATAATTTGTAATCAACATGATAGCTCTTACAACAATTTAAGTAAAATTTGTCCACACACAATAACAATGTCAACTATAAAGAATTTCGCACAACTTATAACACAACAACACTTCGCTACAATACTTGTACAAACACTCGATTCGCGCTAAGGAAATCGCTCACTGTCAACTAACTGACAAGCCTGCTGCTATGGCTTTTTATAGGTAGCGCACGTTGTCCAGAAATTTTCCATCCTCAATGTGGTGTGCGAGCTACTGAGTATTTCAAGTGTTCTCCACAGGACTCTGGAACGTACTTGAGAGAGCCTTGACTGAGGCAACACCTGCACTATTATGGGAGGGGACGGGTGGAGGACGCTCTCGGCTGTTCTAAGCGCTTCCATTCGTTTCAATACGTTTAGACAGATGCCATATAATTAACTACTTCAACCGATCCAGACATTAGGGTAACATTTTGTAAAACTAAACCTTGGTTGTGGAAGACACGATGATCGTACTCAGATTGTAAAGATGAACTCATTTGAATACTTGACGTGCTAGTGGTTGAGAAATAGGATCATTGGAGACAAACTGAATATATCTAGCACACAGTGTAAAGTAAAAAAGTGTACTCCATACGTTTACACATACGAACTACACCTGAACTACATGATTTTATGAAAAGTCTCACGCTTAGAGGTAACATCTAAGAACTGTATAGGCCTACTATTTCATCATGGACGACGCAAAAACACATCGTTCAACCGACAAAGTAGTAAATTTCAAGTAGATCGGAACAATTTTAGTCGGCACTCCGTGGTGATATCCTTAGGTATATTTGTCACGACTTTAACATGAGCTCCATAAAACATTGTATGTTTTTCTGCAAAGAGAAAATATTGCTACGAAAGACAATTACAAAACGCTCTAGATAATTCGAGATTGCCTTACCATACGTCTCTCGACTAGCCTACCGCATTCAAGACGTTGCGTTCGAGGTCGGACTTTGGCCTAGTCCGCAGATTGTTCTAGCGCCTGTAACTACGTAAACGATCTAACGCGTACGATCGGGGTGCCGCCGCCCGGAAATGGAAGCTTATCCTGCGACCTCTGGGCAGGTATGTATAAGCGTCAACGGTCGGCTTAGCAGTTCAGTTACCTTTGGCAATTTTAGAAGTGCGGTTCGGAGTTACTGTGGCGGTTTAGTGAGGAGTGATCGTTGCGTTAATTAGTGCGACACTGTGATTAGGTAAAATTTATTGTAGTTGTTGGACAGATTTAACTTGAAATATTGTTTACGAGTGGCTTGTTGATTTCTACTGTTGTTTGTGTCTAACCAAAGTTTGTAATTAGTGACTACATTGGTGTCTGTTATTCTGTTTCCACTGTACACCACTACTATCCGTGAGACAGTCGTAACAGTATCTTTGAAGGACGCCAATCATTTCTCTAAATTATGTTTAATTCTTCCCGCCCTTCTATTCTGACTACTGTGTTTACCTGAACGTGCCCTCTTATTCCTCTCTCTTGTTTTTTTTCTTTCTTTCTAACAATTATGAAGGCTGTGTATACATTAGCCAGGGTATAAATAAAACACAACCAAAGTGAGCGTACATTTTAAAAAGTATAAACACATCTTACACTTTAAATAATATAAATTTCAGAACCGCATACATATTTGAAAATTATACGAGAACGAAATAAATTTTTACTTCCTACATAATTTGTGAAACATAATATTAACTTCAGTGACTGATGTTTATGATACGGTATCCGTGACGACTGAATATACTACTTGTGTATTTTATGGTCGCCGGCAACACTGGTGAAAATAGTATGCGCAGAACCCTGTTTTTGTCAGTGTTACGGCACATCTCACTGAATGCGTAAGTGTTGATGCGTTTTCAAAAACATTTACCGTGAAATATTTATCGTATAGGCCTGTATTTCATTTAATTATTATTTTCAACACAAAAGAACATACCCTACGCTACGAAAACTTCTTCAGTTTCGTAAGTCTAGTGTAAACTTTCAAGGTAGCTTATCATGTTTAAGAAAAGCTGTTATAAGCTTAGGGTTTAAATGGAAGAAGATTAGAAATAATAGAAGTGTATTAAATGAACGTCAAGAGATAAGGGCAAACAGAATTGAAGATCTCCGGAAAATGAAACAATTCAGGACAGAAAAGCGGCCATTACTACTAATTATTTATTATTTACAATATGTAACAAATAACATTGTTCTGGTATTACAAATACATATTTGATACAATTTCGACTAATACTGAGTAAAATACAAGTAATACAAGTATCAGTTAGTTGAATGAAATTCGGAAATGATAACAATGTGTAAAACCGAGTTGTACTAATAGTTAAGGGTACCCATGAAGCCGGCTGATGCAACAATAAAAAGACGGACGTTTTTGGAATGAAGAGATACAACTAAGCACACTTAATCTCCCCACTACCCTCACTTTTGGCGCAGCTATGAAGCGGCCACAGTAAAGTAATGCGATTGTATATACTTTAATTTTGTTAATTACTTGGTCCGCACCGAGTTATAACTTATATTTCAGCGACTAACGTTTCAAACAATATCGTCTGACAGGCGTCGCGAGAACAGTTCAGCCGCATCGATAGAGTCCCACATAAATTATGCAAACCAATTAAATAGGAGAGATTGATTGAAAACCCAACGCGACGGTCGTCGTCGAGTAACCGGCCCGGCCTGCTCAGCTCGGCTCGGATACGACCAGCCAAACACCGGTTGCATTAAAACACTTTGCGTCCTGAGCAGAATACTTGATTTGCCGTTACAGTTCTACTATTTGTTTCGCATTGTCCTTCGATGCATTCAGTAAAATGAGACCCGTTTGTTTCCATTTTTGGAATTTAAGTGAATTAGAAACCATGACTATCGGCGTCCGTATATGACAAAATTCTTATTGAAATCACTTTTTCATACAAATCACAACCTTTGGAAGCTGTACAACTACACGAATTTACTATTTCTTCTATGAAATAGCTGAACTGCTAAAAGATGACGAAAGTGATATGTCAGTGATGACGAAAAACTTTGTCTGAGCAATAAAAATTTTAGCAGTTTAGCAATTTCATAAAAGAAATAGTAAGGATGGCTGCTAATTCAAACAATACGAAGAATAAAAAATACACGAATTTATGTGTGAAAAGCAATAGATACAATATGTAAACCAATAGCTGACAACGTAAATGCTTACGTTATTTCAGTATGCTTGATACTTTGTATAGAAATTCAACTTGATTTGCTACAAACGGAGTAGGGAGTCAGGCGAATTGCTATCGCTTGCTACAGTGTCCACTGTGCGCCCTGACTTAATCAGCAACCGCCAGCCCCAAATTAGGTCTTGTACAATACAGACTGTCACTGGAAGCCCCGTCAAAGTATTAGGCCAAGTAGACGTACGTGTACGCCTGGGTCTGCTCGAGTTTAGCCACCAAATGCTCGTTGCAGACACTGTCGATGAAGTGATTCTTGGCACGGACATTATGAATGCCTACGGATTCGTTGTGGACCTAAGAGAGAATGTCCTGAAGGCTGGCCAAGAGTAGCTAAAGCTTTGCATGGCTAAAATGACAGGGTCCGTCAACCATTCGATCAAGCAAGTGGCATGAGCCGAAAAAGAAGTCAACAGGTGTGATCAAGAGGAACCATTCCTATTGCAAGCGGAAATGGAAGATGAACGAGCAGAGGAAGTACGAATGCGCAACACGACAAAATAAGTAAATGGAAAACTAACTACGGGCGTCAAGAAAAGACTCTTGCTTCAGTTAATGGAAGCGCCCGGGAGAAGCGTTGCTGAAGATGAAGTTACGCAAGAGGTTGTTGATGAAAACCAATCAGACTTGGACCAGGTAATGGCGTATAGGTCATCACAACATGACGCAACGAGAGTGATTCCAGCAGAACTAGTGGTTGAGCAGAAGACTCATATTCCTGGGAACTTGATGTTCGGATCACACGAGACTGAATTCGAAGAGCCGGAGAATTATCTTTCGCAGGTAGACCAGCTATGTAGATCGCCTGGCCAAGTATTACTTCAGAAATGGTTTCCAACAGGCTTAATGAGGAGGCAGTGTTACACCATTACAGAACTTTCTATATGTTTCTCGGCTATCCCAGCAGATTCCAGCTGTAATTTTTGCGTGCGTACGTGACACTTAACATGCGTAACATGCATGTTACGTAATACGGAACATTCTCGTACATTCGATAGTGTTGTTCGACAAGCTTCTCAACTAGCCCAACGGTTCGTGTCTCTGCCAATGCAACGCTGAAGTATCCTTTAGAATTTTCGATTGCTTGTTAAGGACGCATATTATGGAACCCTGCAGGCTATAATTAGTCCACACCTGCCGCTTACTATTCAGTTACTGTCGGCGATTTACACAGTGCTTCTCAAGTGGTTTATTAGTAAAAAGCGATTATAGTGCGGAATTCTTTACAGTTGACATTATTATTTGTGTGGACACATTTATTGTACGAGTATAATCTTGTTGAATAACTTGTTTATTTCAATCTGTTAATTGAGATTAATTAAAGCTGGTGATTAGTACTTAAATGGTGTCTTGTATTTTTGTTTTCCGCTGTACCACACGACGGTACTGACTGTCGTTTCAATATTACGTTATAGCAGTAAAACTGCATTTTATACATGTTTTTCGAAAATACTTTTATAACTTCTTGCAAGTAGCCAGACAAGTGTTGCCGGTTGGATGTTGGAACCGGAAAATTTGTCTGGCTGCTTACAAGAAGTTATATAAATATATTTATGTACGGTTACACGGGAAGCGATATGCAGTTATACGGGGAAAATTAAGTAGAGTGATATATGAAAAAACACTAATTGGGAGAACATACGAAAAGCAAGGATTTAGGATTAAAACGTTTTGCTATATCAGCATATTAGAATTTTAATAAATACTGGAGAAGGTAAAACGGCATCTATAACAATTAATAGAGGGGTTCGACAAGGGTGTAGCTTATCTTCCACTTTATTTAATACATATATAGACGATGTTGTACGACAAAGGAAGGAAAATAAACCCCGGAATTAAATTGACACCATCCAGTCAATGTATCAATACATTGTTATTTGCGGATGTTATTGTGTAAAAGACAGAAAAAGATCTCCAGTTAGCAGTTTTCCACTTGAGAAATATATTTAAAGAATATAATCTTAGAATATGAACCCAGAAAAGGAAAGTTATGGTCTTTAGAAGAAAGAATCCGATACGTTCCAAGATAATTATAAACAATCAGGCTATAGAACAGGTATCTCGTCTCAATTTTGTAGAGTGCGATGTAACTTATGAGTATGGCAGCGACATCGATATAAAAATAAATAGATTTCAAACGATGTGTGGTACTATGCACAGAACACTTGGAAATAAGACAAGGAAAGACACCAAGATAAATTTATATAAAGTAATGGCAACACCTGTTTCAACTTATGGAAGTGAAATTTGGACGATGACGAGAAATGATGAACGAAGAATACAAACAAGTGAAAGAAGTTCTTGAGAAAAACCAATGGTTGCAACCTTAGAGATCAAATACGAAATAAAGATATAGGAAGCGAGTTAAATGTATATTCTATGGTTAGTAGAATAAGGGTAGGACAAATAAAATGGTGGTAGCATATCGAAAGACTGGAAGATATGAGACTACATCAACAAGTAATAAGATACAGACCTCAAGGAAGACGAAATATAGGTAAACCAAGGATGAGATGGCTTCAGTGAAGGCGGAACAGGCTGTAAACCTATACCTTGACGTGAAGAAGAAGAAGAAGAAGAAGAAGAAGAAGAAGAAGAAGAAGACGAAAACTTTAGGCGGGAGACAGTAAGCGATTTTTGCGTAGATTTTTTTGCTCTGTTTACAGTTTTGGTGTTTCCGCTCTGATTACAACGTCAGGAATACGATACCTCCTCTGATGTATGCTGAATCTGGAAAGATATAAAAAGAAAAGAAATCTAAACGGTGAACAGAGGACTGAGATCAAAGTAGATAGATCAAAGTAGACTTTAAGTACGTAAATCAAATACCGAGAACTCAAATACACGTAGTCATAACACACGTACGCACTCGCGCGAGCGCGCAATAGCACACGCTTACACTTAAACTTGGTTTTTTCATAATATAAAATCTGTATAAACTCTTTCTGAATATTTTAAAACAGGGAGTATCATTTTATGAGGTGCCGAAGCGTGCAAACATTTGAAGTGTATTAAGGTGCCGTGCCGTGGTGGAATGTGATACTGGCGGCGCTAACACGCTTGGTGGCGCTAATAAACGTGCACACTCCGTAAGTTTTACAGCCGCCCCAATTATGAAAACAAACCCATGCAACCGTGAAATTATTTTGTCCCATACTGAAGGGCTGTAACTGTTGCATTCGTACACGTACTGTACTGCTGCGTCCCGCCCTCTACCTATTGTACCATGAACCCTAACTGAAGTGACTGATATCTAACGTTGTACTTCAGACAATTGAGTTTGTGAATCAGTGTTCAATAATTAAAATGATATTTCCGATTAGTTACCTACGTCAGTTATTATTATGTCGTACACTTACTGAATACTGACCGCTCAACTCTTGTGATTCTACCTCGCGGAGAAGCTTAACGCCGTCATCTGTGTACCTCTTCTTAATCGAACGTTTCTGTGCCTCTTCGAGTTTTTTAGTAGTCTTTTCATTCTCCCCTCCTATTATGCTTTGTTTTGGGTCTTCTTCTTCTTCTTCTTCTTCTTCTTCTTCTTCTTCTTCTTCTTCTTCTTCTTCTTCTTCTTCTTCTTCTTCTTCTTCTTCTTCTTCTTCTTCTTCTTCTTCTTCTTCTTCTCCTTCTCCTTCTCCTTCTCCTTCTCCTTCTCCTTCTCCTTCTCCTTCTCCTTCTCCTTCTCCTTCTCCTTCTCCTTCTCCTTCTCCTTCTTCTTCTTCTTCTTCTTCTTCTTCTTCTTCAACTACATTATTACTACATTATCTAATTTTCTTTGAGTATGGAAATCACAGAATATATATAAAACTTTCCCGACACAACAAAATTCGTCTTGTCTTTTCTTTCAATTACGTTATCGTTATTACCAGTAACTTAATTTACCACACTTCAAAAACGCTATTTTGAAACAAGCACACAATGTTTAGCACAATTGATAAAGGTGTATTTAAGCAATTATTATTATCTCATTAGTTCATATAATCGCCACGGGAAGTATTGCATACTTTTTTAATGTTTCTTTGTTATTCTGTGAAAAATTTCTTGCTCTTTTAGTTTTCAATGACAATTGTGCATTTATGCAATTACATTTGAGTGATAAATAAATTCAAATGAGTAACATTGACAGGGGCAACGAGCGGGTTTATTTTATTATTTTTTCAGTGTGTACGCAAATATAGACCCTATATGTAACTCTTTTATGAATATAACAGATTTGAAACATGAAATATAAGAAAATTCAATCAATAAGTATCTTCTAAACAATGTTTCAATAACTCGTACTTTTATTGTCTTATTACCGTTTGATTTAATGGGACTGATTTCAGGATGTTATCACACATTTTTCAATTACTTTAAAGACAGTAATGATGATTAGTCTTAACTCAAACGGAACCTTCCCCATGACCAAATTCTAGATATGCCACTGAACACTGAAGGCTTAATGGGTTCAAACAAATCGAGATAATGTTTTATTTTGAATGGAATATCCCGGTTTCCCTGCATTAATTGCTTATCTACTTATTAAGGCTTTATAAAATATGTTGATATTAAAAAAAAGTATAATGAACAAAAGATTATCTGGAAAATAACTGAAGAAATAAACCATTTTCGGGAAAGATAATGATAAAAGCAATCGGAAGACTTCACAACACCGGTAATGTACAAATCGATGAAAGGAGGAATGTATGTCAAAGCGCCTTAACGAATTTATCAGTAAACGAGACATAGAGAGGAGGCCAATGTAGCAGAATTTATTGCTAAGGCTATGTAGACTTCTTAGTGTTATATAGAGTTACATTACATTGGTATGCGTATACCAGTTTTTGGTATTGTCAAGTGGGAAGAAAGTAAAAGTAATGAAGGTACTTATGATGAAGAGTTTATGTAGAGTGAGTGGAGTGGCCATGAGAAACGGTATAAGAGGAGACGCTCATGACTACACCTTGACTGAAGTACGTCGAAGAAAATCATATCCATGTAACAATGAACACCCGTTGTAACGTATGCATGTGAGACCTGGGGTATTGAAGCAAAAACGCTGAGAACATCCGAAAGAAACAGACTGAGAAAACGTTTTGGACGACCAAAATGAGGATGGAACAACACAGAATTTCCAGAAAAGTTCTAGAGTGGAGATCAGTAGTAGGAGATCAAGAGGAAGGCTAAGGAAGAATGGATTGATAATTTGAGGAGAGTCTGAGAATTATGGGGACAAGAAGATGGAGAACACTATGTAATGATAGGGCTGAGTGGAGAAAAATCGCTAAAGAAGCTAGAACCCATACCGGTTTGTAATCCCAATATAAGAAGAGTGGGGTTGACATGAGAAACGAAATAAGAGGAATGCAGAAATAAGAGCGAAACTCAAGAGTACCCCACCCCCAACTAAACCACACTGAAGGAAAACAGCCGCGTTGTCGCTGGCAAATTTATGGGGAAAATGTACTGGAAGATCGACGAAAAATATGCGAGAAAACAGTACAGAAACCAGAGACAGAAGAATGCCCACTAAAATGCCCCAGTCGCAAAGAAAACATTATAGAGGAGCTTGGCAAAAACAAGTAAATGTAGGCCTATTATCCAAGAATAATGGAAAATGTTCATAGTTTGTGAACACGTAAAAAGAAATGATACTCGCGCCCGACCGTAGAAGGTATAATGGTTGTTGATTCAGTGTGTGTATGTGTTTTAAGACATATAGGTCATGACGCAAGCCTATATAAATTACTTAAGGCATATGTTGACTCAACATGCCTACAGAGGTCACACTTTAATTCCCTAAATATGTCTCAAGTACACCTGGCAAAAGAAACTATTAGAAGATAAAAGAGTGCAGGGAATTTTTCGCACACACACACGCGCGCGTGCGTAAGTCAACACGTATTCATAAACCTAATTATATACGTAACATAAACCTAACCTTAACATAAACGCCTATAAACCCTACAAATTATGAAATATGAAACGTTAATAGCGATTAAAGTTTAAATAAAAATATTTCTTGAAATTAAGATATTGTCAAATTCAAACTATCTGATTCAACAAGGAAAAGAACTCGTATACAGGACCGTAAGACGGGTAAATGGGATTCAATACGACTGCTTCAATGAGACCTAACAAAATTGGAGCAGGGTTCGATTCGTTTCAATGTGCAATTTGATTGATGAATCTCTTTGAATTGATATTTTTTACGGTTCAATTCTCTTTCAGTATTATCGAGATCTATCCTACAAATTGAATCTTCTAAACGAGTCTTAAGGGAACGTTACATGAGTTCGAATTAAAATTGTTGTTTCAGTATAATGTTGACATCAACAACTTCGTTTAAAATTGGTTAATACTCGAGTGTAGGTCTATCTTGAACACCATGTACCGCCAATGTATATTATATATGCAATAATCAAATAAATTATTTACATTATAAAGGCATAAAAATGAATACTATATTACTCGTACGTACATTATAATGGTTTTATATTTTGTAATGGTTTTATGAAAAGAAGATTGTACTTCATGAGAGACACAGATTCGATCCTTCGCCGTAACTCGACGCGTACATAATAATTCTTATACGGACAGACTATAGGCCTACGTGTACATGCCTCGACAGGACAGAGTCCGTTCTGAAGACAATAGACTCGTCGGCGTCGATTTTGTGATGTGAAACGGTAACGAAAGTGCTTCATGGTGAAGTAAATTAGGCTGTAGTATTTTGTAAGCTTCTACTCGCATATTTAAGTGTTAACGGTGTGAGGAAAAACCTCAAGCGTGATTTTTTCAGATATGAAGTTATTAGGAAATCGTTTGAGTGGGGAATTGACAGGAGGGGAAAAACTAAATTCAATCTGTTGGGTATGTCGAACAAATTCTTATACCTACAGAATCATTGTGTTTAAGGTATCTGTGTGTGTGTGTGTGTGTGTGTGTGTACAATTAATACATTCCTTAGTTGTAATGTTAGTTGTAATGTTAATACACACATTACTTAGTTGTGCTCACAACTAGGGTTTTCATGACTTAAAAATGTTACCTGAAATCTTAGAAATATGATGCACATTTTACAACAGAAAATATGTATTTACTCAGTGAAAAAGAAAACATTTTTGTCGAATATATATGATGTTTGAATTTTCAAGAATTATAATTGTACTAAGTTACAGAGCTGTGACAAAATTTCTAAGTCCGACAGCAGAGATGTGAAAGACTGATGTCTATGCATTTATTTATGCATGCATAAATGACAATGATGTCTATTATTTAAATATGTCAAAGTTCACAGCAAGAATGAGACGCATAACACTCATGATATAATAATAACTAAGAACTGAAAATGCATGAAAAGTTAAAAAGAAATTATAAAGGAATAGCATAAAATAACAATCATGTAAATAATAAATTGCATGACGACAAAAACCGGGCACTGGCTATGGTATTACGTGTTAAGTTAAATTTGATTTATGCCCCGTTTCACGTACGTATGTCGATTTTCTTTATAACGGACCGTTTGTTAATTGGCGATATAAATTTTAATCACCGTTATCTTAATAGCCCATTTTGGTCCCGGTTAGTATAACTATCGATAACACGACATGATAAGTGTCGATTTTGCTTCAGATAGGCTGAAAAAATATAAAGTAACCTGTAAACAGTCTGTAAGGTGTCATTCCCGTTTCATGATTTTCTATTTCTTAAGTGTATTTCTTAGTGTATATTTTGTATCTCATTTTAGTTTTTATTTGTTTCATTCCTATTATCGAAGATATTTCCGTGTAACATCAATTCTTGAATAAACTTGAGAGTAAGTTACTTTTGAAAGCCTGTCGCGTTCAGTAAAAATTGGACTCAATCAAATGATCAAGGCCAGTAGACCCATTTCTAATATACTGTAGTGACTTTTTTTTTTTAGTTTGGATAATTACTTCCATGTTCCATAAGGAAATGGACGTATGGTGATAGTGAAAAAAATCGTGTTCGAGCTAAGGGTTGATTCTGATTCAAAACATAAAGAAAAGTAATTTTCCGAAAAGTGTCTGTGTGTGTGTCTGTTTCTGTGTGTACAATTTTTTCTATGGTGAACGATAACTGCCGCAAATTCAAACAGAATCAAATATTTTTTTTGCATATGTGCCCGAGTTGTAGAGGACTCAAGGCCTATTGATTTTGGTGAAGATCGGTTTTAAGGGGGGGGGGGCTAGTTTATCGGCAACGATTTAAGTTTTAACAAGAGTAAAGTAGGCCTACTTAATTTTGATAAGTAAAGTAACCTGAAAAGACGGTCATAATAATCTACTATAGAAAGGTAGTTGAAATATCTGTAAATGAAAAGGGTAGTTGAAGAGGGAGGCGGTAATTTTTTACTTCCATGTTCCATAAGGAAATGGAAGTATGGTGATGGCGAAAAAATCGTGTTCCATTTGTTAATAATTATAAGAGTTTTATATTGTTCTAAATTGAGCTAGGCCAGATAGTAGATGGGCAACTTACCATCCAGATTGTATTAATGTAATAATTGTATTTTTATTTTGGCTAATTCTGATTGTACTACCCTCAAAACGTGAAGAAAAGTTACTTTTCGAAAAGTGTGTGTGTGTGTGTGTGTGTGTGTGTGTGTGTGTGTGTGTGTGTGTGTGTGTGTGTGTCTGTGTAGATTTTTTAATGGCAAACGATAACTGCCCCAAATTCAAACAGAATCAAGTAATTTTTTGCATACGTGCCTGAATTGTAGAGGACAGAAGTGATTTTGGTGAAGATCGGTTATACGGGGAAGGCGTAGTTTACCTGCAACATTTTAAGTTTTAACAAGAGTAATTTTTTCAATTACGAACGATAACTGCAGTTAATTCAAACAGAATAAAATAATTTCTTTCATACGTGTCTGAATTTTGAAGGACTCATGGTCTATTGATTTTGGTGAAGATCGGTTAAGGGGAAGGGGTTGTTTACCTACAACGTTTCATGTTTTAACAAGAGTAAAGTTAAAAGTAAAGTTAATTTTGATAAATAAAGTATTCTGAAAAGAAGGTCATAATAATCCACTGTAGAAAGGTAGACGAAATATTTATAAATGAAAAGCGTAGTTGAAGGGGGAGGGGATAATTTTTTATGTATAAGTGTACTACGTTATAGGCAACAAAGAAGTAGTTTCTATGGAAATATTTCATTCAATTTGTCAAACGTAAAACTCGATTAACTAGGTAGGGGATATATTTTTTAGAAATAAACGAACCAAATTCAAGAAAATGATTTTAAATATAAATCTTACAACATGGAAGTCATGTATGGTTCTCCATGCCGATTTTTGTATTGATGTTATAAATTTATTCGACCGTAAACTTAAAAATTTCAATAAAATATTAACAATTGATATCGTTCCATGTTACGTAACCACGGATACGTAAACAAAATAAGTTTTCGTTTTCAGGAATTCACAGAAAAAAAAACGCTGGGCGGTGTTCGCTTTCTTTCGCGTTGTTTAAATAAAAGATAATTTAATCATATTAATGCTTTATTTTTTTAATATTAACAACTAAGTAGAATTCGTATTTTGATTACCTTTTTCAGCGTTTTTACCAAAAGCATGCTGATTTATTTTGTTTCTTTCTGAGTGTATATATATATTAAAAATAATTTTATAATTAATTAGAACATGGAAGTCATGTATGGTTATATATAATTTACCTTAATTTCCGTCCAGTGACGTCAAGCGTAATTTGTATTTGGTTACGCGTTTCAGGCCATGTGGCCCATCCTCAGACCATCACTCCAAGAGGAGCTCGTTAAAAAATAAAAAAATCCACATAAAACAAACACATAATAAATAAATACAAAAATATATTAAAACATATAAAGGCGTTCTATTACACGAACACGGTGCACCGCGTGTGGCATACCTAAACTCATGACTTATTTATTATGTGTTTGTTTTATGTGGATTTTTTATTTTTTAACAAGCTCCTCTTGGAGTGATGGTCTGAGGATGGGACACATGGCCTGAAACGCGTAACCAAATACAAATTACGCTTGACGTCACTGGACGGAAATTAAGGTAAATTATATATAATTATCATACAGTGACCTGGACCGCTTTAAATATGTTTAAATTAGCAGCATGTATGGTTCTCCTTACCGAATTTTTTTAATTCCAGCTTTATTCAAGAGTACCTAACATTTCTCTCTCTCCCATTTGTGTTTATCACAATACTTTTATTATATACGAATACGGAACAATTGAAAATAAAATAAAATAAATAATGACAGAACAGAGAACAGATAAAAATAATTTTCTGATCACAGAAATCAAACGCACTTGTGCAAGTTTACTATATGTACCGACAACTTTACTTTGCTTTATGAAACATAAACGACGTGAAACGAAATTTTAAGGTTAACTCTTGTCGTTTTAACGGCCCGTTAGTTACCTAACTGGAACATATATATATCCCTTTATGTAAACCGACGATTTTAATGGCCGTTATCTTTAACTGAGCTTATCCGGGTTAAGCGTGTTTAAATTTAAGCGAGTTATCTCCCCATAAATCCTTAACGGGTAATTTACCGGCCGTTAAATTGTTAACGCAGGTCGGTGCAACGGGGCATTATAAGTTAGGATTAGTAAAGTAATAATTAAAATCTGAAAACGGCTTGAACAAACACTGTAGATTAAGAGTATGAAGATCCCAATTTATTTAATTAATTAAATTATGAAATCGATTTTTTCACGTTACTTTCACCGTACTTGTAAGAAACGTAACGGGTTTATCACATTAAATAGGCTATATTAAAGAATTGTAGTTAATATTAATAACACATAATTGTTTCCCAAAGATAATCTGACTGATTAATTATTAATGGATAATGCTTAATGAATTGTATTTCTAAAATAGAATATGTACAGCGTCTTTTTCTTAGCCGTGATTAAATCGCTTCTAATTATGTAACTTGCAAGGGTGTAATTTTAGTTAGTAATGAATTTTAATCAAGGCAAGCCGGTTATTTCTGTTCGTACATGCGATGTTTGGCCAAATAATACAAATTTTGGGTTTGGCGTAATACTGAAACGTCTAGAAGCCGCCATGTTGTATTTAGGAAATGACGGCCCACGTAATGAAAGTCGGATGTTTCCTGCCTGTGCTAAGCTGTGCAAATAAAACGAAATATTAAACAAGCGCATATTATATTATAAGTGCTATATATATATATATATATATATATATATATATTACAGTAAATGCAATAAACATCTTTTTAAAGACTTTCTCGTTACCGTGAATTTTGCTTTTCTCCGAATGTAAATACTTAACGGGTATATTTTTATGCGTACACTTTGGAATAAAGAAACACTGTTGCGTACAGGACTGTTTGGCATAGATATACAAAACTTGTTAATGAAAAAAGCCAGCTACTTATAGGTATAACAGAAATTTAGCTCAATGCCCGTTTAAGCCACCCGAACCTAGGGACTCCAAAACTTACTAAAACTATTATATAGCATTCATCTTGAATTTCATCTTGTTCATTGTTTCATTTTTAATTTCTCTTTGTACATTGCGTAGGCGTACTACATAGTCTGCAATCAAAAAACCGTTTTTTCTCTCTCCAAAATAACTCCCAAATGAAATTTAGCACGTTGTTAATGAAATTTTGAAGACACAAATTTCCGTAGTTCCCGTTTATAAGACGCGTTTGTTTTTGTAAAGAAAAAGTTTGCTTTTCGTTTTTTCACAGAGAACTGACAAAGACTTTACATGAGTAGCTGGAAAACTTTTATCTTCCTTACATTTTTTAGCTAGATTTTTAGTGGAAAATAAACTTATTTGACTTTTCTGGTTTCTTGTTTATATTTATTTTTTACAAACAAAATGTTCTCATCAAACCGACTCCAAAATACTATCCGTAACAACCATCTTTATCATTTTATGCTTTTGTAAATCAGAGAGATATAATATCAAGCTTGTTTCAGATCACGGAAACAGGAAAACAAAATGATCGATGTAACTAATTGTATGTTTGTATTACCATACCAACTAAAACTGACTTTTTTCGTCATTTTATACTAATCCATTCCTTACAGGTACATCAAACAACGACATTACCTCCACAAAATTTATGGTTACTATAAATATACATTTACTTTTAAGAAGAGATTAAAGTTTCGAAGGCTGTTTTTTATGCAGGTTTTTGTTCTTTTTATCATTCGTTAGACATCATTCGGTTAAGACGTTTCAACCAGTTTAGCCGATATTGGGTAATCCTATTTAGTATACTCAGCATTTAAAATTTCTGCCGTACATCGACATTTCTTTTGCTATTTTGAAAAGTATATCATCCCATGTGCCTGAGAACTCACTGCGGCCGCTTGAGTACGATTGGCGTGGGATTGCGTTAGATTTCAATTCTCAGACCCATAGAGAAGTGTTGGAAAGGCTAACATCTTGTAGAAGTTCAGGTATGTCTTTTTACTCGTTGATTAACTTTCTCCGCGCATATTTGTGTATTTAAACTCTCCATACTGAACCTGTATGTGTCAGACCTCTGCACTCGCTTCGCTCGCCCTACGTAAACTTTGATCGCTTATCGATTTGCGGGTTACTAAAAAAATCACTCATATGTCGCAAACATCAATGCATTCAATCGGAACGCTTGGCCCTTTACTTTAACGAGCTGCTTCTGCTTGCTCCGCTCGTAGCTAACAGCATATCACATGTGAGTCCACCGCATAACAGAACTTGTAATCACCATACCAACATCAACACATTTTGTCACACCATTACTAGCTCAATAAGTGCTACCACATGTCATTCACATCTTTATCGTTCATCGTTACATGTACATTCCAACTACTTCCCCATTGTACATTAATTTCATAATCCTTCGTATTACTTGTAGCCGGAGGAACCAAACTAAACGGGCACCAACATAAGAACAAACCTAAGCTAACCTAACCTAAATTAACAAAAGTATTGGATGAAACACACGTTACTCGCTCATATGAAAAAGTTTGCTCATCGAAGTTTAGAACAAGAACTTCTCTACGCTTTGCCACGATTCGGTCAATTGCGACCAAGTAAAAGTGCAGAACTCAGCCGACTGAGTAAGCACAGGTAAAAAGGCACTTCGTCGCAACTAACTGAGACCGACAATAGCCTATATCAGTTTCAATTTTTGTATTTAAACTTTAATTATCGACATATATAGTTTAAGGGATTAATATGAAACAGAAATTGGTGAAAAGAAGCAGTATATTAGTCTCACGATTCAACATTTGGATCTTGTCGTTGTAACTGAAAGCAATGTCACGTTCAGTTCAACACATCCAATTGGTTGACAAGTCAAATTGAACAATGTAAGCGTGCTCTTAATTAAGTGTGTATAGACAGAGGGAATTAACGGCGGAGACCCGTCTAATCACGTTTCACTAACGTTAGAGCCTTCGTGAGTAGCAGGCTCGCGTTTCAGTTACGATTTCTTGTGGAATCGCGATCCTGTTCTTCGTCGACATAAATTGTATAAAAAGGACACTCATCAAGGTTACTACATCATCAATAACTGATCGAAATACGCATTTATTTAATTACAAATCCACATAATTCGTAACTTTTTCGATAGGCGACAAAAAACGCACCCTGACGTGCTGACATATGCGTTTATTGTCTGCTCTGCCGCTAAGCTGGATACGCTCGGACTGAAACCCAGCAAACAAATGTTTAAGATTCTACTTAACATCTTTACGTATGGCACTGTAGGAATATGTTTTACGCTTTGCGTCCAGCTACTTTCTTTACAAAGGCTATCATTTCTAACGTTGTTTTTAAACCGGCTGGCATGCAGTACGCAGCATATGGCTACCACGTCGAACATTAACTGAAACCTAAAACTTCCTCGTTAGCCCTAGTATGAATTTAGTAAGAAGTAAGCTGTTTGTTTTGTTAGAAATTCTGAAGTTTCTGTTGTCACTTTTTGTTTCTTCAAGTGGTGACGTTCAACATACAAAAATATTTTATCCTACTATTTGTCTTTTTATTTTATGTAAAATGTCTACAGCAAAATTTTTGGTTCAATTTTACTGAGAACTTTATTTTTGCGTTAAGATTTATTATTTACGAATACAAGTCGTGAAAGTTTTACATTCCGTTGTGCATGTGACAATTATTTAAAGGAGATAGTCACGGATTATTAATGACCACTAAACTAAAGTAATTTTATTATCAAAGTAATTTTATTATTTAAACTGAATCATGTCAGTGAAGTACTAACTAATAAGGTAACATAAAAGTATAGAGAATATAAAAATCATATGCCTTAGGTAGAAATGAATTACTTAGGAGGTCAACTTCCTAAAGTCCTTTGTACCCTCGAAAAACTATGTCCTTTTACAAACAAATTAATTAAATTATACTTAAAGTAGATATAAAGAGGTCGTAAGAAAGAAAGTCAGACGCAAAGATTTGTCGTTCGTCTAAAGTACTACTGACTAAGATAATATGCATGGTCTGATATAAAATATTAAAATAAGAAATAAGCATATAACAGCGTAAATATTTAACAAAAAGTACACCCATTTACTTCTTTGACTTCACTTCCAAAGAGTAGGTTGGAACCCGCTTTCTCAACCAGATGCCTTGACCTTCTTCTTATATCGTCGTTCTTTTCCTATATTGAAATATATATTTTGCGGCAATTCTTAAAATTTGATGAATGATAACTATATCTTCTGCGCTTTTAGGAAACAACGAAGAAGAACTGGAGAGTGCACTTCACCAGATGACAAAGATCTTAAATGGTAAACGCTACATGACAATAAATAAGGAAGAAACAACAGTCATGAAGTGTTCCAGAACGGAAAACAAAAGGCTGAGGGGTGGGTGCATTTCTTGATGGCAAACTAGTGCAAGCTGGTACATTTAAATACGTGTAGAGCTTCGTCAAATCAGACGGGAGATGTATCAGTGATATAAAACGTAGAACTGCACAAGGAAAAGGAGCATTTTTTAAGAAAAGATCTCTTCTGGCGGCGAGATACGTGTCAATGGAAACTAGGAAGGAATTCATAAAAGGTTTAATTTGGAACATATGTGTATACAGCTCATAATTGAATCCTGAGGAAACTGAAGAGAAGCTAAGCTACCTTGAAGCTTTTAACATGTGATAATAGGGTAGGACATTAAGAATACCGTGGACAGAAAGAGTGCCTAATGATGAGGTACTGAAAAGAGTAGATGAAAGAAGGATTCTGATTAAGACCGTTGCGGAAAGGAGAAGGAGAATGATTAGTCACCTGCTAAGTCATTTAAACTGGTTCATCACCGTAATCAAGGCAACGGTTCAGGGGCTATCGGGATGGAGGAGGGGCCAGAAACGAGCTATAAAAAAAGGAGGGAGAAGGTATGTGGTGATTAAGAGACTGTCTTCTGGAGGGAAGAAATTGCAGTTCCACCAACCTCTGCGTTGATGAACGGATGAAGAAGAAAAAGAAGGATGATTATGTCACATGCATCGAATGCTTTGGTAGAGACGAATCGGTAATAGGAAGAGATTCTCAAGTCCGCCCAGCGAACCACCGCCGAAATTCTTCTAACTTGGGTTAAACAAGTATAATGCAACAGTACGAATGTATATGGTACTGTGCATTGCACAATTAGTTAAGATAATTTGTGTAAATTAAACAAATAATCAATATTGTCAGGAGTATAATAATTCAGATAGAAAGCTGTAAAGGGGAATAAAGAATTTGCATGCTCGAACAGGTAGGTCACGCCACACACAACTGCGTTTGTGTACACGTGTATCTTACGTGTGTGAGTGCAGCCAGTTAATTCCTGCAAAGCATCACCCCTAAATAAACCTTAATAAATATATAAATTATTTAAATTGTGATAAGTGTGTGTGAAATATCACAAAACAAAATACGCCACAGTGTAAATAATATAAAGACGCACGCGTATACGAAAGATTGTGCGAAAATAATAAAAAGTGCAAATACAGTGAAAATAAATATAAATAAAACCCGTAATAATTGAGATAGAGAAAAACGGTCAACACACAGTTGTACACATAAAAATTACCGACCAGATGAATATCGGGTAATTTGCAAAAGACTTCGTATGTTGCGAATGTAAGTGAAATAAGTGTGTAAATAATCGTGTTTGTAAAAGGACGCTACGACAAACTGATTCCTGCAGAGAATTGTCGAAACATGATTTTTGCGCCCTAGACTATAAATACGCGAGACACACCAGCCTTGTTCTCTTTCTCGATCAACCACAGCGGCAGCCGGAGGCTATGTCCGACAACATCATCACTTTCGTGAGATCACCGCTGCAGTCAGAGGCCATTACGGAAGACGAGAGAGCTGCACACTACATGGCATAGATTCCAGACGTAGAGTACGAGTCATAGGATACTAAGAGGATCCGGAGGACGGGAAACGGACTCCAGGACTAAACGGTACGCAGAATCAACCAGGATCAAGGACTCAGGGCCAGAAGAGGATACGCTGAGGAACCGCCACGATTAAGGTGAAAGAAAGCCATGTATTCATCCAAAAGAAAGACTCAATCAAAGACAATTAAACATTAAAAGAAAAGAAAGACAATATAATTTCAAAAAGTGTAAAATAATTTGTAAATGAAACTGTTCTTGTATAGTAATATATTTCTTGTACAGTAATATTTGAATTATGAAAGTATATTTTTGAAATTATAATTTATTGAAAATATTTAAATTAATTTTGAAAGAATAGTAACTTTTCTAAAGTTATTTATAAGTTATAAATAAGAAATGCATATGCAACAACTATAAGAACTAAAAAAAAAGAAAGATTAAAAAATTTAATAATGATTTAATCATAATAAATTGAGCAAGTCGAGAGCAATATTATATAATAAGCAATGTTAGTTATAGTATAAGATTATTTTATGTTTCTATGTAATATGAGATTACTTGTATTTATTAACAAGGATGTGTACTACGAGTACGCATACACATGCAAATAATAACCAGTTTTTAGCTCGCAATTTAAACGAAAATTTTAATTAATAAATGTTTTGAAGGATTCTACACAATTCACGTTGTTATTATTATTACGATTACACCCGTTGAATATTTATAACGTAAGTATCGTCAACGATATAGATAGACGACATAGTCAAAAACGTTATAATAGTTTATTACAAAAAAAAGTAACTTGGGTTAAACAGGCAAAGCTTACTACAAAAAATAAAAATTCACAGAATGAGAAATTTTATCGAATGATTCCCATAATTTATTAATAATTTACACTTGCATAAGGGCGGTTATAACAATTTTTGAATAACCTGGTCAAACATGTTAACCGAAAAATACAAGAAGTAAATTCATATAGACCTACATGAATTTTCGTGGTAAAGGTTTTCTGTAAATGAACCCGAAATTATAACGTAAATAGAACTGTTTTAAGGTGAGGTTAAACGTCGCCAATTCAGTGTACTGGAGGACTTCGCAATTTGTGGCATGCACTGTGATGTGACTACGACATAGCTGGATGTTTAACTTAAAGTCTTCCCACAAACTTATATGTTCAGTCAGTTACTGGACGTGTAAGAGTGCGTGTCGAATTGTTTTGTATTTAAATAATGCAAACGTTAATTGTAATTTTATTCCGAGTTGTTTTTACTTAATTCATTTGGAAATTTATCATTTTAATTTACTTTACCATGTTGTAATAATAATTTTCTTCTGCCGCTAAATATCTAAGGACCCAACTAACGCAGAGAAAACAAGTTCAAGGCCAGACATAGTGGGAAAGGGAGAAAGAGCGCGCGCGCGCGAGAGAGAGAGAGAGAGAGAGAGAGAGAGAGAGTGAGAGATCGTATTAAATTAGTCACAGATTTTTCGCAAACGTTGATTTATGTGACTGGTTGACACGTATGTATAAAAAACAAAAATTTTAAGAATAATTTGTGTCATTTGGTTGATAGATCGTGCAGTTTCGTTAATAACAGTAGTAGATTTTTACCGTAACAGTAAACTGAAAATACTAATAATACTGTTACAATTTATAATAAACAGTAATCGTTCATACTTATTGTAACAATAACTAAAAAAAAAACAGATTTATTGGGCATAGTAAGCATTGTCCGGACATTTTTTAATCTTTAATAAACGGCGTCATTGAAGTATTGTGTAGCTTTCCCTAGCATTGTAAGTCAACAGAACCAGCTTACTTTTGGTTCGATAATGCCAATTATTTATATTAATACAGTGTTTTCACTTTATATTGTACTAGCTATTATCCGCGGCTTCGCACGCGAATATTTGAATTTTAATAAGTATTTTAATATAATTTTTATCGTCGATTTCTATATGGCGCTCTGTCAGCTCGTAGATATAAAAATTTTGTACTCATTAGTCAAATTCTCTCCAAAGCTGTTTTCAAAACTTGTACTATTTTAACTTATACTAATTATTGTGTTGGTGCAACAGCCTTTGGATATTTAAAAGTACCCGTTTATAAAGCCTCTGGAGATATTTATAAAGTACCTGTTAAATCAAAAACCGTAAATTCTTTATTTTTAAGTGTTACTGTGTTAGAAGCATTGTATAACACATTAAACGTTATGTTTTAGTGGATGGTTAGTGAGGATCGGTCAATAATACAACTTTTAGTTATTTTGCGTCGACGTTTCGACAATATTTATTGTCATCTTCAGGACCTGTGTATGAAATACAATAGAAATATCAAACATAACGAAACAATTAAATATTTGGGTGAAGTGTTAGTGATGTGAATGTGTGCGTGCGTATGTATGTATCATTTTGTATGTGAAGACTTATGATAGTTTGTTTACATCTTCAAATTAACTTTAAGAAAGCGAGCAAATTATAGTATGAGAGAACTTAATTTATACAGTATTACAATTTAAATTACTAAATATAATGTTATTTTAATTAATTAAACAAACAGTAACCAACAACTGGATATTAGATTGGTACAAAAATTGTTTATATCTACAACAGTCAACATATAGCAAAGTAATATATTATCTATAACTAAAACAGATTAGGGGATGTTCACTACGTAATTATTAAAAGTATTTTTACCATGTTTCACTCCCTACTGGTGTTAACAAACAATCATAATTTAGAAACATACAATTTACACAATATTGTAAAACATTACGACTTAATCAGATAGTTGACAAAGGTTACACACAAAAGTTTCTGGTAAATTTTACTAACAGGTAAACTTGGATAATACGGTAATTGTAATCATATTGTAAAATATAGTCAAGAGTACTATAGAATAATGTAATTTATGTATGTGTCCACAATCACCCTTCTCTTTCACCCATGCTCCCCCCGCCAGTCAAAATAACTAAAAGTTGTATTATTGACCGATCCTCACTAACCATCCACTAAAACATTCACTGATTGACGGTCACTAAAAAAAAAAATTTAAGGATTTAATTAAACGTTATGTTTTTCTTAACCATGGATTTTATTTATTTCAGCAGTAAACTAAAAACCAAAAACCGTTGTCACCCAAACTCACAAATGAAAACAACACGTATTTTCGCTTTGCATCAAGTAATAGGACAATTTACAATTAGTACACTTCTTCTTTTCCACATCGTATATAAGGATACAATCGCATATTACATAAAACATCGAAAATGTACTGCAGGAATGGATAAATGTACAGTTCCGATGCCGTTAAATACCTTTTGTTTATTTACATGTTACTCTGATAATTATTCAGGTCTCTATGGTATTGTTGACATCTTTAGTAGTAGTATTTAATATATTTCATCACTTATTCATTGCATCTCAGAAATACGTATAAACATAAATTTTATAATCGTTTAAGACATTTACAAAATATATAGACGTACCTGTATCTGTCTGGTATGTGTGGCAAATGTGGATTGTATGTTATTATTGGTGATTGCTTTGGTGTGTTCGTAAAATCTGGATGAAAAAGATCTTCATCCAGACAGAAAACCACAGTTACACCAATATAAAAAACAACCTTAAAATTTTACACTTCCTACCCAAAAGTCGTAAACTTAACACTACAGAACAATTTGAAATATACAAACACAATAAAACACATCCCAACAACATACTCAATGACCATTTACAATTCATATCAAACAGACTATTTGACACAGTAATAAACAACACACCACAACAATTCAAAGTCCAGCGCCAATCCCCTTCACCTCCACCCACACACAACCTATTAACTAAAACCGTTATACATAAAATTACCGACAGTTTGCACATTCCGTAGCCAAACTCACTGACGAAGGAACACACCACTCCGAAACGACGTATGAGTAAATACAACAAGTAAGTTCACAGTGAAAGTACCAACAATACTAATAATCATTAAGTAGTGAACAAAGAAGTGATGAACATGCAAAATAGTATTTATATAGGCTATTTGTATTCAGATCCTTGAAAAATGTGCTCATTTTTCTTACTTCTATCGAAATTTACTTTAACCTGCGACAAGTATTCAATATCACCATACCTGTTGAGCAACCAATTTTGAATATTCTAAGGGAATTTTAATAAAGAAGCTTTTATATTATTATTATTATTATTATTATTATTATTATTTGATCCTCTGCCCTAAGGCAGGCCTTCAACTAATGAGAGCTCTCCAAGCTGTCGTATCGCATGCCAGTCTTTTCGTTTCTTCGTAACACCCTCTGATTTTAATGCTACCTATTAACTTCATTCTTCTACGCCCTCTTCTTTTTTCTCCTTCTATGACACCCTCCATGGCAGTTATAAGCAAGCAGTCTCTTCTTAAACAATGACCTAACCAATTCCTTTTCATATTTTCTATTACCTTCAGGATTCTTCTCTCTTCCCCTATTCTTCTTAAAACCTCATCATGCCTTACTTTATCAACCCACGTCACTTTATATTAACAATCCAATTTAATTTTATCATTATTTGTAAAATATATTTAATATATTTATATTTAGTTGTTATAAACTAATTATTATACCTATTATAATCAGTTTATCGTACAATTTTTAACATTTATCCTAAGAAACAGTATTTTGTATTAAAGTTATCTCATAGCCTAAGAATTGGAAAATTATTCCTACATTAGCTTTCGAAACCCATTATTTGCCATGTAACCAAATTTAATTATATTGTATTGTATACTCGCAGTACTGTATCCTCTAAGCACTATTCTCAATTATATTTTATTTATTTTATTTATAATTAAGAAGTTTTATTTTAAACGTGAAATAGTAATCTTAAAATGTAAAAACTGATTAGAAATATAAATTTACTACAGCTATTTCATAACAATTAGTTCTTATATTTATTATGCGTTTATATGAATACATAAAAGGTATTTAATTCCTTTCAAAAAATGTGTATAGCTTTATTATAAAGCTTTTAGGTAGTAATATAGATTACATTTTATACTACTATCGTTCATGTTCTAGAAGCGTACGACAGACAAAGCGGGATGTTGTGTGGCCAGTACTATGTTGCAACCGACTCTTGGTATCCTGGTGTTATCGTATAGACATAAACGTATAGACATTCGTTTATACATGGTGAGTCATCCTACATAAAAAAACTTGAAAAAAGGACCTTTATTTTTATGATACTCTCCAGGGGATGAAACCTATCCCTTTAGGTTAGGGGGAAAATGCTATTCCCACGCGTCTCCTAAACGTCTGTATACCATTCACTGATAGTCGACAGTAGGGGTATGCAATGAAAATTGGTTCTGATTGGCCGAAGTTAATATGAATAATATTAGGGAGACCTATACGAGAAATCCGAGGGGCGGCGTGTGTCAGCACAGTGCTAGCTTCCGAGACTCACAATCTGAACAGCTGCACTGTGGTCATGGGATCAATTGAAGGTCGCGACACGGTCTGCCTGCTCACTCTACCGCTGGGGACATAAAATACAGGGTGTTGTATGTCCTGAGCGGGCGGGCTGGTGTTCCCCTGCCGTTGCCAGAAGGTGGAGGAAAATCCGTAGACCTCCGAGGGAGATCCTGTGGATCGGACTCGGAGGTTGGGCTCACGACCATTCAGGGCTTCAGGGGTCGTCGAGTTGATCAGCGACGTACTCAAAAAGATACCACGAGATCGTGAACCAGCCGGCCGGGGGTTCTGTCCCGCCCCCACGGTGTTCACGAGTTGAGGGAAGGGTTCTTCGTGGTGGTTGTGGTTAACACATCTAGAGTAGACTTTCCCTAACACAGATCTTTCTGAGAATTTACTCTTACTTTTTACCGCATGATGAAATACTCGTATGTATAGATAAGAAACACATTACGAGATATAAAATTAGACAGAATAATTCTATTGAAATGTTACGACTGCTGCTCATTTGTTGGCAATTTGTCATATTACTTCTCTCAACTTTCGGAACGTAGAGTGTAAATTTAAATATCTTTAAATATTTAAAGAAATCAGTATAAATATAAAAATTAAAATAAATAACTATAAATAAGTTTCTATAAGCAATTTGTATCTCATGGGCAAAATGTAAAGTTCGGTTCGGTTTCGGTTACGCGTGTTCGAGTGTTGTTTCTTCGGCCAAACGTTTTGGCTATGGCCTACCCAGTTAACCCAACGAATTCGTAATTGTAGTTTGGAAAGTTAATACAGCCATTGAGGTAGTACTGCCGCAAATGTAGACGCAACGTTTGACTGAACAAACAAACGATCGGCCTACTAAAGGTGGGCCGATATACCTATAACAGGTATTTTGGAATGATATTTTTGTGGAACGGATATAACAGTGATTGAAAAGATGAAATACCTGTTCCGATTCAACCATAACTGAAAACTGAAAAGTCGAATACCCGTTCCGATTACTCGCGGCTTCGCGGTTCCGAGTCGCAGAACTTCCCTACGCAACTAACGAATAAACAAGTACGCGAGTATAATCGCGTTGCTTTATGGTGGCCGCTTCATAGCTGCGCGAAAAGTGAGGGTAGTAGGGAGACTAAGTGTGCTCAGTTGTAACACTTCGTTTCAAAAACGTACGTCTTACTGTTGCTACACCCGGCTTCAAACGTGCCTTAACTATTTAATTATTGCAACTCGGGTTTCACACATTGTTGACATTTCCGGATTTCATTCAAGTAACTACTATTTGTAATTTTACTCAATATTACTCGAAATTGTATCAAATACAAATCTTAGTACCAGAACAATGTTATTTGTTACATGTCCTGAATTGTTTTATTTTCCTGAGATATTCAATTATGTTTGCCGTTACTCTTGCCGTTCATTTCATATACTTCGTTTTTTCTACTCTTCTTACATTTAAATCCTAAGTTTATAATAACTTTTCTTAAACATGATAACTACCTCGAAAGTTTACACGTAGAATATGTTTTTTGTGTTGAAAATAATAATTAAATGAAATACGGGCCTAAACGGTAAATGTTTTTTGAAACGCATCAACACTTACGCACTCAGTGAGATGTGCTGTTACACTAACAAAAAACAGGGTTCTGCGCATATCACCTTCACCAAGGTTGTCGGCCATCATAAAATACACAAGTAGTACTACGAGTATCACAATTACACAAGTAGTACTACGAGTATCACAATTACACGAGTACAAAGCCACTTTTTGGTGCTGAATACTTCATTCTGCGCATGTGCCGATTGCCATACAAGTACGAAACGAAGCAAAACAGCATAAAATGCCAAAGAGACGAAGCTGTTTTTAATAAATGAAAAAAATTCATACTGATTTACATTTATTCTTTTGTGTTATGCAGATATATATAATACAGATTATAATAACAAATTATATATTATACTAGTCACCAACATGGTAAATTTTAAAAAAGTGAATTATTTTGTGTTATAACCTACAGAGTGGCTGATAGTTGATAGGGCATATAGTACTTTTTGTTAATGTGGCCTAAATTCCATTGCCTGAGCTTCGCAACTGATTTGTCTAACCTAAATTGAATCAATAATTTAATATTAAACCTATGTAAGTTTGTTTACCTCTTGTGAAAACTTAAATTAGTATTCCCAAAGGAGATTGGCCTATAAATTCTCTTGTTTCTTATTTTCTTTTAAACAGTAACAGCTTAATAAAATCACAGAGTAAAGTAACACGTTAATACTTTTAGTTTCAATTTATTTCTTACAACAAATTATATATTACAGATATATGTGTAGCCTAATAAGTTTATAATAACAGGTATTTGTACGTGTTATTTTTTTGGAACGATTTTGTTCGTACCTGTTATTTTCAAATACCAGTTTAGCATACCTCTACGGCCTACTACCAGGAATCCAAAACCAAAATAAAAATATGCCATTGTTTTTGAAACAGTTACACTTTAAACTAGTTTCATTAATAAAAGAGTGATTCATACTGAGTATGATAAAGCCATCATAGTCATCATCATCATCATCAAAGTCGATCCGTGAGCATGTTCGGTTGACACGTAATCTTTAAATTAGGCGTTTGCAAACAGTGTTGCCGAAATGTGGGATAAGTGCTGCGGCGGGGGGATAATTTTTTCAACCCAAATCAGAAAAAAGGGACAAATGGACATTTTGATAGAAATCTCTTTATTGCTGAAGTTTGTCTATTGAGAATTACTAGTTTGTCGTGTTAGGAGATCCTTGCTCAGTAACTGAAAAGAAATCATGAAGTCCTACATTCTACACAAGTACAAACATGTATATCTCATATCAAAATAAATTATATTATGATAAATTCAAGTTTAATAAAATTCTGTCATATTAGTACGATTCACACAAGGTACGTTCCACAAGTGAAATTACACAATGTGTTTTACGAAATGAGGTTCACAGGTTCACAGGTCACGTGGGCATTACAGAATTCACAACTACAAACTCAATCCCCCTTTTGTGCGACAAGTTTAGTTTCATCTTAATAAAGAAAAAAATGTCTTGTACACGATGTGATGAACGTAAGTTATACAGTGCATAGTCTAACTGATGTCTCCATACAGCTTTATAGAATAAACAGAATTAACACTGTTGCACACCACTATAGGAAAATTATTCCGATTAGCGCTTTCAAGCCTCACAGCGCATCATCAGATCAGAAATCTGATATAAAACCATTTCCAATCTGATGATGAGCTGTGTCGAAATAATTTCCATCGAAATAATTTCCCTATAGTGGTGTGCAACAGTGTTAATTCTGTTTGTGATTATAACCACTAACACAACTTTATTAATGAAATATTCTTTAAAGAATAAGTAAAATCGTCATATTACTGTAATTAGTGGTTTTTGTTAAAATATAAATATTTTTTGTTTATAACAGCACTCATGTTAATTTTGCTCAAATTTACATTATATTTTATGAAAATTTTAAATATTCATTTCACTGAGGTTATTATGCGTCACTGCGTACGTTTTGTCAATAAACTTGTGCCATTTTCGTTGTACTGAAAATAGTTTCAATAATCAAAATAGTACACAAAAATAACGAGTTAGCAAAATAAGTTTATTAACAAAATTGTAAGCTACTGATTATGTTTTATTCAACAATAATTAGCAGTTATGAATTTACGACTTAGTAAGAACGGCTCCTTTTTTAGTGCCTAAGCAGTCTAGGAGTCAGGCAGGTCTGACAACATTGCTCTCAGTCGTTCTGCATATGAGGAAGTAGGTGTGGCCAGCACTACGCTTCGCCCGTATATTATTACCCTACGATGTTATAACGGGCTGAGTAGATCTGGGGATATTGATATTATGGCGCATCCGGGAATCAAACCCGGGATCAGTAGATTAGTAGCCAGGCGCCATATCTACTGATCTACTTACGGCCTGTCTATAACTTAACCACACGAAAACTGATTAGTCGTAAAATTTTACAGATATGGAGGGATACGTTATGTCTGTTGGAGAGACAGTTCAGACCAGTGGTCCGGTAACACTGTTTGCATGTGCCGTTCCGTTATATTTTTGTTATCGCACTACTGCCATTTGTTATTCACATATTCAAAGCCTTCACTTGGTATGTTACCACGTTACGATGAACAATACAATTGCCTCTGTTAATATTTGATTGACAATTCTGCGGGCTATTAGGCCATGTCCATTACTGCTGCATAAAGCAGGCCTTTCGGCCCAACTGTTGGTGGCCACCTTCAGTATAACGCGTTGAGTAACTGGTACGTGATTCACCAGTTTTCCACGGAGGGGCCAAAACGTCTGTCTTATGCAGCAGTAATGGACGACGGCCTAATAGCCCGCACAAATTGTCAATCGAATATTAACTCAGTTGACACCGGCACGTGAAAGTCTAAGATACCAATGTAATTGCCTCTTTACGCGTATCCCAGCCCCGCTTGGGTTAACTGACACAGTAGGCATTTTAAAAGAATCAGAACATTATATTCTTACTCTCCTAAACGTTTGCGTTAGGAGAACATTTCTCCTACTGAAAATATACATTGTTTGCGTTTTCTTGTAAACTGATAAGCCTACATAAAAACCGGAAGATTTCCAATAATATCGAGGACCTCACGCTGACTCGTTCGTTTCTCAGCGGGTTGCAGTTTTGTGTTCAAATATTGTTTCCAAATCGTATGAACCAAATACATTAAAATTCGTCTGTTATGAGTGCACGGTTTTATAGGTTCTCTTTCTTTTAATCTGATACTATAATGTTGGTTCCCTTTCTTGTTTTGTCGATTGGTGTAATAATTGGCTGTCTTTCCTTGCCTGCTGTGCTTAGTTACAATTTTTTGAATTTCAGAAGAATATTAAATACAGAGTGGGGCAATGAGACCAAAACAATTTATAGCTACCACAATAGGAACTCGTTGAATATTTATAAATCAAATATTTAATAAATACGAAGGTATTTACTAATACCTGAAGGTATAATACTAAGCAAGATGCCATTTGCTTAGTCATGTTCAGCGTTGTAAAACAACATCCCTGAAGTGACGCCAATTGACACGCTTACATTCTTCAAGTCGATTGAAAAAGCTGTGGCTTACGGAATCGCCTGAATTTCTTCGATGATTCACTGTGTGAGTTGATTTAAATCACGTGGTCGTGGCTAGAATACCTGAAAATTTAGACAGCCCCACAAAAAAAAAAAAAAAAAATCATACGAAGACAGGTCTGCAGATCGCGCTGGTCAGGGTATTGGAACACATCTTGAGATCAACCGATCTTCGAATACAGGCCTCCACTCACCCATTGTGTTTTGTGTAGTGCGTGAGGTAGCTCCATCCTGCTGGAACCAGACCGAGTCAGTATCAGTCCTTAGATCGTTCAACAAAGGATGAAAAAAGTGTTCAGAATTTGCACGTACCGGTATGAGTTCACACTGACTGAATTTCTATTATCGTCTTCAAAGAAGTACGGTCAGAAACACGAACGGAGGAAACTCCACAGCAAACAGTGACTCGCTGGCTATGAAGAGGTATAGCATAAACGTCTTGGGGATTACTGTCACTCATATAGCTCATGTTTTGTTTACTGACTTGCCCGGAAAGTTGAAAATGTGCTTTCTCTGACATAATGAAGGGTTCATAACGGTATTGTTCTTGATTTTTGAATTCCAGTATTTCATTAAAAATTCAACAATTTCAGTGTAATCAAGTGATTCAAAGTTATCCAAATTGGATAACCCTATTTTCGCTATGTTAAATTGTGAAAATTAAGATGCATTTTTCTGAGAACTCATAAAACAAAATATAATTTTGTTTAATCCTACAATATATTTCATATAACCTCCATACTGACACTTGGGAACAGAGATTTGTTGGATCACTTGAAGTTTGTATGGATTGAAATGGAGATCTTAATGCAAAATCCTCCTTAGAAACCTACTGGAAATCTGCGGTGCCATAGCAGACCTTCTTGGACTACGCGTGACAGCAGTTCTCACCCTTTCCACATTATCTAGCGTGCTCACTGTTTTTACACTTCCTCCAATTGTTTTCTATATCGAGGCAGTAGTTGTAAATGTTCTTACCCAGTTCGATCTGGAGCTCTTCCATGTCTCCTAGCATGAAATGATTTCTGAACAGTCTTTGTGTTGTTTTGCAGGAAGCATTACTTTAAAAAAAACGTTTCTACTTCAAACGCACGGTGTTCAACTCGCCGTCGACCCATGTTTACTAAAATGACATGGATTAATTGAGGTTATAAAACCATCTATTTATTTATTGTTGCTATAGTAACCAAACAAGAATTTAACACAAATTGTTGTGTTGCCCCAATGCCCCACCCGTTACTAACTGTAACATGGTAGACGTATACTGAATGTTATTTCAGTATATTATAAATAGCGTTTTTAATCTAGAAACAAAGAATTTTTTGTACATAAACAAGAGTGCAAAGACTGTGTTACATCTGCTGGTTAAAACAAATACATACCGTACCACAATGAACAAACAAACACACATACACACACACAAATGTGGTAGAGAAGTATGATGACGCACTGTTCTGAAATTGGGAAATAAATAAAGGAAACAGGAAACGTCTGCTTATTTGAAATTGGTCAACTGGCAGAATCGTATTGTGGTTACGATAGCTGACAACGAATGTCTATGTGAATGATACAATATGTGGGAAAACGCTTGGACGGTATGGGCGAATTATGAGAATTACATCAATGTGTATATTTTTGCAATTCGGCAAAATGACGGAATAGAGCAATCCCTTGACAAATACGTACAGGAGTGACGACGGTACATTACACAAATTACAGAGCTGTGAAAATTATTAGAATAATTGTGATTGTTTTCTTTTCTAATTTTAAGTAAAAGCAATATTTTATGACATATATCTTTTTAGTTGTTGATATAATTCATTTTTCATCCCTTAAAAATGATTTGGTGTAGGCTATATATTTTTTAATTTTGAGTTGTTTCAACGTATTTAGAAAACTTTTTTCAGAAATATGTCACATTGCCATCACTCAATAGAGAAATCAGCTGGTTAACAGACGATTTTCAAAGTGAGGTTATGTTATGTTTTGTATCATTATTTCATGTTGTTACAGGTTACCAGGAGACTGTTTGTGCATTTTTTGCAGTTTTAGCGTAACTTTTCACAACTTTTAAGTTAAATATTGTGCTCTACAGTGTGTTTTGTTAGCAATTTTTAGATAATGGGCAAGACAAGTAATCTTTTCCCTAGAAAAGTGGCTCTGGCCAAGTGTCTTCTGCAAGAAAAACGATATACACAAGGAGAAATAGCAGATAGGTTAAAAATTTCGCAAACATCTGTGTGTAGATTGAATAAGTCTTTAGACTCTGGTTCTGAGTATGCACCCTCTCGTGTAGGAAAATGTGGTCGGAAGAATAAATTTAGCCCAAGAACAGAGAGGAAACTAATTCAAATTGGTATGAATTTGCTAACAAAACCTCACTGTGACGAAAGAACACATATTCTACTCGAAACATGTACTTGAATTTTTCAAAATTTAACTTTTTTAAAAAACCAAAACGTTTTTTACCATTATCTCCGTCCGGCTGTGTTGAAAGTTATAAGTAAATTAATTCCCCATTACAGGGTACCAGCCTATAGTTGGGTAGGTCATGTGGATGGGGTCCTCCCTTACGGGCCATGACTTCCGGTAATTTTTATTCAGGGCTGTCTTCCCCTAGTCTTTGATGCCCCAACACTCAACTGCAAGGCAACAGAAAAATATAATCCTATAACAATAGGACTCAATATTAAAGTCGATTAAATTAAACTAGATTCCCGCCTGTAATATCCCAAAGATAAGCTGGTTAAGGATCAACTTACACCTTAACTTGGTACTGGCGGCTACTGCTGCCCTCCGCAGGAATATTTATCGACCTCCCGATCTGGATCCATACTCTTCTGCATCAACAGGGTCATCATTTGTAGGATGCGTCACTTCACCACGCAGTACAGTCTTGTCTTGAGAGAGGCAAAGGGCTCCTTTGGGAGCTAACATCACTTTATCCGATCCTGGAAACTTGTGAGGCCCAGTGCCCAGACAACCCGGTTCAAAGATATCACCTCTCCCAATTCCCTCGACACCAATTAAAAGATTACAACAAACACCGGTGGAATGAACATTTGGAAAGAATGTCAGATTCCAGGCTGACGAAACAAGTCTGGAAATACAAACATACAGGACACAGGTGTTTGAATCCAGGAAGAGATGGGTGGAGGATTTTTGAAGGTGGACAGGCAACACCTTGTGTTTGCTGTTTTGTGGATATGATGATGATTATGAAAAAGTCTGTTTACCTGTGAAATTAAACGTTTCAAAAATAAGTAAAAGATATGGTTGTGACGAATCGACGAGAGGAAAGCAAAAGTAGCTTAGAAGGTAACATCAGTGCATAGAAAAAATAAACGTAAAAGAAAATGAAGAAAAGTCGTAATACGGCAAAGGAACATTTTAAAATAAGTTTGCTTTGTAATTATTGTACCAGTGACAATAAATTAAGTTTTCCAAAACAACTTTTTACAACTTTGTGTACTTTTCTGGTAGATTCTGTTAAATGCAGAAACACAATTTTTTCTTAAGTTGTAAGGCTAATTCTGGAGTGTACAACAATTTTAAAGAATATTCCGAGAAAACAACTGAAAAAAGTGATAAACAATTTAAATTACCGTATTCAAAATATGTTGACAATAATTATAAAGAATGTAAATTATTGTTGGATTTTCCGATCTGTTCCTTAGGCTTTCACGGTCGACGCCGTAATCACTAAAACTACTTTCAGGGCTGTAAGGCCGTGGTCTTCCATTTTGTTTTACGTTACGAAAAATGTTGGCTCGTACATACGTTTCGGCCTCGTCTCTGGATGCCATCTTCAGTATCAAAGGAATTAAACGCAGTGACAAGGTGTCCGTCAGGACACCATATGTACGTGTACACGGATATGTACTGACGGACACCTTGTCAGTGCGTTTAATTCCTTTGACACTGAAGATGGCCTCCAGAGGCGAGGCAGAAACTTCTGTACGAGCCAACATTTTTCGTAACGTAAAACAAAATGGAAGACCACGGCCTTACAGCCTGGAAAATAGTTTCAGTAATTTGGTTTTTCCGGTTTAGGTAGTTGAAAATGCCAACAAAGAATATGGTCATCAAATTTTGTGACGTGAATATTTTTGGAAAAAGTATACATAATACATAATTAAATAAGGTACTGGTTCCCAACCTTTTCGTACCCGCGTACCACATTGGTTTTTCGCGTTTGTTTCTAGTACCACCGGAGTTTAATGAAAGGTTATTAGGGGTTTTTTCAATAAAAAAACTTCATACAACATGAATAGTATAGTATAGAACAGTATTATTCCTAGTTACGTATAATTACTTAAATTTAATTATTAATAATTATAGATCCAGGATTGTGATAAAGCTGTGCGTAAACTTCGAAAACAAACGCGAATAAAGAAAACAAAATATGATAACAGGTCGGTACATCTAATGAAATATTACCGCTACGTGTTTAGGTTGTGTTTTATAAGAGTAATCGTTTTAAATCATGTCTGATGAAAATTTGTTGTTGCTTTGAACACAAATTCTCATTTATTTATTTTTTAAGTAAATATTTTTTCCTAGATAGGTCTTCTTGCGTACCAGCGGTTGGGAACCCCTGAACTAAGGTATTATGTGGCATATGGACGGTTACGTGGTACTCATGAAGCACTGAAAACGTTGGGCATTATAATTTTAATATTTGAAATTGGAAATACGTAGTTTCATATTTATTACAGTTTTTTGTACTAGTCAGTAATAATGCAGACTCTCTCTGTCTCTTTTTCGCGCGCGCGCGCGCGCACACACGCACAGTAACACTGATATATTTTTTTTGTAGTTATCTGAAAACAATCACTAATTGTAAATGCTTGACTGGCTTTAGTTTAACTTGCAAGCTTACAAGTACCCACATATGAAGAAGCATCAACATCATAGGTCGCCAACATTGTCACTACAAAATTGTGCGTAAAAGATGTTGACGTCGCCTGGATTACGTTTGTAAGCCAGAATGTATAAGCCCAGGGAAGGGAATAAAGTTATCCTACACGTGCTTGTGGTATTACTCCTCAAACACCTCACCTTTACGCAGTAACTGTGGCTATAACGTCTTCTAAACTTCTTGTACTTCACAAACGAGACTGGTATCCGATGCAGACAATCTTTTGTACTGAAGAAATGAACCAGTGTGGACGCATTGTAAACACGAAAAGAGAACTTTTAAACACGATCGGGACAGTTTTACCTCAGCCGAAAAGCAAAGCGACTGTTCAAACTAGATTATACACCATTGTTAAGCCTTCCTAATAAACATCGAGGTGTTTGGAAAAAAAACAATCTGTAAACAAAACAAAAAGTCCCCTTTTATAATAAGAAGGCACTACGAATGTTGAAATGAAAAAAAAACGCTGCTTGACTTTTTCAAATAGAGTAAAAAAATTCAAGAAAGGAAAAACAAAACAAGAATAAACAAAAGAAGAAGCAGTTATAAGACCAGTGTGTGAATCTAGAGAAGTAATAAAAACAAATTAGCCAGGTAACTCAATCAACAGAGAATAGCTTTGTTGGAATTGTTATTTTCTGGGCTGTTAGGGAGTGGTCAAGTGCTTGTGTTCAAGACAGACGTTTCGGCACCACCGTCGGAGCTTCAGTGTCACAAACGACTGAAACTATTGGCACGGTATCCGCCAGTTCACCTCTACCTCAGTACTGGGGAGAATTGACGGACACTGAAGATCGGCTGTGATGGTGGGGCGAAACGTCTGTCTTGAACACAAGCACTTGACCACTCCCTAACAGCCCGGCAAATAATAATTCCAACAAGGTTGACGGAGGCCGTGAAAGCATGGAATTGTACAGAGAATAGCTTCTTCAAAATCAGTTTTGAAATTGGTGGGTAAGTGACGGAAAATATCACAGAAATCGGTAATAAAGTCAGAAGTGTAATAATTAGCGGTAAATCGATATTTTGACCGGTCAACAATTGAGCAATAAATAGGAACACGTACTGAAATGCACACATTGATCGTACGGCGTACACCAGATTGGTCAAGACGATAAGATAACGGAAATCAGATGAAAAAAGGAGTTAAGAACGCACTTTAAAAAATGTTAGGCCAACGTTAGGAACGGAAAGGCAATTAAGAACAGCAATGATGAATGGACGCAACCAGCCACCCCCGCTTAATGCCAAGAGGACAAAGAAAAGGGCACTGTAAGCGAACACAGTTATTTATCAGCGTTTATCCAAATTCCTTTATGAAAATTCAATTACTCGATGACAATAAAGGCAGATTTCAGCTCAATAAAGAATGAGCGTTGGTTAATACTATGTTTATTTTAAAAATTAGAAGAAGCCGAAAGTAGCTGCACAAGATCTGATACCATGGAGAAGAGTGTTCAAACTAAAACTCATCGCGTCGCTAAGCAGATTTATATAAGAAATAATGGTAAAAAACTATTTTCAGTCACATTATTCTTTAGTATTTATTTCTAAAGTTTCTTCTTCTCGTTTGCCTCACAGATTAGGCAGATTGTCTGTTACGGCAGGCATCGCATTCTCGGTCGTCCCAAGTGATCATCCTGTTTGTTTTCCGCTGTCATCCGGTTTAAAGTGTTGTCACAACCGTTCCCTGTTAGATGCTCATCTCAGTTTACCGTTAAGTCATTTATTTGACTGTACACACTATTGATATTCCACTAGTTCTGGATAGCCACAGACTGCACATACCTGTGTTCATTTGCCCTGTGTCCAGCTCGAATATACAACAGACTTGGTACAACTGTAGCCATGTGAAAATTTATCCCTGTACTTGTACGCGTTTTACATCTTAAATGCCTATTTATTATCCTCCATATACGGCCGTATTCTTACAATTTATTGATCCCTCACACAGGGGCGTATTTAAGTGGGGGACCGGACGAGGGGGGCGAACAGGACCAGACCTCCAGAGGATCGAAAAAGGTGACGGATTTTGTCAATCTCTTATTTTTGAGGCTGTTTTATTAGTTTTTCAGCTGTGTACGCTAATATAGTAGTAACTCTTTTTGAAATATATGAACAGGTTTATTACGTTTGAAATATAGGAAAATCAATTCACTCAATAAGTATCATGCAAAAACGCGTATCTTGCATGTTTCACTAACGCGTATTTTTATTGTGTTATCACCGTTTAGGTTAATGGGAATGATTTCAGCCACTTTAAAGCTATTAATGTTGATTAGACTTAACTTGTTTTTTCCTTTCTACGAAGCCGACCCGACCCCAAACCTCCCCCCTCCCAAGGCCAAATTCTAGATACGCCACTGTCCTAACATAATCGTACGAAAATTTCACACCCAAGGTAGAATTTAATAAGTGCTTAATATTGTAACGTGTTATTTCACCAAACATAAAACTAATAACAGTACTAACTAAAAGATAATTTACTGACTGTGACAAACTATGTCTGACGATGACCAAAATACCAAGAAGTTAAAGATCCCATGACAAAAGATGTAAATAGTAATTTATAAATAGGAACATAATATATAAGTATGTACTACTAGTATGTAAGAAATCCGATATTGTGAAAACCTATTTAACTATGAGGAGGTCTGTGCACCTCAGACCGTTATTTTATATATCAAGAAAAAAACTATAGAAAGTGAATTATTTAAGTGTTACAAATATAATCATGTCAAACTGTAAATCTAAAAGTTATATTGTGTGACAGTGTTAAGAAGGGAAAATAACAGTGAAATACATTAAAAAGAAAGAATCATGTATGAAGAGAGTGATTAAGTATAATTAAAATATGAACGTGAAGAAATATATAATCTATATGAAACAGGTATATAACACCTATAGTGAAACAAGACAAAGTAACTAATTGAAAAGGATAAAATTTTACATTAAAAACTTATAATAAAATAATGTAAGGAAGAAAAGATAAAGTTCAACCAAATATTATTAATTAGAAATGGTACACCGAACCTGTGACCCATAAAATATAGCCAAGGCCTTAACTAAAGAAATTAGTGATTTGAGTAGAAGAAGAGGATTGTTAAAAATTTCTCAATGCAAGGCAGAACGTGTAAAAATTACTGCTGAATTTGATACAAATTGAAGACCAATAAAAGATGAGATGACCAGGAAAAACAACGCAAAACTTAGAAGAATGATGTTTTAACCAAGAGACCAAAAAACCAGATGCCCAGGAGTAAAGAATCAACCAATAAATCCTTTAAGAAAACTGCTAGATTGGTGAGATCACTCCAAGACTAAATCAAATATTCGAACAAACATTATGACAGTAAAGATTGAATTACAACAAAAACAATAATTAAAAGACAATATAAAAACCTTATAATTGTGAACTATTTTTGTACACTAGTATACAATAGTCATTAATAGTAAGAGTTTTTTTGTTATAGTTTCTAGTATGTTTAAAAGAACCCACAACCATTCAACAGACATACACAACACCACCCTCTCATGCATAAATATTATATTGTCTGTTCTATGTATAAATTGTACCAGACTTTAACGATACTTGTATGTTAACCCTGAGATTCAGATAAATAGTTCTCTATTTAAAAATAAAACAAGTTTTTTTTAAAATTTATTTAGTTACAAATTGGCTTCCAACGCGAGGCTTAACACACTCCCTGTTTATTGATATTACTTAATTGGCACCGCAACTTGGGGCTTTTACGGGAGATACATAGAATATTACATATTGGCACCGCAACTTGGGGCTTTTACGGGAGATTTATTGAGATTACATATTGGCACCAGTAAACGCGGGGCTTAAGAAGGAGGATTTTTTATTTGATATTGCAATATTCATGTACGCTTATGCCAACGATAGAACAAAAACGATTATTTCAGAAAAATGGTTGACCTTAGAATGCCTAAAGCAGCCGCAAAACAAGTCAGTTTGAATGAGGTCTACAAGAAAAAGCAGAAACAGTCGGATTAAATGTGTATAAAACTCGATAAACATATATGATCAACTAGAGGATACTGAAGACAGCCATAAATGGCGAAGCGGTCAAGGGGAAATAGATGGGATACTTCTTTTGAGATTCCTAATGTCTGTTTATTACGAGTTTATTTAATTGCTGACAGTTGTTCAAATACTTAAATAGTGTAACTGTTTCTTGATATTTAGTAGAAGAAACCCTTAGCATTGGAAACATTTTTAAGCAAAAGATTTTGTTTAAAAGAACCAAATAAACCTATCCTTTAATTTAAAATAAAATAACTTGTGTTTAAAATAACCAAATGCAAATATGGACGGTTGTTTGTAGCCTAACCTAACTATAAAATTATAAAATAAAAAAGTAGGTAACCAACATAAATCAAACTTCTATTCCTTTTAATTTCAAAGTCTTCTGATAAAACTATTTACTTTACAAACGTTTATTCCTAGAAAACAATTAAGTAGGTGAAATAAATTTTTTGCAAATTTACATACTTAAACAATTATTTAGAAGCCAAAATAAGAGCTCATCCGTATTTTAAATTGTTCATGTTTTGGTACAGATATGTGGATGATGTGTTGGCAATCTTTCTTGGTACGCGTAGGCAATTACAGAATTTTCTTAATTTTATTAACGATTTACATAGAAACATAAGCATTACTATAGAAATTGAAGTAAATGATAGTATTAACTTTTTAGATCTTTCAATTACAAAACAAAATAATAAACTCAATTTTAGCATTTTCCATAAACCTACGCATACGGATATGGTTATACACAACACGTCTGCACATCCATACTCACACAAGTTAGCAGCTTTTCATAGTTATATTCATAGACTTATTAGTATCCCACTTTTAGATTCAGATTTTCAAAAAGAACTTAACATTATAAAACAAATAGCAGTTAACAACGGTTATCAGTCAAGCCTAATAGATCAGTTGTTGAATAAAAAACTATATTTACAAACATTAAGATTGGTGTATCCTATTCCAACACATAAGGAAAAGTTCCACATACTTAATTACATAGGTACTGTATCGGATAAAATTGGTAAATACTTTACTCAAAAACATATAAATATAGCTTTTAGGACGAAATCTTCTCTTGGTAGATATATTAAGAATAATAAGAGTAAAGTAGAGAAACTCCAAAAGTCAGGAGTATATGAGTTAGTGTGTGGGTCTTGTGACAAAATTTATATTGGCCAGTCTGGTAGGTCGTTTTCAAAAAGAATGTACGATCACAATTACAGTTTGAGATATCAGGATGGTAAATCTAATTATGCGAATCATTTGTTGGAAAAAGATCATAATTTTAATGATAACTTTAAAATTTTACATGTATTGGAAAAAGGTAAAAAACTTGATTTACTTGAAGCCCTCGAAATTAATAAGCGTAAAGATTTAGGTTTGCTTTTGAACAACCAAATTGATTTAAATAGCTCTCCGCTTTTAAATTTGAAATTATATAAGTAAATGTACGTTCCTTTCTAATTTGTATATAGTTGTGTATATGTAATGTGTATTGTTTATTGTTCGAACTTAAGTCGATTATCGTTCTCATAGCACTGGCTTTATGTGATATTTTATTGTACGTAACTAGTCAGCTCTTACCATCTGAAGAAGGCACTGTGTGCCGAAACAGCTGTCGTGGTGTATTATTTATTAAATAAACTGATGAGTGAAAATCACGAAAACAAGTTTTTAGTTTTCTTTAAGTCTTTAAATTATAATGGATTTTCATCAAGTAAAGGCCTCCAGTATTAAATATTTAAAGGCTGTAATGCCAGATAAGAAGAAGATTTTTGTAAATGTATGTATTTGTATATGCGTAGTAATTACTGTTTGAGCGTGCAATTTTTTTGGTTTCATTAATTAGGTTATAGCACACTGCTATTGCACATTTTCAGTCAGGCGTTGTTGTTTTCCTTTGTAAAAATCTGATATAATTGTTTCTTATGAAATATGTACATACATAAATTATATGTTCACTTCCGCCAAAGGTCTCTGGTATTATCATTTTATATTTGTGTTTTATATTTTTAATGGAACTCCTAAACAGGGAACAGACTTAGGGAGTCGATTTTTCCCGTATATTAGTATAAATTCGTAGTTTTCATATACAATTATATAAGCCTATAAGCTTGTGCTGTATATAAATTTGAATTAGCATCAGTTTGTATTTTGAATTTCTACATTTTATTCTAAAACTTTCTACATCTGAGTTGCAGAATTTTTATTTTTATATGTAAGTATACCAGGTCGTAAAGACCAGTCAGTCGCTTTATTATTTAGGTGTAGTTTTACTTATTGGTTAGAGGAGGTTCAGAGCATTTAGTTAAAAATCCTCTGAATGTATACTTAACAAAACTTTCTGAATGAAACTAAATATACGATTTATACTGTGACCCTAATGAAATACATGCGTTGTTAATTGTAAAACTAAGTGTGATTTTAAAAGAAAGTGTTATATATAATGCAAAATTTCAACTTATTTGAGAACATTAAAAATTATTTAAATTAAGCATCAGTCTAAACTTTAGGTTTAGTGTATTATAAGCTACGTTTAAAAGTAAACGAGTTTTAAAGTAATAAAAATCTCATGTCTCTAACTGTACAAAGGTATGTGTAAATAAATATGAAAATTATTCAAATGCACTTGCACTAGACAAGTAATTTTCAATTCTGTTATTTTTTTTCCTTTTTAGCTGCCCTTTATTTAGCTGAGCCTTCAACACTCGTATTTTCTCCTCATTTTATTAGAGTTTATCAAATATTGCAATGTTTAGTAGATAAACTAATTTCAGTGACGTCACATCGTATGTGATAAATATAACCGTATTATTAACATTATTATATGTCGATTATTGCATTATGAATACGTTCATTTATAATAATTTATTAATATGTTTTGGGAATATTATAATTATATTTGTTTATTTAAGTACAACATGTATGTAATAGGAAATATTTTTCATAATGTAATATGCACTCATACGCACGAACGCGCACACACAAATATTAACTCATTTAATTAAGTCTGTTTATATGTTTAATTATTTGTATATTGACCATACACAGGTCTTAGGATGATAATAAAAATTATCGCCGGAATGTCGACACAAATGGTTTAACAATTTTGCCTATATTTACTTATTAACCGAAACAAATAAACTCTTTCATTTGAAAAAATATTTTTTTTTTAATTCTTTACCACCTTGTGCGTTAAAAATGTACGGATAAAAGTAGACGTTACAGTCATTGTTGTTGTTGTTGGTCTTCTTCTTCTTATTCTTGTTATTATTACTATTATTATTTTAAAAATATTTTATAAAACGTAGAACAACGATCACAGACATACGCTCGAGACGGTTAGTGTCACTCTACAAGCCTTATAAAAACTCTTTTAAAAACGCTTGTGTGTGCGGAAAGTGTAATGTATACGAGTAATTTATCCACAGATTGTCTCTAATTAACTCATTAGTTTTGTTTTAATTAAAACGCGTAAATAACCGATACCCTTGGTAACACATGTGTGTGCAGTGAATGGTGTTTTCCGCGCCGTCTATTGCACTTGTAATTTTTTAAACAACACACACACACACACACACACACCACGCACGTAATCATACACGGTAACAACGTGTTGAGTAACAATTTTGAGCTCAGATTTCGGTAAATAATTTTTTTCTCCAATGGAATATTTTGGATCTTTCCTTTTTATGGTTCAGTGCCTGCCACATACAGGTTTCTCTTATAAGTGTTGTAAACGTTTATCATCATCATCATCACTTCATGGATAGGATTCCTCCTGTTCTGGCCTCATGACTCCCCCCACATTGTGACTGGCCTGCCTACAGATCTTCTTCCAACCGGCTCATATTCATAATGATTGAAATCGAATCATTCGATTATTTATAAATTCATGTATAAACCTCTTATGATACTGATGTGATCAGTGAAATGTACGTCAGGTGAAAATACAATAATAAATTTTACATGCAGAAGTAGTTAACTATTTAACTAATTAATTAATTAATATTATTATATATTATTAATTAATAATTAACTAAAAAATGTATACAAAATCATGCACACATCTGTAACTTTTTTTTAAATTATGCATTTGTAATCGTGCATAAATATTTTTATAATCATGTGCGCGTAAATTTAGGCCTTAATATTTGTGACATAGTAGACTTTTTTTTTCAACAAGCAACACAATTTATAAACACAACACAATCAATAACAGTGTTCCGACGATGAGGGAATTACAGTATTGAAATAAAAACTTTTAACTTATTTAATCGTATTCCTTCGCAACAAAATCAGTTCCAGCATTTACAAATATTAGTATTAAGTCTTAAATAAATCTTTTAACATTTTCATAAACTGTACTTGTAGTAGTATTTAAAATTTGAAAAACTATTCATAATATAGAAAACGTGCAAGAACTATTGAAGTGTTACGTACAATATATAATAGACTAATTATATTTATATCACATCACACATGTTATATCTTATTACTATGAGAATAATAATATAGCTCTGGTTATTGTTGTTTACGTAAAACACACTCACACAGATTCACGTAAACGATATTCGTATATGTTACAACCCGTATAAATTATATCTCTGTATTGCCCGGACATCACATTGGCTTATGATGTTAATAAAATTATCGAAATGTCGACAAACAAATTTTTAAATTAGACCTAGTTAATGACTGGGCCTTACAAAACCTGTGTCATTTAGTAACAAACAGTCAGTATCAAACTAAAGAAACCTTCTAGTATCAAGCGACTAGAAGGTCCATTCTGTATAGGCCAAACTGAAACACGCATTTGTCAGGTTACAATGACGTCATAGAATCATAACATGCACGTAAAAAATGTTGAATAATGTGGTTTGTTAATGCACGTTTCATAGACTTGTATCTCCGTCATCACAAAAAAACTCTAATTTCAACAAAACGATTTTCTATTTATTGAAAAACCTACGTAAAACAAATCAAGGAAATACAATGTTTGGGCGACTATGAGAGTCAAACAATGTAGAGAACATTATATAGTAACACATGTACTTTTACAAATCATTACAACACAAAAGAAGAAGAAACTCGTAAGTTAAAATTTAGCAACTTACGTATTTTATTTTACTGCTGTATGATTTTGTGTACATTGATGTCTATGTAAGACTATCTAAGCGCCTTCTAGCACAAACGTTTGTAACCGTCGATCATACTGTGTAGACGATATAGATAATATGAATTATTTACACTGGACAGTAATACAGAAAATAAGACATTCCTAGACGGAGAACTTCCGCTTAGTGCGTATACTGTGCGTATGAAAGCTGCAGCTGTGATTTCACCGTAAAGAAGATTTACAGATTCAAAGTATAAAGTAAGAAATTTTGTTCCGTAAGAATCTAATTAATTAAACGCGTTTCGGTTTATACAGATGGCAAGAAAATTAAATTAGCAACAACAATGTTTTCAAAATTTATATAATACGATTTTAATTGGTCATATTTTTAAAAGAAATCTCTGAGAAAAGATATAAATGTATAAACGTTTACGGCAGCGCGGATCAAAAATTAACTCCTGAACTGTCTTCTGTAATTTAATCAGTCAACACATTGGTGATAACGAACGATCGTTTTGGTAAACTCGTATCAACGTAAAAATTAAATTTAATTTTTTGAAGGAACAGATAGATTTTAAAACGTCGTGAAACCATCTATAACGGGCAGTGGCGTATCTAGAATTTGGTCCGGGATCATACAAAAGAAAAAAACAAGTTAAGGCTGATCAACATTACTATCTTTAAAGTGGCAAAAGTTGCTCCTGTTACAGTAAACGGTAATAACACATTAAAAATACGCGTTATCAAAACATTGTTTACAAGATACTTATTGACTGAATTGATTATCCTATATTTCATACGTGTGTGTTCTAATGCACTGTAATAAATTTGTTTCTACGGCTTATATTTAAAAACATAGTTACTACTATATTATTGTACACTACTAAAAAATAATAAAACAGTCTAAAAATTAAGAAATTAACAAAATTTGATTACTTTTTCGACCTATGGGGAGGGGGTCCAGCCCTGTTCGTCTCCCCGTAGTTACCTCACTAATGACGGGTTAAAGGGGTACCTTTCGCCCTAATTATATAATGTGTTACACGTCCCATTCGCCACAATATTGACATCGGTAACTGCGGTTTGTTTAAATAAATTTGCTCATTTCGAAATTAAATGAGAGAAAATTAGTGTTAGCGTAATTATTTTTTAAAAATTGCAGTTGTGTTTATAACGAGATATGTAATTAATTATAAAACAATTTGTCACATTTCGGTTAGTGAATTTCTCTGTCTGTCTGTCTGTCTGTCTGTCTGTCTCTCTCTCTCTCTCTCTCTCTCTCTCTCTCTCTCTCTCTCTCTCTCTCTCTCTCTCTCTCTCTCTCTCTCTCTCTCTCTCTCTCTCTCTCTACACGCATGCACACAAACGCACAAACATGATTAAAAGCTATGTGCTAAAATATAAATCTAAATGTCAACATTTCTTATAACTATATCAGAATTAGTTACAACAAAGTTCGACAACTAAGGTGTGAAAATGAAACGCTTTTGATGTCTTTAGCTAAAAAGAAAATATGTAACAAGTTTTTAAATGTTTTGTATCCTAGATTCTATAATCCTTTTCCAACCGACTAAAAAAATAACAAACAATTTTCTCAAACACTTGAAATCTTGGCTAATGACCTTTCTCATTCTGCATATCGTTAATAATCATTTTAACCACATCACTAACAGAAGAAATTTAATGTATGTTATGGTTTTTTTTGTAAAGAGTAGGCCTATAGCCAGATTTAGTTATGATGTATAATGTATTCATGATTTGTTTATTACTAAAAATTGTTACAATTGTCATAATAATTTCATTTCATTTGTAAAGAGTAGGCCTATATAAAATTTAGTTGAATGTGAAAGTGTTGATTTATGTTGAAAATTGTAATTACTGCCAAATATTAGATGAGTTAATTTAAAATTGATAATGATAATAATGGGTTGTACTATATCTTAGTTGTAACCAATGATGTGAATTAACGTAAAATCATTCTTCAAGTCCATATAGGCTACTAGCAAAATGCACCTAAGCATTCAAAGAATTTCGACGAAACCGAAACATCGAAGCATGATAATGTTTTTAGGCTTTTGAAACGTATAATGTGGATTACGTTTGGTGGATTACGTAAATCATTTCCAAACCACAGAGATCACAAACAGAGCATGTAAAACCAAATTTATTCTCACTAAAACGTTTGCTAAACTCAGTGTCAGCAGCGATTATTTCTGTCTTGATGCTGTGGGGAATCATATCAAATTTCTAGACTGTGGGGAATCGAAAGTGTGGAAGCGTTACGTTTTTCGATGACGATTTTTGTGGAACGGCCCCCAGCCTAAAAACATTATCATGTTAAAAAAGGATGATTTCAGTTGGGGTTCATTTTGAAATGTTAAGGATCTATTTTCTGCTATATGTTAGTATTTAGCGTAGTCTGTATAGGGTTTCAATAACTGCACAATAAATATGTGATAAAAATTGTTGGCGATAAGAGCTAATCGGACCTATGAATGATTGTTTTTTGTTAAACTAACTATTTAACAAGGATCTTAATGAACCTTAACTTGTCACTGCTCACAGTTTGTGGCGAGCAGGCAATTCCTAGTGCTGTGAATGTAATGAAGATTGTAAATTTTAATAATGGGAATAAAGATAGTATTATTATTTAAAAAATATATTATTATTATCTTAAAAATATTATTAATGATGATGATAGTTTATGCTATCGAAACAGTGTTATATTAAAAATATACAAAAATATATTTTTGTAACCAAAGTTTTATTTATTATTAAAAATAATATAAAAATATATACAAGAATAATTGAGCAAATACGAATGTAATGTTTCAAATATGTAGGTCTTATAATTTCTACTGCATGTATACAATTTAGTTTGTTCGTGCACGTTTCATAGACTTGTATCTCCGTCGTCAGAAAATCTCTGATCTTAACAATATGGCTGATCTTAAATCTTTGTCTCTGATTTTCCATTTATAGAAGAAACTACATAAAACAAATCAAGGAAAAAATATTTGGGTGATTAAACAAGTGAAAGGGACCTAATAGGTTAAGTAATAGATCAAGCCAGCAAAGTCAACAGAACAAGCTGAGAGGCTGACAAATTCCATTTAGTACAATAACACCTAATGTAAGATACTGAATTTAGAAAATACAAGTCAGTGATATGACCAATAATTCCGTAGGCTGCTGCATAGACAACGAAAACGAAGGTATTAAGACAGATTTACGGTAAGATTATTCGAAATCTGAGAAAAAATGGGAATATCAGAGAGAAATATTAGGTAGACAATATTAGAAACTGGATAGTGAGAAGAGAAGAATCATTGTGCATATTGATAGAACGGAGGGAGACGAAATAGTAAAAATCTGAAGAAACAAGAAACTAGGAGGGAAACGAGAGTCGGTCGACCAGGAAGAAGATGGAAGAAAGCTTTCGTGTACTTTAGTGGATAAGCCATAGGCTTACTTACGGAGAAGAAGAAGAAGAAAAGAGATCAAGAGAAAAATAATGGCAAAATGACAGAAGAGACAAAATTGTAGTAGGGCAATGTGTTGTTTGTTTCACAGATTCATATTCTTTACCTACACGTATCTATACCTACATATCTTTTTATATTTATTTAAAAATATATTTATATTTATATTTCTGAAAAGAATATACAAAATTATACTACTTGTAGAAGAAACAAATTGAAAACATCACAAATTATATAATTACTGCAAGGAACATCGAGTTACTTATATAGAATATATATATATATATATATATATATATATATATTCTATATGTGTATGTACACACAATACGTTCACTGTCAAACGATGCTGAAGACATTATGTAGTACACATGTTTTTTTTTATATAAATCATTATAACACAAAAGAAAAAGAAACTGGTAAGTTAAAGTTTAACAACTAACGTACTTACATTTCCATATAAATTTGAAATTACGGGTGTATGATTTTGTGTGTATGTCCGACTATCTAAGCGCGCTCTAGCACGTCTTTGTGCGTACATTGCGTACATAAAGGTTTAACATGTTTTCTTTGTTACAAATTAATAAATTTACAATATCTGATCTAATATAAAATAATATATCTGATCTAATGTGCATGTCATAAAGTTCTAAAAATCTGGTGCGTAGAACTCGTTGCATTCTTTATGTAGAATTTTTTCCTACAAATCGTTTAAAATAAGTACTAACGTATACTTGAAAAAGTTTTAATCTTTAGTATTATCATAGTTTACTTAATTGTACAACGCTTTATCCTGCTCAAAGTTTGAACAGATTTGTTCAGCGTTTAACAAGTGATGAAAGTAACCAACATTCCGTACAGCGATCGAAATATTTTTATTTACAAATAGAAAACATACATTTGACGTACGTCTATATCCAGTGGGTTAAAGAAAACCATTGAATAACGCCAATTGAATCGTTCTAGTTGATCAATTCTTCGGCTGACACAAACATGAATCTTGGAAGTCATTAATTATTCTATATTTGTCGCTTTTTAAGGCTTGCTTTGCGAAATCTTTTTCGATTCATTTTGTTTAATTTTAACAATATATGTGTCTTTAGAAAGCTTGTAATTAATGTATAGTTAATTTTGTACTAAAACATCAGTATTGGGTATATTAGTAAGTGTATTAGTATATTGAGTATAGCAGTAAGTATATTTTGTGTATCGAGTACATCAATAAATTAGTGTAATCAGATTATTAATATATTGAAGTGTTTCAATAGTAAGTTTAAAAATACGTCAGCCTATATGAGCTGCATACGATAAAATTCTTGGAGACTTTTCAGACGCACAGTCGGGTCCCTTAAACACACACACACACACACACACACACACACACACACACACACACACACACACACACACACACACACACACACACACACACACACACACACACACACACATCTTTTTATATTAGACCCTACTTAAAATATTATATAATGTTATATATTATCAAATTATACTTAGTTCTGTAAGTAATTGTATCTTATTTTTTATCGTTTTAATGACGCACGTTTCAATGACTATCAGAAAATCTTTAGAGGTTTCTGAAGATACTTTAGAAGATAGTTTTATGTCTTCAATTACAACGATAAAAATAAGATACACTACTTACAGAAGTAATTACGATTTGATAATATATAACACTATACAATAATAATACTGCAAGAAAGTCATAGTTACAAAGAAATCATAGCTAAAAATTATGCAACCAGATTTATTAAAATGCATAGCAAAATATGGGCATTCAGTGCCAACAATATAAAGTCAATATAACTAAAGGACATTAAGTCGTAGATAAAATTCATCATGTACAGGCAAAAAATGAATGTGTGTATATATTTGTATGTGTGTTTGGGGGGGAGGGTGACTTATCAGGACTTCTGATATAGGGATGTACGTGTATATACTTGGGGTAGAAACATATATACAGCCCGGTAAAACCAGTATAAACAAATGTATAGGCTATATACATACCATTTTGAACGTGACTGTTTCTGTACTATACGGGTATCAATCCACTTACATTCATACAGCATATAACATACACAGCATAAGTGTATACGATTCTGTATTCAAATGTCTCTTGTTTCATGTACATGTATATATGTTAATATGTACGTAAGTAAGTCTATGAGTTTCTTGCAGTGTAAATGTATAATAATGTATATTACCAAATTATAATTACTTCTGCAAGTAAGTCTATAATATTTTTTGTCGTTTCAATTAAACTGACGCACATTTAACTGGTTGATCAGTATCTTCAGGGGTTCTAAATCAGTTCAAAACAACTTGTAATAATGTCTAAAAGAATTTATAATACTTTCATGCTGAAGTAATCATAATTCGATAACATAATATTTTATTTAAGTATGTATGTATCATCTTCTGACTCATAAACAGCACTCGTCTGCCACTGCTATTACGAAAGCGTCCCCAGTCAATCTAACTGGTTTCTTCACCCCGCGCGCGCGTGTGTGTGTATGTAATTATCATTATTATTCTTATAGCACTGTAACGCCTACGAAATTATCAATTGGTAAAACACATATAACGCATTGCAAATCCAAATATCAAATTACATCCCTTAGCAATTATACATAAACTTCATGTTAATTTGTCATATATAAAATGTGTGTGTATGTGATTATTTTAGAGTCATTTCATTTAATCATGACAAGTGACACGTTTTTATTGTAGTTATACCATTGCCACCTTATTTTACGAAGTTATTAATTGTAATAACCTTAATTAACACTTAATTAATTAACACTTTATTAAAATGCAAAAAAAATTGTTAGTAGATTCATGTCTGCATTACTGTCATGTTAGTCGGTTCTGTCATATATTTATATATAAATACAGAGAGAGAGAGAGAGAGAGAGAGGAAAATTACGTTTCTTAAATGTAATAAACGTTTTTTAGTTGTAATCATTTTTTTTTCACTCCTCTTGTCGGAAATGAATTTTTGAAAGCTAAATAAATCTGTTAGTTTAGTTGTTTCTCTAAACAATGTTTGACGCAAATTGTTGTCCATAAATGTATCGTGACAAACAAGCAGGTCAACACGTTGTAATTCCACCTTTAGATTTTTGATTTTCTTAATACACAATTCTTATGTCGACTACAAGTTAACACTTGCGAAATATTTCTACGAACAACACCACCGTAATTAAAACTATTCGTTTGCAAACGTCAGCCGATTTGTAGGATTTTCAAACTACCGTCAACCGGTCGGTTTTCACTGGAGTAGCAGCGGTTGACGCGGAGAGAGCAGAGATTGACCGAGGTTTGTCGTTTATCACAACGCACTACTGGGTGGTGGCTGTACTTACCGCAAGTGTAGCAACAGGAATTCAAACAAACAACAGACAACAGACACTGTACAAAAAAACTGAAAAAACTCTTGAGTGTCAACGGTACAACGAACAGCACTATCTGACGGGCGGCATGTCTACACGGGCGTCCGTCGGACACTGACGCCGCTGCCGGTACAGGGTTTTGTAGGCAGCGGCGAGACGGAGACGCACCGCCCCCCTCCCCGAAACCGGTACATCCAGCTTCGCAACACCTCTTCCACATGATCAATAAGGATACTCTTTACCCAGATCATAAGCTCGAAACGTTGTTGTCCATCTATACACGTACGTACACGCTTATTATTGCAATAAGTATTGTTCTCTCGAGGTCACGAGGGTAGTCTCGGCGCGGTCACGCACGACGCCTATAATACGAGCAAAACAAAATAAACGTTGTACATGAAGTTACCTGGGAAATTTTATGACCCGTTTCTTTATTTATTATTGCCATGTTTATTGCACTTGAACTAATTTTGTATTTGTTGCCGTTGTTACTATCAGCTTTCCCTTCAGTTTGTTTATTAGTGCAAGTTGTACCGTTAAGGGAGTCCCTACAGAAAATGGCAAAAAATTTATAAAAAATGGAAATTTTTTATTTCCTCCCAAATTGTTCTATGGTTAGTTCTTTATAAGAAAAACACACTAAAACATTTTTGAAATATTTTTTAGGCAAAAACAAATTGTTTGGGAAAACCTATCATCTAAGCGATTTATATTTTATTTAGGTGTTATAACAATATATTTGTTCCTATAAATTATTAAAAATGTAAAATAAAATAATTTATTGTGTATTGTATTAGAATGTATTATTTTATTACCCACAGAGTAATTAAAAAAATCACATCAAGCCTTTGTACCTACTCCATAAATATATACTTTTCCAACAGAAAGGAATATTATTAGAAAATCCGAGTTTCCTGAAAAATCAATTTTCATGTTTTTATACATACTTTTTTTATATAACTAACAAACTATCTTACTTACTGCTATAAAATTTTGCACAGGACTTTGGGATATAATTGCCTAAAAAAACATATTTTTATTTAATTTGGGCTTATAGTTCCTTTCTAATAAATTTTCATTTATAAATGTAAGAATAAAGAACAATATATTTTTACTATTTTCCTCACAAAACAACAATTGTTTTTAATTACATCCTAATAAAAATACGCGTTATTTAGATACTTTTATCCCCTTTTAAATTTTACCTCCCAAAAGGTCGTAGGACTTCTAGTTATTCTGGAATATCAATTTGAAAAATATTCCAAAAACGTTGCTAAGAAACGTTAAAAATTCAATTTTTAGTACTAAAAATATTTTTTCCATTTACAAAATTTTACCATTTATTTAGTGCAATAATGAAAAATCGAGTAAATTAGTAAGTTACAAAATTAACACTTTTGCCTTAAAATAGGGTATTAGAAGTATTAAATAGGTGGTCTACTCTAAATTTTTAATTTATTTATGTACGTTTTTCATAGACTGGTTCCACAATTTCCTGTTTCCACAATTTCAGACCACTATTCTCTCTCTCTCTCTCTCTCTCTCTCTCTCTTTCTCTCTCCCCATCTAACTAGTGACTGGGAGTTGTATCGTTGTATCATAATTGTTTTAAAATTTTAATTTAACTATTGTTTTCTGGAGATTATAAATTGTTTTGTATAATGCACGTTTTACAGAATTACATTCTCCATCATCATCGTAAAATGAGAGAGAGAATATGTTGTTACTGGGAGGGGGATCCGTGTTTAAAGTAAGTTTCCAATTGCAAGTAGTTACCTTATTAATTTTGTATGGTACATTTCAGTAGAGCATTAACCGTCTAACATCCTCAAGTCTTCTCTTCTTCTTTAACTTCCTAGTTAGGACTCTGTCCTGTTCTATAACAACGGTCCTACATGCTGACACTCCACCTCTTCCTTGGCCGACCAGTGCTCCTCTTTGCGTTTGGTTGGCTATCTCTTGCCTTTTCACTAGCCTTGTGTCATCTATTCGTGATATGATCCTCAAGTCGTTGGAAACTTTGTTGTTTATTTAATGCTTTGTACATTTCTTGATTTGTACTGAAATGTACACACTTAGCAGACTGTAAATTATATAAATTTTAGAAAATTTACTCTAAATAAAAAAAAAGGAAGTGTGATTTTGGGTACACATATGTAACAAACAATATTTTTTTGTTCTAGAATATAATTTTATTTATTTGTATTTTACTTTGCGCTGTTTCGACAATTTTTCTGTACCAATTATTTAATACCTGAAGATGATAGTACAGAAGAAACGTCGAAACAGCGTAATGTAAAATATTAATAAATAATAAAATATATTCCTGTAAGAAAAATGTTGTTTTCTATTAATATTTATTAATAATAAGAATAATTGAGTAATTATGAATATATGTTTGTGTGTGGGTTTTATATAAAACTTTTTTGTTGAGAATATTTTGTTGATATTGCTTCCGCAATTGCTGGGAGGTTATTTACTTTTCACCACTAATGTAATTATATTTCTAAATCTTTAATATTTATCTCTTCCATTAGCGGGGTTTTATACTGTATAAGTGGTTGATATTATTAAACCATTGAAAAATTCAATGGCTTTACCAGGAGCTGTTCTTGAGGAGGGGGATGAGACCAGCTTGACGATTCGGACTTCCCCTACTTTCTTCAGGACAAATAAGAAGTTCAGGATGCTTTCCATATAATTTTATAAATAAATTTTATAAATTATTTGGTCTGAAAGTTTTTGAGTAAACGCAAATGAAGTATAACAGATGAAAACAGTATAAGTCCGCCGACTTCAAAACTTTCTATTCTGATTAATTATTATTCAATTTGGCTTATTTGTTTAATAAGTCTCATGCCATTAGAATTTGTTTTGATACTAAATTTTTATTCCTAAGTAGCAGGTACCCGCGGCTTCGCACGCGAATATTTGTAAATGATTGTTGTGGTAACTGCCGAGTTAGTAGTTTGTAACCCAGTCTGAGGATCGACTAATTTTAATGTAAAATGATAACCATCTTCTCCTCTGCAAAACATTAAAGGGTACTGTAAAGCATCATAAGCTCGATGTGTTTCTGCAATTCGATGTAGCGTATGATCCCTCGCACGGATCTGTGCTCTTCATTATTTTCTGTTCGATCAGCATGAATCACAATATTGTACTGATTATTATTCGCAGATGTTACAAATTCAAACGCACTTTTCAGTTCACTAACATATGGGTTGATTGCGTGAAGTAAATTTTGAAGTTCTGTTACTAATGGCTTATCCAAGTTACGAATATGTTCCATTCTTGTTTCAGATTGCTGTAAATAATCAGTTATGAAATACACCTGTAGAAATTTTGGTACTTCGTTTTGTGTGGGGAGTAATGATCCCATGAGGTGATATACTTGCCCTTGAATTTTGAAAGTAGGCATGAAGCTCCCTTCGACTATTTCATTGGCTCCGAATGATGTAAATTGAAAAGCTGAATTGTACGATCTTAATGCATTCAAAAATCTTTTCGATAAAAGATGTTCTCCATTTAATAATGATTTTAACAGTTCTGGAGGAGGAAGTATGGGATCTAATCGCATTTTTCCTGCAGAGCAACATAATCCATGTGATTCATTTTTCCACTTTAAAGCTTTGCAATGAGGGCAAACCATACTCGGTAACCCGATATCTGTTTCATTCGCGTAGTTAATAACTGGATTATAATTGAAACCACTATTTAATTTTGCTTTCCATCGTAAAGTAGGACCTCGTGATCTGAGAGACGCTTGCCTGCGTCTTTGTGCCGCTAATCTATTTTCACGAATCGTAGGACTTTCAACCCGTGAGACTTCTTCTAATCCAGATCTTTCTGAAGAGTTTTCAGGAGCTGATTGCATTTCGACTCTTTCGACGTCACTTTCAGATGCTCTAAGACGCCTCTTTCTTTCCGCAGCAGCAGTAGATCTTCCTAAACATGATCGTCTTTTTGGCATTGCAAAGCTAAAAAAAGGAAAATGTATTTATTTGATCTATACTAATAAATCTCTAGGGGGCAATTAATAATTTATACAATACAATACATATTGCACATATTACTTACCGATGACGTAAAATTAACGAAAAAAGGCACTGATACTACATCACTGACGCTCATCGCATAATTCTCGATGAAGTAGGTTAAGTATAATTCTCGATAATTAATTATTCCTACTGCACATAGGCCTACTGAATATTCAAATGGCGAAGAGTGCGGTTTGTCAGAATCAACGTGTACTATATATAATCAATGTTACAATATAATCAAACAATGAATTATTGTATTGTTTGTATGAATTCCATATGCTGATAAGAACTCCATATCCCTACTAAAATTTAAATATTCAAATGGACTAACTGATATCAATATACTTATGTATACACTATTTGTATTATTCTATACGAATAAACATTTCATCTGTTACTGCATGTTTGTAAATATCTACTAAATTGTCAAATTTTGATTTTACGTATCGAGGAAACATGAATGATGGATCTATCGCATAGCACTTTTTGGATATTCATAACTTACAATATAAGAATATTATTAATATAGATGTACCATTAGCAATTTACCAACTCGACAGTTACCACAACAATCATATACAAATATTCGCGATCGAAGCCGCAGGTTTAAGAAAATGAGTTTTTTTTTGTATAACTTCGGTTCTTTTTACCTATCGTTATTCGCGATCGAAGCCGCGGATTTAAAAAAAATAGTCTTTTTGCAATAACTTCGGTCCTTTTTAACCTATCGTTATCAGATAAAGTGGAAAACCTTCCGTTGGGTACCTGCTATCAGCGTGCAAAGTTTCATTGAAATCGGTTCAGTAGATTCTGAGATTACCGGGGACAAACGTAGACCCCCCTAGAGATTTATTATGTAGAAGATAAGTCTTGTAAAAATGAGTCTTCCCTAGGTTTATTCGCCATAGTTTATTTTATCCAGACAGGAAGCTAGCCTATCGAGGAACCCTCAACCTGGAGGACCAAGTGCTCTGACTGTGTGGGTCACCTCCCCTAGACCGGTTGCCTCCCCCACGGCTAGGAAGCTCGGTCTGCCCGTAGGACAATGAAAGGGATAAAAGGAAAGGTGTGGACAACCGTTTAATATTAACACCCACCGCTATTTACAGATTTTAAAGGCCGCTTACAATAGCATATAAACAGATACTAACTTAACTTGGGAATGATGGGTCTCAGTATCTCCTTAAAACTGATCCGCTTGGTGAGAATGACAATGAGGGAAGTGCACGGCAGAATTAAGTTGGGTCTTATCTGAGCGATTCCTTTGACTGTAATACAGGTTTGAGACAGGGCGGGGGTTTTGATCTGCTTACTCTTCAACAAAGCACTTGAGGGAGTCGTGGGAGACTCCGGTACACAAAGGACAAATCAATACTCACAGAATCGGTTCAGTTATTGGCATTCCTAGTTGATCCGATATCATTGGTCGATCTTACGGGTCGAAGATTCAGACGTTCCTCACCTTGGAACGTAGCGCAAAGAAAATGGGGTTAGTTAGACATGCGAATAAGACCAAATATATGTCGACTGATGAAAAAATATGATAATAGACCTTAAATCTGTATTAATTATTACACATTTAAAAGAGTCGATCATTTTAGATATCTGGGTTTAATAGTTGCAACAACCAGAGATACTATAAACGAGATCCAACAACGAATTCAGCAGCAACTAGATGCTATTTCTGACGGCTAAACCAGGTGAGAAGTAGATTAACATGAACTTGTACTCTCTATAAAACTTTAATAAGACCAGTATTGACATATGGAGCAGAAACATGGACCGTTACCAAAGTAATTAAAGACACTTTTGCATTTATAAGGAAGGGTATAAGTTAACGGAAAATTTGTGGTCCGATGTGCAAAATGGGTATATGGCGGATGCGTTATAATCAAGACTTATACTCACTCTTTCGAGATGTAAACACCGTAAAATTTATTAGGTTATCAAGGTGGAGGTAGGCCGGATATTTGATGAGGATAACGGAGGATGAATTACCGAGGAAAGTCTGGACGATACAGCTGACTGGAAGAAGAAAGAGGGGAAGACCAAAGTTGCAATGGATTGATAATTTGAACAATGGTGCCAAACTATTTGGATTGAGAGATTGGAGAGCCATCGCGTCAGACCAACACCGTTGGAGAAGGCTTCTAGAGGAAATCAAGACTCAGCAATGAGTTGTAGCATCATAGGCGAGCGGCACACCCCTAAAACGTCAGTTAGAAACAGCAATATGTGACCACGCATTACTAATGTCTAATTTCAATTTTACTTTATGTTTTTGAGGTCGATGAATATGAATCCGAGGTTATTTTTACCTAGGAATGGGGGAACACTGCACAAAATGGCAACGAAGTGAATAAATAGAAAAAAATATTTTAACGCTTTTTCCTGTTTAACTTGCTATATCTTCGGCAGTTCTTGATATTTCTTTTTGAAATTTTAACCACTAATTCTTTGAGGTATTAACATTAAAACGCGACATACTAAAAGTCTGTAAAGCTTGTCTTTGTTGAAAAGTGAATTTTCAAACATTTTCCGCGTGGTTTTGTGGATCATTTCATTCGGCCGCAAAAATTGAGTGACAAATTTTCGAAGTTCTAAAATCTAACTATTAGGTATTAAAATATCATACCTAAGGAAGTTTTCTGGAAAGTTACAGCTTTTTATCTCGAATAGAAAAAAAAATATGCGATTTTGAAGTTCAGTATTGGTTCCGCGGGCGCGCGCTCGCTGCGCGCTCAAGCCCGCGGAAGCGCTTGGCGATGTTTTATTGCGACCATTACTATCTTATAAGTTAACGAATGGAAACAAGCGACCCATTCTATAATTATTTCTAAGGATATCCAAAAGTTTGGCTGGTTGATGGTAAATGGACATTTAACTTTTGATTATTACGAAGGGTGCACTGCAATAGAGATACTGCAACAATATTTTTGTTCCTGCACTGGAAAGCATGCCTGTACGACTGCAACGTGTCCATGTATAAAGTCTAATTTAACATGCTGTGATGTTTGTTCCTGTAATGACTCTTGTACGAATTTAGAAGTAGAAATTTGTAACGACTCTTCATCAAATGTTCAAATAAATGAGTAATTTAAATTTAATTTAATGAATTTTCTTTATTTTAAATCTTATTATTATTACTAATATTAATACATTTATGTTAGTATAAATAACTATTTAAATTGACGGAAACCATAGGTGAAAAATAATAAAAATTTATTCAAACCTTATAAGATAGTAATGGTCGCAATAAAACATCGCCAAGCGCTTCCGCGGGCTTGAGCGCGCAGCGAGCGCGTGCCCGCGGAACCAATACTGAACTTCAAAATCGCATATCTTTTTTTCTATTCGAGATAAAAAGCTGTAACTTTCTAGAAAACTTTCTCAGTTATGATATCTTAATACCTAATAGTTAGATTTTAGAACTTCGAAACTTTGTCACTCAATTTTTGCGGCCGAATGAAATGATCCACAAAACCACGCGGAAAATGTTTGAAAATTCACTTTTCAACAAAGACAAGCTTTACAGACTTTTAACATGTCGCGTTTTAATGTTAATACTTCAAAGAATTAGTGGTTAAAATTTCAAAAGGAAATATCAAGAACTGCCGAAGATATAGCAAGTTAAACAGGAAAAAACGTTAAAATATGTTTTTCTATTTGTTCACTTCGTTGCCATTTTGTGCAGTGTTCCCCCATTCCTAGGTAAAAAATAACCTCGTATTCATATTCATCGACCTCAAAAACATAAAGTAAAACTAAAATTAGAGATTAGTAATACTTTGGTCACTATAGACTCATTTTCAGGGGGTGTGCCGCTCGCCTATCAAGGATGATGGTGATGAAAACAAATCATACTGAATATATTTTGAAAAATACAGACTTATTATTCCTTTCACACCCTAATTTAAAGTGTTGTTCCAAGTATGTTTTAAGAAAAATAGCAAAATATAATTTACCTTGAAGTACTTATTTTTTACGTACAATCTAGCAGTAAAGTCTTCTCGCTTTTCATCATCATCATCATCATCGTCGTCAAGGATTAAGCCAAGGATGGTTTGTTCCTGTCTCAAATAGGCAAAGATTAGAGCTGGTCACTCCAGCGCTTCCTCGGACATCCCACACCTCTTCGTCCACTCGGCTTATAGTTCCATAGTTCTTTGGGGATGCGCCAGTCATCTATTCGGCAAAGTTGTTCCCACCAATTCAGCCGATACCGGGCGATCCTGTCGAGTATACTCATAATATTCAGTTTCTGCCGTATATCTGCCTTACTTCGATGATCATGGAGAGTATATCCTGCCACGTGCCTGAGAAATCTCATTTCAGCCTCTTGGATGCGACTGGCCTGACATTTCATTAAAGTCCAATTCTCAGACCCATAAAGAAGTCTAGAAAGAGTCTTAATTCGTTACAGTATTCTCGTTTTTTAGAAATAAATTCAAGAGACTGCTTGTTTACCTGTGCAAAGATGAGGGTTAAAACCAGTGTGATATTAAACCAAACAAGCCATGATAGGAACCCTGTATGGCAAAGTGTGTTTGGGCGAAAAAGATAAAGATAGATATTAGTTCTGAATTCGTTTTCTGCCGCGTGCGTATTTTTTATTTTGTTGATGCTGGAAACGCGTACGTCATTTACCAAATGTTCAATGACTGTCATTATTAAGGAAAACTATCATTATTTTATTAACTTACAAATATTGTGACTCTTCTTATTCCTACAGTTATTTATAAGCCTTGTTATACTTACAAACACACGCAACTAACTTAGAAATAGGCCTACGTTAAGTGATTATGGAATTTTGCCGAAATTTGTAATAGCTCTGGGACAGCGATTGATCTCCCCCCCCCCACAGTTACGGCACTGGAACAATTGTACATTTTTTATCGCAGCCCCCTTTGATTCTATTACAGTTCCCTGAATGCGTTTTGTAAGAAAGTGAAATATTTGTACATAAGTACATAATGTGAAGACTATGTGAACGTCCTAACTTGAAATTTTTATAAATAGGTGTTATAATTTTATTTGCAACGGGTACTAGAATCGTCGGCTTTCTTTAAAACTACAGTAAAATATATATACTTGCCAAATCAAAATAAAATTTGTTCTATGTTGACAGATACTACAAATCGAAACATGTTGAAAATTTGTATTTTTCATGCTAATTCTAATATATTTTATTAATAATTGTTTTAGTACAAGATGGAATGAAGTTTTTAATTGACTGTTGGCTAGTCGTCATTTTACAATAATGATATTGTGACTTTGTTGCGATGGAAAATATACTAATTTTGAATGGGATTTTTTACAGTAGCTGTTCAATTAGACATGTTAATAGGAGCTACATATCTTTACAAGTAATTCACTGAGCAAGCGCGTTCAGACGTTCTGTACAATGCGATATATTTAAAAGTATCATGCTGAATACTAAATGCTGAGTCGAGGACACCCAACGCAGAATCGATCCTCTTAAATATTGCTGATTTAATAATAATAATAGCAACTTTTTTACTGAGGAGAAATACACTTTCAAGGGAGTCTTTCTAACCTAGTCACTGACACTCTTGTCCACTAAGAAACCCATTTGAGCTCATTCATAAACACCTACCCTGGAACCACTTTTGGTATTAAATTAGGGTAATGTCTATTAGGCCCTACCTAACTGAGTTCTTAAGCTCTTCCTTGGATCATTTTACTTTAGGTTACACCAGATTAGGTGCCCCTCGGTCTTCTTTTTTCTTCTTTTGACGCAGTACCATCTTCACAAATCCTGCCACACTTAGTTTAGTTGAAACTGTCTCTGCTGGATAACATGATCCCCACAATGTTGTCTGGTGTCACCTGAGGTCTGGACCAGCGTCCACATCAAGGTTTCTCCATCGCCCACTTAACACATTCAAAAAAGTTGTTAGGTCAGTATCACCGCATGCAGACATTCTAGACTCCTCACTTGGGCTATCCTAAACAGATATTCACGACAACAACAGGGGCCTGTGAGAAACAGTGTGAGGCAGTAGTTTAGCTCGCGAAACTGGCAATCCAATACTTCCTCAGACTCCGTATTAGTCTAGCGGTTTAGGTCTATCTGGAATCTCTGCTTTGGTCTGGTCTAGTTGTTTCAGCGATCCTGCTAACAGCGGATAGTTCGATCTCTGGCTGTGTTCTTTCTCTCTTGAGACATAAGCTCGATATAGACAATCCCCGTCACTTGCAAGACCGCTCACTCTGACACAGTCCGATAGGAACTCTGAGGGCTCTTCTTCGCTGCACTGAGGCCATCTGTTTATCATCGTCATCTTCACAACAGCCTTCAAAAATCCTCCCGCCTTCTCATCCTGAGTCTACCCACAAACCTGTGTTTTATAGGTTTGTATTTCCAGACTGTTCTTTCTATGTGTTTTTCACCGTTGTTTATATTTTTTAAATTTTTTATTCAAGTTAAAACTTGTAACTCTTTTCATATGGCCTCATTTCTTTATACGGACAACTTTAGAACACCTTCTTTTAACTCTTTAACTTAAGAATGTAATTTCCAAGACCTGTATTTTACTGTCCCGTTTTTTGGTTGTTGTCCATAATTCACATCTATAGGTCAGTACAGGGACCGCCATAACTGTGAAAAACCTTAAGTTTGTATCTCGACGCACCTTGTTTCTAAACATACGGCTGATTGTTCCACAGATCGTCTGGAACTTACCAGACTTAACATCAGTATCATAATTTCTATCATAGCCAAAATCATTTCCCAAAAAATTAAAGTGGCTCACCTGTTCTGGAATTCGATCATTATTTTTGTTCTTATTGGCTCCTTTTTTAAAAATGCCATTACTTTTGCTTTTAAAGTGCAAAGTGAAAAGGGATACTTTCATACTGTGTTGTTTGCAAATCAGATTCTGTATTTTGAAGTACAACCAATTCGTCAGCAAACAACAGCACATTAAAATATCTGTCTTGTGATAACTTAATACCAGGGTTCACTAGATGTTTCCATTTGCCATCTGTGTTTTTTTTTAATTTTTTTGTTACTTTTCTTTCTTCAGTGTGTCAGCTGACACCTCACAACTATACAAGGCATGCACGACAATCATCAGGAGCTTACTCCTGCTAGACGAGAGTCCGCCCATTCTGGCCATAAGCTGCTGAGCTCTGTTATCATCTTGGCGGCCTTCTCTACTCCATACTTTATCTGCGTCCAGTACGTTATATATATATCATTATATATATATAACGCACATATAATAACCATATTAATAATAATAATATAATGACAATGATCTTTATTACAGTTCAGGTAGTTTAAATTTGTAGAACAAAACTTGCGTTAACGTCCAGAAATTCATATTTAATATTTATGGCGTGTGTTCTTAAAGTATATTTACAAATTTTTGTTTTTTGTAGGCGTTTAAATGTTCACAGCTTTTGCAAATGACCTGTCACCTTTTCCTACTTTCTAATCGAGTAGTAACACTGCCCGCCATATACATCGTTACGGGAATAACATCATATTCATTACTGGAGCCTTAATGACGATAATTAAAACAATGTCGCCGTTACTGCTGATTAATTTGTTTGATTCTGTCCACAGTTGCACCGTCTTCACAGGGATATTGCGTTAAGAAGAAATCTCAGCGATATCTACACCTAATAGTTTACGTTAGCAAGACGTACTAGCTATTGTACGAGCACAAACCAAAGCTACAGGCGTATTTAAAGGCTTAAAATCTGCATATTCTGCATACATAACTTACCTTTGAAATAAAAAACAATTTTTTCAAGGGCAAAACGGAGACTACAGAAATCTGCTTGTAGAGGTGCCTGCTTAAGTGAGAAACCTTTCCGACTGTACTAAAAACCCATTATATATATTCGTCAGTTTCATTCTAAACCACTTCTCAGTACTGAATTAAAAGTAAAATCTGTGTTTGTATGTTTTTCGGTCACTGTTTTTCTAGAACTCACAATCGAATGCACTGCTCCGATAATCAGTTGTTTAATAATTATATTGAATTAGACTGGATAAACTTGAATTTGCGAAGTGTCAATTTTATACGAATTAGATAAATACCATTACCGTTTAATAGGTTAATCTGAAAAACGCTTTCATTCCTATTAAAAGCCAATTATAAATCAATTGTTCATTAATTAGTTTTGATTTCATTTGGTATTGAAAATATTTTCATAGTCGAGGCGAGAGTAGTGTACACGAGCGTCGTATAGCTGCCTGCCTGCTTATCTTATCTGTACCTTTCTTCGTCCTTATATTTTCTCTTGAACTCAGAAATGTTACTTATGACTTGAAATCAGCAAAAAATTTGAGTGTTTGCTTAATGAGAAAAAGGAAAAGTTTATATTTTACTGATTTTGTTTATTATACATAATTTTATTTGTTATTTATTTTATTTCATAGTAAAATATACATAAGATATGTCTTTTTACTTCCATGTTCCTTAAGGAAATGGAAGTATGGTGATGGCAAAAAAAATCGTGTTCGAGATTATTGCAGATTCTGATTGTACTACACTCAAAACATGAAAAAATGTCATTTTTCGAAAAGTGTGTGTGTAGATTTTTTCCTATGGCAAACGATAACAGACGCAAATTCAAACAGAATCAAATAATTTTTAGCATACAGGCCTTACTTGTAGAGTACTCAAGACTCATTGTTTTTGGTGAAGATCGGTTAAGGGAAAGGGGTAGTTTACCAGCAACGTTTTTTTTTTTAAATCAAGGGTAATTTTTTTCTATGGCAAACGATAACAGCCGCAAATTCAAACAGAATCAAATAATGTTTTGCATGCAGCTCTGAATTGTAGAGTTCTCAAGACCTATTGTTTTTGGTGAAGATCGGTTAAGGGGAAGGGGTAGTTTACCTGCAACATTTTATGTTTTAACAAGGGTAATTTTTTTATGACGAAAGATAACTGCCGTAAATTCAAAGAGAATCAAATAATTTTTTGCATACGTTCCTGAATTGTAGAGAAATCAAGGGCTGTTGATTTTGGTGAAGATCGGGTAAGGAAAAGGGGTAGTTTATCTGCAACATTTTATTTATATATGTACTACATTATCGGCAACAAAGAAGTAGTTTGTTGTTAAAATTCCTTCCCGCCCTGTTTGGCCGTAGACCAAAGTTTTCTGCAAAACCAGACGTTTCGGCAGTGCCATCGACTTCCATCATCAGTGAAAATCGAGTGCGATAACGTGAGGTGGTATACCGTACCACCGTACTGTGGTTAAGGCTGAAGCAATAAGTAGAAAGAAGTAGTTTCTATGGAAATATTCCATTTCGAAAATGATTTATATATAAATCTTAGAACATGCAAGTCATGTATGGTTCTCCATACCGATATTTTCATTGACTCCAGCGTTGTATCCTGCTGTTTTCCCCGAAGGGTTTTTCGCAACGTTTTAACAGATTCGCCTCTGCCATCTTCGACGACTTAGACAAGAATGTTGGGCAGAAGTAACGTTGATGAATTTACAGCCTAAGTCATCGAGAAGGAATCTGTCTGAAGATAGCAGACATGGAGCCCCTTCGCGGAAAAGTAACAGACACGACGGGGGACTTACCACACATGCAAAAATATAAGGATTTAAATATATTCGAAATTACTCAGAATTCTTCTTCTTCATTAATTAATATTAATAACTGAACGAGCGAAATATGTTTGTCAATTTTATGTGTGTCTATCTAACTGTCTGTTTGGAGTATGTCTCACGATAACTTTCGAACGCATCAATTTTCGTAAAACTTGGTGTGGTAGTCCTTACTTTTACCCTACAGAGTCCTGTTGTTGTTTATATTGTTCCCACCAAAAATAGGGGTGCGGGAGGCAAAAATGTAAGGGGATCAAATTAAACAAAAAATCGCAAAAGTCCATGTGGGGTATCAAATTAAAAGGAAATATAGCCAAAATATTAACGTAGTGTTAAGTTTTAGAAATTTCAGAATTTTGTGACTCCAGGGCTCAAAAAGTTGAACAATGTTTGATGTGGGGTATGAAATGAAAGAGAATGTTAACCAGAATTTTAACAGAGTGTACAGTTTGGGAAATTTAAACTTTTTTACCACAGGGACAAAAGTGGATACAATTTTTGGAAAATTATAAAAACCCAGCCGGATGTCAGAATAAAGGATATTTTAACACAAATCCGTTTGTATGGAAGGTTTAGCGTTTTTTGTATAATTACTCTACAACTGTTACTTTACTAAACAAGAAATAGTAAGGAGATCGGGATTTTCGTAATTAATTTCATCGACTTACTTTCTCGTAACCTGATTGATTCTTCGGTAACCTCTATTCATGATTTTTCTACTGATAATAAATAATTAAACTTTAAAGTTTTTACCTTAATCCGTCTATGTGACCGCTTAATTTTTCTTCTTTGTCTTCTTACGCGTTTCGGATTGTGTTAATCCATCATCAGAGATTAAAAAATTCGTCGGTTAAGACTTCGTTAAACATTAAAAGTTACACTTAAAGACATTTAAAAATATAGTCCACAAACACAGCGACGTACGCGGATGTGAGTGCGCACTCAATACTGGTTAGCGACGTACTGCCAAGGTTGGTAACTTTTAATGTTGAACGAAGTCTTAACCGACGAATTTTTTAATCTCTGATGATGGATTAACACAATCCGATACGCGTAAGAAGACAAAGAAGAAAAATTAAGCGGTCACATAGTCGGATTAAGGTAAAAACTTTAAAGTTTAATTATAATAATTGTGACGCGGATACCAATACAATGACTGATAATAAATGTTCTTTTCCAAACAGAAAAATTCGTGTTCAAAAACCTGAATATTTTTACAACTGAAATTATGGTCCATATAGGACATGTAGATCTTTGTTAATATAAGTATTCTGCAAAAAATTCTACTTCAGAATTCAAATATCTCAAAATTTATTTGAATTAACGTGTTTTTTATGAATATCCCGTAAAATAAATTCGTACACTAGCACACGCGCACTACACACGCGTCTAAGCATCTTTACACACCATTTAACAGCACTTACAGTCGTTTTACAAGCCTTAAAATACTTAAAACTAACATTTTTCACAGTGTTCCTTATCAACTAATTTATAATGTTCAAATCTGCAATCTCTACTTTTTCTTACAACGTCTTTTTATGCTATCATACGTTATATTCTCTGATACAGTCCATGTGCAATTAGAATTTCCACTGCAATATATTATTTTTATTAATACATTTAACATTTTATTTATTTTTTAATAATATATTATTAAATATTATATATTACATTATTAATAATTTTATTAATATATTATTTTTATTAAATAACCAGTGTACAAAATTTTAATGTTAAATTTTGTACGAGTATTTAATCTTCTTGTTCTTCTTCTTCTCTTCAAGGATTAGGTTATATAAACCTGTTCCAGCACCCATCTCATTCTCGGACGACCCACGTATCTCTTCTACCAGTGCCACTTTCGGCAGTCGCTCTTCTGTCATCCTTTGCAGATGATCCCACCATTGTCTTCTCTAAGTTGAAATAATTTCATTTGTGTCATCTACTTCGAGTCCTGCTCTGATATCCTCATTCCTTATTCTATCTTGCAATGTATAATTTAAAGTACTTCGAAGAAACTGCATTTCACCACTCTGAATCTTGCCGCATTCCTTTTTTCTCATGACCAACGCCTCACTCGCATATACGAATGTTTAATATTAGACATAAACATAATCACGTGGTTCTCTAATTTAATAGCTTACATATTAAAATTTTTATTTTAAAATTGTAACCGGGAACCGTCAAATTCGAGCTCTACTGTTACTATTACAGACTTTAACTGTCCTAACTTGGTAGTAACCTGCAGTTATTAAGGAGACCTGGTCGTTGAAACAATTTTTATTTTTACAATTTTTTTTTAAAATAAATCTTCAGACATTCCTCTTTACAATTATGTATAATTTACAGATATTTCTTCGTTTTTAACTACAAAAAGAAGTTTTGAATTTATCATCTCACGCACGTCATACGTAATTTTTTTGACGTCTGGCGGCTAAACTTGGATCTGCGTTTTCAATTATTGTTTTGTCTTTAGTATAGATTCTGAGGTAATTTTTAGAGTACAATGTATTTTTCTCCATCTTCCCATTGGAGCACTGATTTCCATACTTCTATAAACTATTTGTAATGATTCTTTTTGGTTTTGTTACCGAATGGGTTATGTTTACATTTTGAATACGGTAACAGATAAAAAGAAATAAGAATTAAACAGATAAAGAAAGAGTGAGTATTATCAAGAGAATAATTAAAGGGGTTCTTCATAACATTAAAGCTTTCACGGCCGGAGTTATCTACAGTAAAATTATTTTCCGGCGTGTCGGGCAGTGGTCCTTTTTTTGTAGATCCAAACGTGTCGACTGCAGCTGCGGCAGTCATCCTGAGTGGTCTTCTGTTCTGCTCCTCTGGCGACAAAAAAAAAAAAATTACTGGTCATTGGTCACCAGAGGAGCAGAACAAAAGATAACTGAGGATGAGTAACACAACTGCAGTCGAAACGTTTGGATCTACAAAGAGAAGACCACGGCCCGGAAAATAATTTTGTTGAACTGGGTGTGTTTCATTCACAACGGACTTGATTAAATCTGATAACCGCTTAGAAAAAACCTTTATGTTGTATGTGTGTTGGTACAATAATTTTTTGATCCGATTACGAAGGACACATTCATTACCAAATTACAATCAAAAATAAATTATTGTGAATATCATTTTTATCATCATCGTCATCATCTTCAGCAATGATTAAATCAGAAATGGTTTGTTCTGGTCCCAAGCAGATTGAATAGAGTTGGTCACTCCAATGTTCCTTCGGACGTAACGTATCTCTCCGTCCTTTCGCCTTATAAGTCAATAGTTGTTTGGGGATACGGCAGTCATCCATTCGGTTAAGATGCTCCAATCACTTTAGCCGATATTGAGCATTCCTATCAAGTATACTCATAATTGTTGAAATTGCCACTATTAGCCTGGTTGTTAGGCTGTGGTCCACTATGTGTCTCTACCTCATCTGTGGGGTGATTGGCGAACAGTGTAGGAATCTCAGACGCTGATGGTGACCTCCGATGGTGGGGCCGAAACGTTTGTCAACTACTGCTGTGGACAAAAAATAATTTTTAAATAATTTCAATAATTTTGAAACCGGCGGTGAAAGCTTAAGAACTTTTATACTGATAATATTTTTCTTAAATAATTTGACCATGGCCTAACAACCCGGTTAATAGTACAAATTTCAATAATTTTGAAACCGGCGGAGAAAGCTTAAGAACTTTTATACTCATAATATTTTTTTTGAATAACAATTTGATTAATTAATTCATTTACGACGGTCGTATTTCAATCACAAAGACCTGGCACTTGTATTGCAGTTGTGTATACAAGTGGACGAATCAGACTAGAAGAAAGGGAAAACTCGATTTGGGGCAAGTAAGCGAATCAAACGGTAATGCCGCGAGAACGTGAACTGTAGTACTGATACACCCCTATGTCTATACTCCCAGCCACACGTCAGCTCTTCCTACTCGCATCTTTGTCATCCTTGTTAATCTGTGAGTAGATATACATCTGCCTATTTGTGTGTGGTGTGTCCCTGTCTTATTTGTCTGGCTGTCAACGTATTACGTCTTTGCCTGTTTGTCCCCCTCCGCTCTCTTGTTTGCTCTCTCTCCCTTTTTTTAGTAACTTCTTTCGCAGTAATTAAAACGTGGCATACGGTCTTCGCTAATTACTAAAACTACCTTCCTGGCTGAAAGGCTGTGGTCTTCGATTTTCTTCTGCATTCCGAAAGATGTTGGCTCGTACAGACGTTTCGGGTTCGCCCCTGGAGTCCATCTACGGTATCAAGGGGCTCAAATTCACTGACAAAAGCTTCGCCACAGTACTGTGGTGTACTGACGGCCACCTTGTCAGTGCGTCCCTGGACACCTTGACACCTTGAGTCTTCGCTAATCTTGAAGCCTTTTGCGTTATAGGTTACAAGTAACAAAACCAGGCGTCTGAATTCGAGGCATATTATTATGTTAGCCATTTTAATCTTTATTTTACACTATTTCATAAATCCGTATGTCCATACTTTGCGGTATTACAGAAACTACTTAGCTGCCGCCACGGATAGTGCTGCAGAAACCAACAGAGCTAGGGAAGAGTTCTTTTTCGTGATTGACAGACCCTGTGAAAAAATGGGACCGAGTGAAAACCGGTTGGAAACGCAGTACGTGGCTGCAAGGAAAACTTGGAACCGACATTATCATAATCGTTTAGTAAATGCTCGCTCGAAACAGTAGAGCATTACACTTTCTTGTTGTCTGCGGAAACAATGTTGTTGACACCGTGTCGGACATAGTAAGTAAAGGAGTTACTGTATCGTTGCCAAGACATACTGTGGTCTTATAATGTACTTCAGTAGCAAATTATTAACAGAAAACACAAATAGGCCTACTTACCGTATACGAGACCATCGTAAGATGAATGAAAACATCCTTAACTTAATATAAATGAAGATTTTAAGGATTCTGGACCTACCTGTGCGGAAACTCTGAAGTATACACCCTACTAGACTTGTAGCGAGTCCACCAGTAACTAGACGCCTATAAAGATAGTTTACCATGATGTGTACCTCGAACGCAGAAAAGTTAAATGCAAGAAATGTTATAATGGAAACACTGAGGAGAGCAAAGAAAGAGAGGTTGCCCTAAATAATAATGGACTAACTGTATCCAAGAAAAAGGGCGCTTCATAAAATGGTTAACGTCAGGTTAATCAGAGAGAGACGGAGTAGGAAAAATGGTAGAGAAAGAGAGAGAGAGAGAGAGAGAGAGAGAGAGAGAGAGAGAGAGAGAGAGAGAGAGAGAGAATGTCCACGTGAGCGTGGAATATTTATAAAGTGTACCAATTCACGAAAGATATTCAGCTGAACCCGTGGACAATTTCTTTTTAATTTTCAAAACTTCTTATTAAATTTTTAACCACTACACTAAGAAATTCCTGCTTTAATTGTGCTAGTCCATCCCTGGCTATGCTCTCGCCACATTGTGCCTACGTTTTCTGTCCGTCCCCGCGAACAGGCAGGCAAACGTCACTCAGGGACTGAAGGAATACGCTAAATCTGCATTCGCTGCGCTACCGTACGATCCCAGGTCTCTCTGTCGGCACTAAACGAGGGCGGTTACCGCACCACGCCGCGGTGTATCACGCACGCTAGCACGGCTCCAACCTTCCATGGATAAGCGCCAGAGGAAGCCATGGAGCCGCTGCCTCGGACAGAAGATCGCAGTCGTGCCACCACAAAACACAAAATCGCATATACAGCTTTCTACGACTTGCAGAGTAAGAGCTTGAACAACTTTCAGTTTGTGCAGAGAGGACCGGCAATTTGTCTTCCTTGTACTCCAAACACTCGGTGATACACGGTGAACTGGACCGCGTGCTAAGTCACATCGAGCACACCTTCCATCTGACTGTAATTGGAGTAAGTTTACAATTTATTCGTTGGTACCCAGCAACAAATGATATCGCAAGCTGGAGGTATCATTTTTTCTATAGTAGATAGTAAAAACTGTGAAGATGTTGTACAACGTTAATCATAGGCATCGTATCAAAAGTAATCAACAGTCTGTAGTTGACGTTTAAAAGGATTAAATAATATATTTAAACCTTACATACAGAAGCGTACCGTGGTGTTAAGCATCAGGTTTAGAGATATATTATAAGTGGTCGAGATGAAATATCTTATGAAAATAGAAGAGGGAGTTACGTAAGTCATGTACTAAGGAGAAGTGTGAAAACAAAGGTACTGGAAGAGATAATTGAACTAAAATTTATGACCCTCTGTCTGGGTCATGGACGATCGCAGATTATCAAAGGCTGTCTGGTAACGTATTCTAGTTGTAAAATCATGTGACAGCCTTAGACAGACGGGTAATGGAGTTACTCGATGTTAATCGCTGAAAAAATGGGACACATCAGTAGGCAAAGCGGTTTATAATATGGTTTACAATGTTTTGTCAGTTATAGTGGCGTGTTAATGTTTGCAGATATCATCATCATCATCATCTTCTTCTTCTTCTTCTTCTTCTTCTTCTTCTTCTTCTTCTTCTTCTTCTTCTTCTTCTTTTTCTTCTTCTTCTTCTTCTTTTACTAGGGACTAAACGAATTACCTGTTCCGGTCCCGAAGGCAATGCATCCACTTCATCAACGCTTCTAAGGTCTACCTATACTTCTTTGTCCAATAGGCTTGTATAGCCAAACTTACTGAGGGAACGTGCCATCCGGAATCCTATTCATATAAGCAAATACGTCTCTTCTTGTTTTCCGCAATAAGATCTTAGGTACTAAACATTTTCAACTCTACGTATGTAAAGTCTACTGTAGGGTCTACCGCTTCGCGTGAAGTCTTCAACAGATCGCAAAAATCTCATCTCCGACATCTGTATACTACTCAGATGTTTCTTCACCGGAATCCAATTTTCGGAAACACAAAAAAAACTGACACACCCTTATGAAATTTTACTTTACAAAATTTTAGTCGAGTCTCTTTTCTTATTTTACTTGATAACGCTTGACAAATTGTTCCACGTATTTACTGAAACTTGTCCAATTTATGATCAACATCATGGTCTACCCTATACGTGATGTCACAGCCAAGATATCGGAAGTGCGATATCCGTTATACTCTTATTATTTAATAAAATTTTAGTTATAAAGGGCATTTCCCCATAAAGCCATAGGTTTTGTCTTCTGCTCAGGAATGTTTATGTTGTATTTCGAACAGACTTGGAGTAACTGAAACACCGATTGTTCTCTGGAGCTCGCATTTATTGGTTTAAAAAGATTACATGATAATCTACAAACAACATTGTATTCAAATGTGTTCTATTATTTATTTATTATTTATTTTTATTCCTGATGTATTTCTGAATTTCCACTCTCTATGTCAGCAGTAGGCCTATAGATCCTTTGCGACTTTTGAGTAAGATAAATTTTCTCTAAGGACGTTACCAGCGTCCTGTAGAAAAATACCGGTGTTAGAAGCGCTGCATTTGGGCCTTCGGTATTCTCTGCATTTCGTTCGGAAACCCACCTCCTAGGTTCTTTGCCGCTAGTGCCGTTGGAAATCATCCTCTTCTGATCCTAAGACCGCTGACCATTGGCCACGTTTAACTCTGGCCTGGCAGCATGAAATAAAAATAAGAGAATACTAATTATAGAATACAGTTGAAGTGTGAAAAGTAAAAGACTCCCTAACCCTCAAAGGTTACCAGCGCCGGGGTCGAAAATACCAAGCGTTGGTCAAGATAGGCCAGACAGAAAAGATTAAAGAAAGGGTCCCACCCAAGACAAGTCGAAACAAGGTTCATCCGGTCTGCTAAATCCATATCCACCAGGTGATGATCCCTGCTGCTGCTGCTGCTACTATTTCCACTATCATCGACTCTATCACCAACACCAAAATACGTAATTTGAAGAAACATACCTTGTTCTCCAAAATCATAAATTTTCGTATTTTTCTTTCTTCTTTCCTATCCTTCGTTATATCCATATCCATATATGTAAATTTTTCTTCAATACCTTAAGTTGTCATCTCCAGCTTAGCTTCAGCCTGTTCCTCCAAGTCGTTTCGGTATTTTGTCTGCTTCACATTCACAGACACTACCACGTGTCTACCCATTCTTTGCGTGCACGTGTGGGTGTCTTGTGTGGAAGTCTAGTCGTATGTGTCAACAGACGTACATTACAACAAACAACAGTTAGCAGCCAATTTAAAGGCGTTTGTTATGTCTAACGCACTTCAAATGGCAACAATCTCGTTTACTGTCGAAAGCACGGTCACAACTAACACAAACGCCAACGGACCTCTCAGCATTCCCATGTAATGTTTGTCTCCGTATGTCAGTAACGGTTACGAAAATAAAACTAGAAATTCACATACTGTATTTAAATAAGTTTGTATTTTTCAAATATTTGTTCTCCTTTGTAGCATTTTTAATGTATTTGACATTTTATTGGATATTTGAAATTTGACGTTTGTTAAATTTGAATGACGGGTAGCTATATTAAATGTAAATTTGTTAGACTTTAAATTTCTATTTTGAGAAAAGCTTCTAGCGTAACAGGCAGAATGCCTAAAACCTGAATTGAAGAAGAAGAAGAAGAAGAAGAAGAAGAAGAAGAAGAAGAAGAAGAAGAAGAAGAAGAAGAAGAAGAAGAAGAAAAGCTTCTAGCGTAATTTTGCTATTTTGTTTTTTTATCCATCTTTAATGGGAATGCGAAGCTTAATTTTGTTTTATTTTATAAAAAAATTATAGCCTATTAACCGTTTAGAAAAATGTAAATACGTGGAGTCACAAAAGTTAACGTATAATTTAACAACAGATTAAAAGACGAACTGGTTATAAAACTTTATTAGGAACTTATTTCAACCCATATATGACAAGAAGTTTATTTCCAAAAGGGGCAAACGACTTTCACCGTCCACTTCATCTTCACGCAGTTTAAAAACCGCGGTCGTTTTCTGAAAATTGCACAATTATTCCCTAAGACTTAAATATGGTATAACATATCTAAATTACCTTATAGTATATACTGGGCCCTTAAAATGTCTTTTGCTTGTCTTATGTTCCTAAAAAGCTCTCTTAAACATACTGGGGGATGGTATATAAATAAAATCGTTATACTTGGTATAACTTGTCACTGAGTTAATTTTGTAAGTGATCTGCAACTACTTAATTAAAACAATTTTTTAGTTAATAATTCTTATTAATTGTATTTGATAAAAATACAGTTATTACTGTCTATAAATGTATGTTACATAATATAATCCTTTAACTTAACATTCCCTATGTAAATTTTAGTTGAAGTTATTATGTTATTAAAATTGGTTATTGGTTATTATGTTATTGGTTATATTATGGTTTTTTGAATAATGGTGGCTGATGATATAAAAGTTAAGGAAAAATTTAATTATTTCTATTGAATATTATATTCCTGTTACGTTTTGTCAAAAATATTTATGGCGTTATTAACTTTTGCGATAATATTTTCAGTAAAATTTCAATTTAAAACATTTTTAAAGTTCAGTCTCAAACTAGCCCTATCGGTGAAACTAGGATTAAACGAATTTACGAATTTAGAACAAATGTTAGTTATAAACTTACAAAGCATTGTAACTGTATTTTATCATACTAGGTTTTTAGAGTTTATAGTACACAATTTTGTTAACGGTCCAGAATGCCGGTAGAGTAGTCGACTGACCAGTACGTTACGCAACTCTGCCGCGCAGAACGATCTCCGAACGACTGGAACAGCCTCGTGCGCCGCCACGTGCCAAGAGTCACTAGAAATTTATGTTATTTTTGGGTCAGAGTACCAGTGCCCACCAAAAACACATCTTGGCGCAATCCTTGATTGATGTAATGCACCTTATTATTTTACAGTAAGATAAATAACGAATGTACAAAAGACAAAGAAAAAGCTAGTATTCTAACGATCCATTAAAACGCAAAAAGGGAGACAAAGTTATCACGGAAAATTGCATTCTCAACAATTTTACGGGGACAAAGTCATACGACACCCAGGAAAAAATATAAATTTATAGAAAGCGGTGGTTTGTTTTTAAGTAAGAAAACACTAAAATATGTAGTAGGGAGCGGCAGATATTCAATAGACGACCTTGCGTTGACGCCTGTAAGTCGGCTAAAAAATTACAAATAGTCACGGACGGGACGGACCGTCATAAAACTGTATTGTTTGCTAGGGTGTAAGAAACATTCACCAAGATTGTAAAAGTTAAGTGCATCTAACAAAAGGAGCTATATTTTAGAAAGAGAGCGTATAGAGTGGATGGAGAGTGACGCGAAGGTTTCCTACCACGTGTTCACGCGCATTTAGTTGACGAATAACGGATAGCGTCATTTTTTACGCGGGTTGTTTCGTTAGACAGATTGGGTAGATTTGAATTTAGCGGTAAGTCAGACCAATAGGCGTGTAGTTTGTCAATATTGAGTGAGGGTAGTTTGTAGCGAAGTATAAAAATACGTAGAGTAAGAAGTTAAGGCAGTCAACGGAGAGATTACAGATATTAGACTCGTAATATTTATTTTAGTCTACGGGAAAATCACAACACTAAGACTCGTATTAGTTGTAATAAAAAAATGTGTCAGTAATTTTAATAAGTATATTTCAATCGCCACGTAAATCAGGTACGGTAACGCGATAGTAAAATCTGTGCGGAAGTTAGCATCGTAAACACGTAATAAATGTTCATAAGAAGAACTCTAGCGCAACTAAAGAAGATCAACTTAAAACCGAGTAACATATCTAAGTTTTAATTAATACAACATCAACCGTTTAAAAGTCGAGTTACCTAGCGATTTAAATGTGTGAAACGTCATTGTACGGGACGGTCGATCAAGAGCAGTTATCAATCCGGTGTTAGACGCACTTAGCTTTTTTAATGAAATACTGTGTTTTTCTACAAGTGTATTAGTATACAGCACCTGTATAATTATCACTAAGCATGTTGAGTGAATTGTGTAATACTTGTGAAACCAGTGTAAATAGTGCGACCTGACAAGGATAATTATTCAACAGATAACTTCTGGTCACCAGCCTGGAACCCGCATCGTGGAGGACATCGCATCGCAGAGTAATTCAACAAACACGTAAATAACAACAATGAACAATCATTTTCATATTGCTTATTAATATCAATTATATGTCAATCTTGTTTTGGTGACTCAATCAGTCTAAGAATCCATTGCTAAGAAATAAACACTAACAAATTTTATAGTAAATGATTGAAGTACTGAATTATAAATTTTGTAATATTTGAATGCAATCGTTATTAAAAACTTAATTAATAACAACTAAATTGTGTTTATTTATTACTGGCGCCCTGGGATAATACTAAAGAGTCGGTACACGAAAGTAAGTGTGATATCTTATTGTTAAAATTTGATATGTGATAAATATTAATTTTGTCATTGAATAATTTAATTTGATAAACCCTCACTTTATACATGCTCGTAGGCCAAGTAGTATGCAAAGTAGTAACAAAATAGTAGTAATATAAGGCCTATATCTAAAAGTGTATTACAAAGTAGAAAGACAAAATGTTTAAGAGAAATGAACATCTGTAGAGACTGAAGTCTTAAACAATAGATCGGCACAAAGAAATGGAAAATTAGGTCCAACAAACGGCAATAAACTGTAATAAGTCACACACACACACACACACACACACACACACACACACAAGTTTTATTATTTCTAGATAAGGAAAAAGTGACCATTAAGTTATAATTTGCATTAAGTAATATTATAGTTTAACCTGAACGTCTTATATTTACGCGTACGCGCTTATCAATAACAAAATTTTCCCAATTCATTGTTATACTTCAGCTTTTCTAGACTGCATGAAAAGCACTTGACATCTTATTTCCATTATTTTCACAAATGAAATATTTCAATACGACGCTCGTCTCGAACGCTGAGTACCTTTTCTCCAAAATAGCTTTTGTCTTGTCCGTCTGAACGTAGTTTTAATATGCATAGGCTACTTACCCTACCGAACAGGCTGGAGTGACGAAAAGCTCCCTAGCTTGTGAAACCTTTTTATCAATTCTTGAATATCCCTCGCTTCCATTAATGTTTCACTGAATCTTGGTACTTTGTGAACAATTTTAAACGAATGAGTCTTCCTTCGTTTTATTCAATTCTAATCTCGCGCACCTTTTTATGTAGATTTCCGTCGCTGTCAGATCTCTTTTTCAGTATTCTAAAGAGTTCAGCTTAATACTAACTTTTGGCAGCGCGGGTTGTCATGCTTCATTTCTTTTGTTTTGTCAAATCGTGTCCTTACTTAATTAATATAATGGCTGTACAGTTTTGAGCTGTTCCAACGCAATATGTATTGAATTTATTTAGATTTGATGAAATATATATATATATATAGCTAATAAGAATTAAAACCGGTAATAGTTTCCTGAATCCAATTTCAGAGTGCAAACTACCTTTTGAGGATTTTTTTGACATAAATATTGTAAAACAGTTTTTAACTTCAGCAATTTGATGATAAACCATGTTTTTGTATTCTGTAAATGATAATTTATTTAGTTCCTTAAATTAGCTTTCCTATAATTAATAAATTAGCGTTATTAATAAATTAGCTTTCCTATAATTGAAAGTACAGTGTAGATTCTGTTTCATTTGTGTGCTACGAGGGAGAGTGAATTAATGCTAAAGTAATCCGTCACTAAGCTTTTACTTCCCGCAACGTCGGCATAAGAAAAAAAATAGACGTATTTTGGTATCCGAAGCGGGGGGGGGGATTTATAAGACAATCGTGTTAAAATTTCAGAGTACAATTACCTTTTTGGGCTTGAAGGTTTACATAAATGATGCAAAATACTTTTAATCTTCAGCTACTGTTTGATAAACTGTAGCATTCTGTAAAGGGTCATTAGTGTAGTTCACCTTAATATTTACATAGGCCTAACTTTGCTTATTAGTAAATACCAATGTGGTTTCCGACCATAGAAATCTACAGTCGATCAAATCTTCATGGTTAGACAGGTCCTGAAAAAACACGGGTATTTGGTATAGAAACACGCCACTTATTCATTGATTTTAAGAGCGCTTATGGACCGAATGGCAGTGTACAAAGCACTGAATGAATTCAGGATACCAATACACTTAATTAAATTAATCCAAGAATCTCTCTCGAAAATAGAATGCAGAAAGTAAAGTGCAGAAAACCGTGTCACGTTCGTTCACAACCTGGACAAGGAGATAACCTGTCATGTTTAGTATTTAAATCTAGCTCTAGAAAAAGCGATACGAGACTCCCAAATAAACACAAGAGGTACAATTATAAACAAAATTATACAACTTTTAGCATACGCAGATGATACTGATCTAATTGCGAGGACACAACGACATCTAATTAGTGCCTTTACAGCATTAGAGGAACCCTCAAGTAAAATTGGACTACAGAGAAAACAAAATATATATAAAGGGTGTCCCATAAAGTACGCAATATTTGAATTACGCGCCACTGTCGTCTTGTTAGGTTGGTAGCACTGCAACTGTTGTATTGTTGTTGCCGTTTACTCGCCATTAGTCGTCATGGAGCGTTACACGAAAGAACAGCGCGTTGTTATTGTGAAAACACATTATAAGAACGGTGAATGTTATGCGGAAACCGTTCGTAAGTTGCGTGGAATTTTTGAACGACGAAAAGCACCTAATCTGTCAACTGTGCAGAGATTGATTAAGAAATTCGCAGAAACAGCTTCGTTATTAGACGTTAAATCGTCTGGACGTCCTCGCGCTACCCGTTCTATTGAAAACGTCGCGGTAGTGAGAGATAGTGTCGATGTGAGTCCAGGGAAATCAATTCGCTGTCGATCACAACAAATGGCCATTCCAAGAAGCACAATGCAGCGAATTCTAAAAAACGATCTTCATCTGAATGCCTACAAAATCCAACTAACACAAGAACTCAAACCGTGTGACCATTTGAAGCGCCGAGAATTCGTCAGTTGGATATTGGGTAAAAGTGAAACGGACGGTGATTTTTCCCACAAAATCATCTTTAGCGATGAGGCACACTTCCACCTCAACGGGTACGTAAATAAACAAAATAGTCAGCTTTGGGGTACAGAGAACCCTCGTATCATTCACGAGAAGCCTGTGCATACACAAAGAGCAACTGTTTGGTGCGGGTTTTGGGCTGGTGGCGTGATTGGGCCGTATTTCCTTGAGAATGAGGCTGGAGATGCAGTAACAGTGACTGGCGAACGTTACCGGAACATGATAATGGAGTTTTTGTGGCCTCAACTGGAAGGTATGGAATTCGAAGATATGTGGTTTCAGCAGGACGGCGCAACCAGTCATACTGCCCGCGATACATTTGCTTTGTTATCTGAAAAGTTTCCTGCACGTCTTATTTCACGCAACGGCGATCAGAACTGGCCACCGAGGTCTTGTGATTTAACACCATGCGACTACTTTCTTTGGGGATATGTGAAATCACGCGGTTGTGTCCGCAATCCACGAACAATTTTTCAACTTAAGGAACAGATTCAAGGAGTTATTGGTGAGATTGAGGCGGAATTGTGCAAGAAGGTCATCGAAAATTTCGATCGACGGACAACAGTGTGCCAGCAGAGTCGCGGGTGAAATTTGTCTGATATTGTGTTCCACATTTAACCGCAGTAAGTGTACTTTGTATTAACATTAAAACATCTGATATTTTTCAATAAATAAAAGTTTTTACAACATTATTAAATCTTGCGTACTTTATGGGACACCCTATATATGTATGCTGTCAGCAAACTACCACTAAACCCAACCCTTCAAAACCTTGAAATAGGCACAAAAAATGTAGAGGCTGTAAAAGAGTTCATATAATATCTTGGCTCCCAAATAAACAGCACTAACGACACCAACACTAAAATAAGAAGAAGAATATATCTCGCAAATAAAATACATTATGGATTAAAAAAGCACCTGACGTGACGTTCTTCATCTCAAGAAGCACGAAATGTAAAATTTACAAAACACTTATCAGACCAGTGCTGACATATGCTTCAGAAACCTGAACACTGACAAAAAATAGCGAGAGACTTCTAGGTTGCTTTGAAAGACGTATTCTAAGAACAGAAATTAAGAGGAGTACAAGAAAATAAAATGTGGCGCAGGCGCTATAATTATGAACTACCATCTTTTCAAAGAGCCGGACATTGTCAAGATTATCAAAATATAGAGGGTAAGGTGGATTGGACACATAGAGAGAATGGAGGAAGGACAGCCTACGAAACATATTTTCTACCAGAAACTAATGGGTAGTAGAAAAAGGAGAAGGCCCCGAAGTAGATTCAAACACCAGATAGAGGAGGACCTCAGAAAGCTGAACATAACTGTAAAGCCAGGGAACGCAATAGGAAAGAATGGACTCGACACTTGGAGCAGGCCAAGACCCACCAAGGGTTGTAGAGCCACGGCTGATGATGATGAACTTTGCTACAATTTAATGTACAGTGTAGACTGTGTTACATTCTGTGTGCCAGGTGAGGTAACGAATGCTAAAATAATCTAACACTAGGCTTATACTTACCGCAACGGTGACAGGGGACGATTAGATATTATTACGGTGGTGACACCGATCATCGTATCGTACAGTGGAAACAAAATAATAGGCACCAATTAAGTCGTTAATTACTTACTTTAATTAGCCACAACAACAATTTGAAATCAAAAAAAGTACTCTCAACAATAATTCAAGTTAATATTGTCCACACGCAATAATAAATGTCTGCTGGTAGACGTCCCCATTAATTATAACACACCAATGACATTCCACTCATCCACAACAATCACTTGATCCGCACTCATGAAATCGCCCTCTGTCACTAACTTCTAAGCCGGCCGTAGACGCTTATATTTACCCCGCAGAAGTACCAGAATAATGTCTCATACACCTGGCGGCGTGTCGACATAATTTGCTTACTTACAAGAGTTCAGATACTCTAGAGTTTAGAGGCTACGTCAATGCACTATCTTGACACAGACGCTGCACGCGCTGGGCTAGAAGAGAAACGTGTAGAATGACGCTCTCGGATTTTCGAGAGCGTTACGTAAGTCCTGTATTACACTAGGCAGCTGATGCGGAAGTCGTTGTGGGGCATTGGTGTAAATGAGACCTATTATACTTACTGCAATCGGTTACGAGGTCTGCAATCGATTGCAAGACAGTTCCAAGTCGTGCAGCTGTTCGTGTAACTATTAGTTTCATGAGCTCAATGTGGGGCGTTTATTCAAATATAGCTTATTACACTATGCAACCAGTTGCATGGAATTCGCCTAAGCGCACATTCTGCGGATAATGAAGAAATTTCAGACATGGAACCGAAACAAAATATACAATTTTTTACAAAACCGCTAATATCTCGAAAACGAAAAGGAGGATTTTTTGAAACATAAACCAACATAATATTTGCAATTTTGTCTAAATTTCACAGGCTGACACCATTTATCTATCTTTTATGGAACAAAAGTTTACCTCATGCCAAGCATTTTACTACATGCAAATTAACAAAGAAATTTCATGTAAACGACACGTCAAAGCATGTAGACGACACGTTTTTGTATTGGAGTTTATGTAATAGTTTTAATTCAAAAACACACACACACACACACACACACAAATACGAGCATCAACGTAAGCGGACAGTGAGCTTTGTGCAGTACACTGAACAACGCAGAAACACGGAAACATTTAAACACTGTGTTTATACGAAAATAATGAGCAACGTTTGAAGTTAACGAGAGGGCAATTAACATGACATCTGCTAGTGTAATGAAACAAAAGACATCCAAGTAGAGTCTGTCTGCGTCATATTCTGAGACAGGATATATGATACTTCGTAGTAATATCGTGTAGTAATACACACCAAAACATTGTCTGTGTATCCTCGAAACGAAGTATAGTATTAAGTACTATTAAGAATAGTATTAAGAATTCTCGTATAGTCGCTGATGGGTGGCTACGTAATATCGTCCAATTAATCACATCCTGTTAAAATCTGTATACATTTTTAAGGGGAGTCTGACGTACCATTTAAAACAATGTTAAATTTTGAATTTTCAGGTATCATTTTCTCACACTCCATTTGAGATAACATATTCCACAGCTAATAGACAGCTTTACCTTTTAACGAAGTCTACATTTTAACTCATTTTAACAATATATATGGATTTATAATGTTTTTAAAACAATTCTGATAAAGACCACAATTTTTTTTAATCGTCTTTCTTGTAATAATATTCTTATTTTACTTTCAGTACCACAAAAAGTAGTTAACATTAGTCAGAGTTGTGTAAAATATACGTTTACCAAGTTTAAAGTCTCTATCTTAAACGGTTTTGGAAAAATGTATATCTAAATATGGAAAAAATTAATTCTAAGAAGAACAGCAGCAAAGTTCGGTCACCACTTACTATAGACAAACTCGTCAATTACGTGCCAATGAACTTCCTCTTCATTTTCTTAATCTTCTTCCAGCTTCCTCTGCCTGTTTCTTGCACTAATTCTTCAGCTTGCACTAACTGCTCTTCGGAGCCGTTGCTTGTCGATTACTTTTAGTCCAACAAAACAATTTGGACCTGCATCACCAGTAAGAATCTGTAGTACTTTGACTGTTCCTAAGTAACCACAGTTATAAGTTGCCAGTGCATCCTAAACACCTATTTATAGTGTGCATCCCAAACACCTATACATACCAACACACGTTTTGGAATAAGTAACCAGACTACATTGTTGAAGCGTTCATTGTGTGTTTATGGAATTCTCTTCCCATGAAGACGTATGAGCAACAAGACTGGATTAGACAGGTCCCTAAATATTGGTTTTATTTTATTCATATCAGTTGCTGGGAATGAATTTTTGTGGATGAATTTTGTGTTAGTAATTAGTGAACGTTTATATTTACACCAGGAATCAATACCATTCGGGTAAATGAATGTTGATGAACTAAGCATGTCTTCAAGGTCACTGCATTGACAGACCAACCGGGAGTATAGTGTTAATTAAAACAATTAATTTCTTAATCAAGAGTTGTTCTAATTTGTATATATATTATATATCAAAATGTTTAGACTATACCATAGAATAATTTAAGAAGAAAACAGAAAGTCATAATTTTGTAAGAAAACCGGCGTCAGACTACTCTTAATCTATCCATATAACAATTAGATTGTAAACGATCTCACTATTCTTCCCATCTATTATCATGGATCATATAAATGTTGTCTTTCATTGAATGTCCCAGGTGACAGTATTTACAACTAACCAGGCTTTATCACACATTTCGTTTCTCATTTCTCATATCTTACAGCCTTAATTTTCATTCTCACAAAATATTCAGTCAGTGCTTACCGTAACTAGTCGTGAAATGATCACCTTCAGTTACGTATCTTAAAACAAACAGATAGACCCTTATTTTTCTTACTAAAAACTTCTTGAATGAAAGTTATATAAGTCCAAGGTCCAAAGACAAGTAATAATAATAATAGTGATAATTTTTTCCCCGGTGAAGAGTTTGTGAGGATCGGTCAAAAAATATAACACAAATTTTAAATTATTGACACAAATAATTTAAAATTAGTGTTATACTTTTTGACCGATCCTCACAAACCCTTCACTGGAAAAATTCATTAATCACTACAAATTTAAGGATTTAATAATAATAGTATTATTATTAATAATAATAATATTAATAATAATAATATTATTAATAATAATATCTTTATTGGCATTATTAAAATTGACAATTTTCATTACATTCACACAACTAGGAATTACCTGCTCACCACATACTGTGAGCAGTGACAAGTTAAGCACCGACAATTTTTGCCACATATTTATTGTGCAGTCACTGAACCCTTATACAGACTACAATAAACACCAACATATACTAGAAAATATATCCTAAGATTTCTAAATTACCCCAACAGAAATAATCCTTTTTAATCTTTATTCACATTAATTATGCGCTGGTTTCCATGGATAATCCGCAACGCGAATAAATCGGCAATTTATTGTACAACTGTATGAAAATACCAACTTTTAGTTTTTATAATAGGTTTTTTCGTAGGAATCCAACTTTTATTAATGTTCTTATGTTGACATAGAAGTGCTATGAGTACCACAATGTACTTTCTCCCTTACTAACAATGTTCACTCTGTTACTATCAGGTGACCAGTAGCACCACACGCAGCTTAGTTGCCTGCCTTACTCAGAAGTCAAATGCTTGACCGTATGCCGACGACCGATTTTATTTGATAATAATACATCACAGCAGTTCATTCCAACAATTCAATCAGTCGTCACTTCCAGTCTATAGTATCATAACCAAATGCTGTTTATAATACGATAGGCCTACACTTATGGACACCGGGTAGTATCGATTCACATTTCGTAACAGGTTTGCATCTGGCCTTAGTTTTAATTATCCTCTAAACTCAATTCCTGGAGAGTGGAAAACTTTTTCGAAATCAGACCTCTCATACTGCGTGTAAACACACGTCTTCCACATACCCTTTCACAAAAATGAGAACATTTTTCATAATTATACATGTACTAAAACAACTGTGTTAATTGCGACTACAATAAAATTTGCCATAAGAGAAGACATTTCTTTGTGTTCCGTAAACATCATAAAATGGAATACACCAATTTAAATTAAATAGTTAAATGTATTAATTTTTGAAGTGGGAACTTCATATACTGCACAATAGTGACCGGCTCACTCCTGTACATCTCGCTTTCCTAGGGGAGTTAACTGATTCAACGCATTACTGAATATCTGTAACAAAAAAGTAGTATTGCTAGGTCAATCAAACCTCTTTTCCCCACGTAGCTACCAAAACTTTTCCCACTTCCACAAATATGACTGCTTTAACCAAAGCGTAATATTTTAAAGAATGTGAGCGTATTCTAAACCTTTAAATACTATTGCAACAACAACATAAATATTAAAAATAATTTTATTTTATATAAAAAAACGTTCTCAGATGCTGAGAGATCGAGCTGAATACTTTTGAAATCCTTTTCTTGTATATAGTTCATTAATTGTTTTATGTTTAATCCAATGAGACGTATTTAGTTGTTGATATTCGTTTATTTGTCGTATTTGTTTAATAAATATAGTACAGGAAAAATAGATATTATTCGGGAAAAATATTGCCCCGATACTTTCTTGAGGGAAAGAGGTAGATTTTGGTTTATATTTTACGAATCTAGAGAGTCCAGAGCGAAATCATACCTAGGGGTAGTTTTACAAGGGTTGGAAGGTGTGAAAATACGGTTTTTGGGGAATAACTTTTTAATGGTTAATTTTATTAAAACAAGTTTCAAACAAAAGTAGTAGCTTATAAAATTCCGCTTATTTTGTTTTTTGGACGACTTTCTACGACGAAAATTGAGGGAGATATGAATTTTTAAATAGTAGGTATTTTTCGAAATTTTGAAATAGCGCAATTTTGCGCGTGCGCTGTTTGCGTCCCAATTAAAAAATAATTTGTTTATCGAAAAAAAAAAATACGCATTCTTCAATTTTTAGTTCTCTACAATTTAAGCTTTTATTTATCCCGATACGACGAAAATTGATAAATATACGAAATAAAAAGAATATATATAGAGAGAGCGCGAAAGTTTAAAAGAAGCGCATCGCCGTTTCAGCAATTTGAGAATTCTGATGACATGATTAACGAGTAATTAGTATTAGTTTATTTAAGAAGCATTATGACGAGTAAAATATAGTAGGTTTTAGATTATTTTTATAGATTTACTGTAATCTAGTGACCCTACTGAAGATTCCTGCATTACTGAGCCAAACTCAGATGAACAAGAGACGGATGATGAAGTTTAAACTTTATACGTTTCTTGTTTATTGAATATAATGAAAATAAGTTGTTTGTTATTCTGCAATTATTGCAGAGTTATATATCCTACTTTGTTTATTTAAAACTGTTTAATATAATTTTGATTATTATTAATTTTTAATAAAAATAAGAATAATATTATGTATTTGTTTATTAAGCATTGTACATTTTAAATAGAAATAAAAATAATAGTATGTATTTGTAAAATAAATTGTCTGAAAGCGTTATATTTTTATACCCTGCTCAAATATGTGCATTAATATATACAAATTAAATAGATATAAAATATTATTCGTAACATTTTTTCGTGATACATACTTTTTTAACCCCATGTCTTACGTTTTTTGTTAATTTTTTAGGTAATTGTTAATTAATTGTTAAAAACGGGCTTTTAAATTACTTTATTTCATTATTATAAATGAAAATATTATTTTTTATTAATGGATTTGTTATAAACCAAAAATTTTAAATATGATTCAAGATATTTTTTTGTATTAGACACTTTTTTGAACCCGTATCTTATATTTTTTCTTGATTTTTTAGATAATTGTTTATTAATTGTTATAAATTAATTAATTCATTTACAATCAATATCAGATTTTAAAAGTATATTTAATAACCTGTAAAATAAGCCCAAGGACGTTTCATTTGAGCAAACATTCTCGGTGCTATGACGGTTTCACTATTAGTAAGAACTAGGTAAAAAGGGTTGTTACTGCGAAAAAATGCCTCTAGCACCCCCGAAAAAGGGTTTATACCAAAACTTTATAACTGTATTTTAAGCTAAGACATTGTATATAAAAATCATAAAGGTAATATTTCGATTCGGTTAACCTAAACAGAAAAAATGCCTTACAAACTCGATATTTATCGAAATTACTCATTTTTATGACCTACAAAAAATGACGATGTTTGAAATTTCGTGAAATTTTTGTTTATTACTTTTCGTGAAATTTTTTCAAATGAACTTAGTTAATGAACATTAGTTATGTTATATTTAAGATTAAAAAATTGACAGGCATTTTTCCCTACACCCATTTTTGGGGGTGTCAGAAGCATTTCTTCAGAGTAACTACCCTTTTCACCTGGTTTTGACCAACAGTGAAACCGTCATAACATCCACAGTTTTTGTTAAAAGGAAACGTCCTTGGGCTCATTTTACAGCTAATTGTATGTACTTTCTTATAATAATAAGAATTATCATTTTGTTGCTTATTTATAAACAATTAATTAACAATAATTGTGAAAGTAGCCTATTCGTGTAAAAATTTGTATTATAGTATTTGGCAAATATAAATCTGTAAAAATAATCTAAACCCTACTATATTTTACTCGTCATAATGTTTCTTAAATAAACTAATATTAATTACTCGTTAATCATGTCATCAGACTTCTCAAATTGGTGAAACGGCGATGCACTTCTTTTAAACTTTCGCTTCTTCTAATAAAATTAACTATTAAAATGTTATTCCGCAAAAACCGTATTTTCACCCCTTCCAACCCTTATAAAACTACCCTTAGGTACGATTTCGCTCTGGACTCTCTAGATTCATAAAATATAAGCCAAAATCTACCTTTTCGCTCAAGAAAGTATCGGGGCAATTTTATTCCCGAAAATACCTTTTTTTTCGTCTATTTTTTCTGTACTAATAGAGTCATCGTGATGTTTGCCGTTACAGTGATATCGTTTGCAAAACTGTTGTGTAGGAGTCGGTTCCGTGGCCGGTCAACAGCCTGTGTGACCAATCAGTCCTCGTATTCGACACCAGAGGATTCTTTGTGAAAGCCAGTATTCCAGTGGCAGAGATTTGCGTATTAACCAACAGACATGTTTGCTCACGTTCGTAAGACGGTTGTATTTAGTTACGTTTTTGATTCTTCGTATTGTTTAAATTAGCAGCCATCCTTACTTTTCTTTTATAAAATTGCTAAACTGCTATAATTGTTTTTATTATTTAGACAAAGCTTTTCGTCATTACTGACATCTTCAGGTCTTAAACAACCAGGGTTGTTTAAGACCTGAAGATGTCAGTAATGACGAAAAGCTTTGTCTAAATAATAAAAACAATTATAGCAGTTTAGCAATTTTATAAAAGAAAAGTACGTTTTTGATTGTTTTCCCACCATTTCATTTTGTTAAGTGTGCAGTTTTCTTTTGCTTTAATGTGATTTGTTGTGACTAAACTATAATGGAACAAATAGATGATTGAAGGTAAATGTTTTTGTAATTGTTATAAATATTATAGTATTTTAAATAGGTTTAGTTTTAAGGAAAACTAAAACTCTTTATGCACACATTTCTGTATTTTTGGCTTTCCATAATTTGAAATATATATTTTTGTGGGACTAGATTTTCCGTAGCCTTAGTAATTATTTAAGATGAAGTAAATACGTCTTACTCATTTACATACTCAAAGAATGTTATCCACACCATAAAAAATCAGAAAATATATGGTTTGAAGCTCACTATTCACTCACTGCTCATTTGTAAAGCCACTGCTTAATGTGCAGTGTTTACATATTTTCCATATTCCAGTATCGTTTATTAAGCTAATATACTTACACAACTTTCTAATTGTTTCATTGTTAAAAACTGGTTAAAATAAGTGACACAGATTTTTAGTTCATATTCATGCAGTTGCTATGTTTGGCCAGCAATGCATCATTTATAGTGAAATTGAAACAAAATATACTTTATTTGCTTACGACATTTTTGGCTGTAATAGAATATATTTTGTTACATAATGTGTTTATAATTTTGTATTTATTAAGGTTAATGCTACTAAAAGTGCCACACATCCACTACTAAGTGGTAAATTAGATATATATGCGACAAAAGTATTACAAGTAGGAAAAACTTGAATATCATTTCTTTCTGTGTATTTTTCACTTCCCTCCAAAGGTTAATGAGCTTTCAGCAACAGCTGTAAAAATATTTATGTTTCTAGCGATACTACGTTTCCTGTAGTGGGCCTTCAAATAAATTTGGTAAGTGTTATTTATTAAATTGGATCTTCAATTATGCTACACTACAAAAATGTATGTAGTTAGTCATAATTTTTGTTTCTTTTAAATTCCTTGTTATTAATCGAATTAAAGGCACGTGGTAAGTGGGTAAATTAAGCAATATTCTCCCAAAGATTTATATAATTAATATAAACTTATCGGTGTTATCCAACGTTATACCCAGTGGCGTATCTAGAAATTAGAATTGGGAGGTGGGGTCCGAGCTCCGGTCGAGTCGGCTTCATACAAAAGGAAAAAAAATTAATCAACATTATTATCTTTCAAATTGGCTGAAAAAGGTGTGATAACATCCTGAAACCAATCCCATTAAAGTAAACGGTAATAACACAATAAAAATACGTGTTACTGAAACATCCAATAAAAATACGCATTACTGGAACACTATTTAGAATATACTTAGGCCTACTGACTGAATTGGTTTTATATATTTTGTATTTCAAACAAATGGTGTGTAGGCTAATAAACCTGTTTGAATATTTAAAAAATAGTTATTATCTGAAAAACACAGCCGAAAAAGTAATAAAAGTGCCTAAAAATTACGAAATTAAAAAAAAATTCGTCAACTTTCTTCGACCCCCTGGGAGGCGTTCGGTCCCGTTCGTCCCCCAACGTACATACGTCCTCTAGATGTGTGCATCCTCTACTATTGGTACATTTATACCGATAGTAGAAATGTATGCTCTAATTTTTGAACCCTGATATTCTTCTTCTCGTACCGTACCAGATCCCCCTGACATTGACGAGTTGATCTTTGTTAACTACGTTATTACAGATGTCAAAAACAGGAATTTCTGTATTGTTTCAATAAACAAATGCTTCTATATAAGAAGTTTTAAAATTATAAATATTCTAGTACTTTGATTTAACGCGTACTAACTTATATGCATTCCCAAGACCAGCACCGCACGGAAATGTGAAAATTATAGAACTCTGTGCCACATCGAACGAACATAGCTAGAATAATTAACCATCGAATGGAAAACAAAACTAAGGATAGCTTACAAGAAAATCAATTTGGTTTTCGGAATAATCGGGGGACGCGAGAACCCGTATAGTAATTGAGAATTATTATGAAGAAAAGTATGAGAATAAACAAAGAAATCCTAATAGGGACTGTTGATATCACAAAGGCACCACAACATCAACTGGAATGTTCAAAGTCCTCAGAGATGTAACGGTAGATTACAGAGATAGAAGAATAATTCTTCAAATCTACAAGAGTTAGAGAGCTTTCATAAGCCAGAAAAAAAAAACAGAAAAGACTCAAAGAAAATATATCAGAATGGGTTAGGCAGGCTATGGGTTATCCCCACTACGGTTAAATTTGTATGTAGAGATCACGATGGAACCACGATGGAAACCAGCAACAATTGATTAATAATTAAGGGCAAACGGTCCGTTTTGTAGGTGATTTTGCGGTTATAGGAAAGAACGACGAAGAACTACAGAACGCACTCCACCAAATGAACAAGATCCTAAAAGTTAAATGCTACATAACACCAAATAAGAAAAAAACAAAAACAAATTAAGATGCTGTCTTCGGAGAAGAAATTGCAAGCCCGTCAATCTCTGGTTTAGGAGAGGACGAAGAAGAAAATGATGATGAAAATTTACATCAAATTATAATATTCGTTTAAAATAATTTACCAATACTAGGTTGTATATACGTGTAAGTAATTTATTTAGGTTAACGAGTAACCAATAACATGCGATGCATTTATAATTTCTAGAGCAGAAACAATTCCGTTCTATAACGTCACATTCTTTCAAATGATGTAATCAATATGCATTACACCTCAGGTTTTACGGGGTTACAGAATTCATTATAATCACAAAAATAGTTTTTTAATAGCGTCAGTTACTATTTCGTTTTACGTTGTGATAAAAGTATTTCTATCGCGGTTCTCATGTGTCTGTATGAGCTGAGAATATTTTTTGGGAATTTACAGTTATGATAGCTATTGGAATGGTTTATAGCTACAATAACTGTAATACGGTGCATATAAAAAGTCGTGAAAATTGATTGCTAAATGGTAAATAAACAGACGAAATATGGTTCAATGTATTCCCTTAGCATCACAGAATTTTCACATAAATGTTAAAACAAATATTTAGTAACATTTTTTTCAACATTACATACAGGCCCTATAAAACAGCAACACCGTAACAAATCTTCACTTGTAGCTTCAGAAAAGCATCCATTCCACAAGGAAAATTTCCTTACCGCTGCCCATTTCCCCATCCTCCCATATATACCAGAGAAGACTTTTTAAAATTGAAAATGGTGACAGTTCTTGAAACTATGTAAACATCGAGGTGATTAGTTCTGGATCAGAATTGAATACCGTTGCTGGCGCCAGTGATTTCCCCCGTCTTAGTGATTTGGCGGAGCTCGAAAACTTCTAGAAGAAAAAAGAAGATTGGCCAAAAGGAAGCACAGTCCGTAGCAACTGATTATTTTTAAATCCAGCACTGAGAGCATCCTTTAGTGAAACACAAACGGTTGCACTTCGCATTATTGCGGACTGACCGGACACACTGATATGTGTGTGTATCTACAGGAAACACACATGAGGCTAGAAAACTTTACTGTGAGGTGGACACGAGTTACACCCAACATCAGAGCTAGGGAGGTTTTGGTGTACTTCTTAGCAACACATATCCCTATCCTGCTCGCAACACCTCTACAGCAGGCAGTAACTATCCGCTTGTCACACTCACTGATTATGACAAAGCAGAAGATGTACAGGATCTGGTTGAACAGCTATCGCCTCCATTACTCCTGGTTTAACTTGGATAGTGAGTGTAACTTGGGTTTGTAATAGAACGAACAGAACTGGAGATCTGTTGCTTAACAACGCGCTTATGTTTTAAACCACACAACGCGCCAGCACGCACTTTAATGTTCGAAGTGGTACGTTCCCGGCGCACACGAACTGGAAAATGAAATGCCGCAAAAATGTACCTTGAGCGACAGGATTTTCTTTACTTTGCAGCGATTAACGAGATATTTGAGGGTACACAAACATCAGTCTGAAAGTGCTTGTATCTTGATGAGCTTCCGCTGTGCTATCGGCTAAAGCAACTGCAATGATAAAGAGGTAAATGCAAGGCGCTATAGATACTTTGGTAGAAATGCTAGAAGCATAGGCTTTTCTTTCTCGGCAACAAAAACAACCTGTATCCATTTCTACCAAAAGCTAGGAGACCACCCGAACGCAATGGTAATTATATTGTTCGACTGCAATACAAACAGAAATTAGATTTTTAGGGCTAAGTTAGGACAGACACTTGATGTAAAAGTTGCTTGTCTAAAATCAGGCTGTGCTAGGTATAAATCATCGTTAATATAAATATAGTTAAGTGCAACTCCCATATGAACTGAGGAGCTAATCGACATGTTTTATTGCGCCTATACGCTTTCTTTCTTGACTTTGTTAAGGATTTTTCTCCTTTCAGCATCTTCATCTACCGTTTGCTTATAGCGTCATGAAGTTTTTACTTAAGTACTTCAACCATCAGTACTTTCTTCTGATAGCTTGGTAGTTATTTACTGGAGGTGTTACCTTTAGCTGTATGTAATTCTTGTGTGTACCATAACCTTGACTAACCAGTGGCGCCTTTGTACTAAGGACAGATTCTCGCACCAAGTGTAAATAGGTAAGCCATCAATCCTCTTAACACTCATAATCCCTGCCATTGGCACTTCGTCTTCAGCGCTACTCACAAACTCTTCTGTACCACACGGAACGTCACTTATACCCTGGGTCTGCATCTGACTAGGGCGCATTCCATTATTTGCGTTCTCTATTGTGTGACTTACAACTTTAGTGTCGATCTCAGTAATAAATTAACGAAACATCAAAATGTAAAACTAAACAACAAGTACGTGCTAATGGTAAATTTAGTGAAACGATATTATAAAATAAATTTAATAGGAGTCCATTATTACTGGGACAGAATCATCACAGTAAATAAATATTGAGATAATGTGTCTGAGTCAGCTGCCAGCTTTATGATAGCCATTTCCGTGACCTCAATTTAACATTGTATAATGTCCAAGCCATGCGATAACCTGACACTGACACGCGGTATTATCTGATTCTGTTATTGACAGACTTGGTTACCACTACCCCTCCGTTAGGTTGAGGATTGTTTACCTTGAAAACAAATTACGAATAAGTAACTGTCGGCTGAATAATCTAACATCGATCTTCACAAGTCGATGTAACGCGTACGCGTATGATGCTATCGTACTTAAGATAAAATCATTTGACAACTACTCATACGAGGGTAGGGTAAAAAGTTCCGGGCCTGAATAGGAAAACAACACTTTTCTGGTTTAATTTGCATTTATTTCTCAACATAATCTCTATTTAGCTGTATACTCTTTTTCCAAAATTTTTCTAAAGCGGTTTTATGCCACATTGATAAACCGATATATCGAGGTCCTCAAAGTAGCCATTTAGAGTATCTCTGACTTGATTGTCGTCAGTAAATCTTTTCCCACCGAGTCATTTTTGAGGTTAGAAAAGAGGTAGAAGTGACTCGTAGCTAAACAGGGCGAGTATGGTGGCTGATGAAGCAACCCGAACTTCAGTTCTTTAATTTTGGCCATTTCAGCAATTCGTTGAAACCTTTCGACAATTCTTATGCTCAAGTGTCAGCAAACGTGGCACCAATCTAGCGCACAGCATTCTACGGTCTACCAAACGATTTTATGATTTTCTTTCAATTTGTGCTGGCACAGTCACTTCAATTTGAAGTGACACGTGAGTCATCAGTCGTGCTTCTCCGACCCATTTAAATATACCAACCCAGCGCTCAACCGTTGTATTCAATGGAAAAAAGTCCTTCAACTTTGAATACAGCTCCTTTTTATATCGGTTGCCGTTAGATCTATAAAAACAAAATTTAATCACAGCACAAATTTTCAGTCTATCCAAGACGCTCTAGGCGCTTACAGCGGTGGACTGTGCCACTAATAATAAACAGCTCATTGACTTGAAATCATCGAAACTAAACCTACAAAGGATGAAATCATTAACACGGTCAAAATAATGATCGTAGTAGCGTTATGTTTGTCCCAGGCCTGGAACATTTCACCCTACCGTTGTAACTCTTGATAGACTTTTTAAAACTAATTAACACAATATTTCCTTTAATTAATGAGTTATTCGTTGAAGACACTTTTTGATAAGATGAGGGAAAGACAGATAGCAACGTGGTGATTAGTGTAACAGTTTGGCATTTAACACTCTATCTGAGTATGTTTCACGATAACTTTTGAACGCATCAGCTGAGTTTTGTAAAACTTGACACGCGGATCCATACTTTTACCCTACAGAATCCTTTTGTTTTTTAGACTGATTTCTTCGATAATTTTGCGGTCGGAAACAAAAATGTGGCGGTCAAAATTGTGGAAAAAATTGCAAAAGTCCAAGTGGGAAATGAAACCAAAAGGAATTTAAACATAGTCTGAAAATCTGAGACTTTCACGGCCGGCTTAAATGTTATCAGAACTTCGGCTTGCCGGGGGCTGTAAGGCCGTGGTTCATGGTCGTTATGTGCAAACGTTTCGCCCGTGCCTTCAACGACCATCTTCAGTGCAGAAGGCTTCAACACAGTGACTGCGAAGCCTTGGTCAGTGTGTTGCAGCCTTCTGCACTGAAGATGGTCGTCGAAGGCACGCCCGAAACATTTGCACATAACAGCCTTGGATCGCAGCCTTACAGCCCCGGCAAGTCGAAGTTCTGATAACATAGTCTGAATACGCTTATAGTATTAGTTTTTGAAAATTTCAAAATTTTTGAACGTCAGACCCAAAACGTGGGTAAAAATTTTGATTAAATCGTAAAAATTCATGTGGGGTATGAAATTAAAAAGTATTTCAACTAACATCTGTATGTAGTGTTAAGTTTTAGAAATTTCAAAAGTTTGAGATCTCAGGGGCAAAAATAGAGAAAAACGTTTTTAAAAATTGTGAAATACAGAAAAATTATTTTATATCAAAATTTCTAATAGATATTATTGTACTTCGTTCAAAATAGTGAGCCTGTGCTGCAGCTCAGAGAGCATACTAGTTACAATAATGAAAACACCTAATGCCTAATGATTTAACAGAGACAGAAAGTAGTTAAGACTGTAAACACGATAGGCGAAATGTTTTAACGGAAAATTTGTTTAAAAGTCAGTAAGTGTTGTAGTATCCAAAGGACATCAATACATTTGCCTATCTAGTATACCGGTTCTACGAGCAAAGAGTGTCAATTAAAGTCTCATGAAAAGAGCACTCATGCGGCTTATTAAAGTCTCATGACGATAACAATTTTTTGAATCAATTTACTCCAATCTGTTACGAAGAAATAGAAGTTTTTAAATTGAAATAATTAAACAGTTGATAGTGTAGTAACACGAACGTCCACGAAAATCGATCGTTTTTTCGTGTCTGGCAGAAAATGTATATTAGTTTTATTATAATTATTTCTTCTCTTACACTTTCAGAATTAAGGTGCTTGAACTGTTCCGCTTTGAATAACGCTGTTGTAACTTTTCCGCCTCATTGAAATACAGCTTTCCATAGCTTTCTATATAGGTCATTTTCAACTAATGGAATTCGATTTTTTGTTAAGTCCTTCGAAATTTTATCTTCATCACTTCTAGTATTTTGGTAAGTCTGTTCTACTAATAATACTTTACTTTATAACGTTCAGGATCACACACATTTCACAGTCTGACCAATGTAGAGAAATATTCAACTCTTCTCGAGAATGTCATCGCGGATGTCTCAATTCTTTTGACTTCCAATCCTGATATTTTCCACCTTATATTTACCCGTGTGACATTACCGTGACACTGCCTGTAGAGTATATCCCGTTCTACCACGAAGATATAGGAGATGGTTTTTGTGTCTTCTATCATATTTTAGCGTTCTGTCGATTGTTACCTATACATTACAAATATTCTGTATATTCCTTCTGTCCATATATCTTTGTCGTACCTACAATTTTTGTATATTCCTTCTGTCTACATATCTCTGGCGTACCTTCAATTTCTGCATATTCCTTCTGTCTGCATATCTCTGGCGTACCTACAATTTTTGTATATTCCTTCTATCTATAAACCACTGTCGTACCTTAAATTTCTGTATATTCATTTTTTCTGTATATCTCTGGTGTACCTATAATTTCTGTATATTCCTTCTGTATATATGTCTTTCGTATTTACAATTTATGTATGTTTCTTCTGTCCGTATATCTATGGCGTACTTACAATTTCTGTATATTCCTCCTGTCTGTAATATACCTGACTACCTACAATTTCTGTATATTCCTTCTGTCTGTAAATCTCTGTCGTACCTTAATTTTCTGTATATTCCTTTTTTCTGTATATCTCTGCTGTACCTATAATTTTTATATTCCTTCTGTGTCTTTTGTACCTAAAATTTCTGTATATTCATTCCGTCTATATACCTCTGACGTACCTACAATTTCTGTATATTCCTTCTGTATATATTTATATTTCTGTCATACCTACATTTAATATCATTACCAAGAAAATTAAACATAATTATTTTTTTGTTTTTACTCTAGAGTTAGGGTCCTTCGATCACCTACAGTAAGGTGTTTCAAAGATTTCAGAAGTTTACAATAACTATTGTTTTAATTAAATTTTACTCGAATGTATGTAGGCCTATGCTAAAATCTGATTTACATTTTATTACGTTGTAGGCCTATTATGTTTTGTAATTTTTTTTAACAGTAACTATTTTTTAATAACATGTCTGTGTTACTGGTTAAAGCTGATCATAATGGTTACTGCGTTAATATAACTATGTGATCGAATATTTCGAAAAAAAACAATAAATCTTCGCTGTTTGTGGTCATTTAATTTAAAGGCTAATGAACAAAACGAAGATCGTGTCCTCGATAATGTGGCTATAGTGGGATGAAAATTATTATTTGCTTTTGGTCCAAAACCAGGAGATCGAGTTGATTTACAAGGGGGCGCGTTTCACCTCCTGATATCTGATAGTGCACGCGTGTGCACTTGAGAAGAGGAAAAATGTGTTAATAGTCTGCTGCCAGCTTACCTTGAGGCAAGATTGTCATATAAATTACGGCATGTCTACTAAAGTTTTGGCAACACTTCGTTCACATTGACCGACATTTCTGACAATAAAAGTGTGGTCGGTTAGCTCTCATGAGCTCTTAATTTTTGTGTTAATCACTTCTCTATCACGGTCATATTATCCCTTTTTATTTCATTAATATGTTGTTACTGCCTACTATTTAGCTCTAGCTTATGGGGAATAGACATGTATCTAATCGATTTTAAAGTCAAAAATAATTATTACATTATAAAATTTTTGTCTTACTTTTAAACAGTGCAAAATACGTGAAATCATGTATCGTGTAACACAACTTCCAAGGAGACTGAAAACCTGAAAATCAGAAATATCTACTGGCTGACAGGCATAAAATCGCAGTGAAGTCTTGTCAACAAACTTTTAATATATAAAGCAGTTCTTCAACCGGTCAGGACTTATACGGTATTCAACTTTGGAGTGCAGCGCTTTCAGTCCAAAACTCAAAGATCAATACAATCGACGCATTATGGTTTGTCTCCAACATTTTTATACACCGATACTTAAAAGTTCCTGCTGTAAGAGAATAAATTGTGCTCCTCTGTAGGAAACACATATCTAAGTTATAATAACTTCCTAAACCCCTAGAAATTAATTTGTTGGCTAACGGTGAAGACATTTGTAGACTAAGACTAAGAAGTCATAAATTGTTAGACCTACCCTTCACACTCAATGGATAACGTGTTAACTGTATTATCTGTATTTTAATGTTCGTGTTATCTGTACTGTAATCTCTGTATCATTCCTGTTAATGTCAACTTTAAGCGTTAATGATAGCTGATATTTCTGCCTTACATGCTCGGTGTTTAATAATTGAAGAAATGGTCTCAGTTCATTCCAGCAGCAAGTGGTGGTGTCTTTTTGTTTAGATGCTTGGACAATTAGAGTTTTAATTGTAGTATTTGTGTATGTGTTAAATCTGTAGACAACAACAAGAAAAGTAACAAGTGGACAACTCCTCAAATCATGCATATGTGTATGTCATTCAATTTGCTTACTGCCCACAAGACGAACAGATTATAAATTTCCAATTTAAGAAAACAATTATCGTGTATGGTAACCTAATACTAATGTACGTTCTACCGTTTGTTACCTACACGATCCATAATACCTGTAATTACTTACCACGATACTTACCTGTAAGTAAATATACCTCACAACTTAATTTATGGCTCACTTCATCTCTGACTACTCAATTCATATTCGTATCACAATGATATGATTGATATCGTGTGGCACAATGATATGATATGAGTTTAAAAGATTACGTTTATAGGCATGTCTAGAAAACATTTCAAAAAGTATATTACATAGAGTTTTTAGATGAATCCGATTTTTTATATATTAAAAACCCATACTAATTATACCTGTAATTCTTTCTGTAAAGCTGTCAGATATCGTTATAATTATTAATTGTTTTCTTTACGTACGAGTTTTTATTATAGGGTGATTCAATTAGAGGTTACAATTTCAATGTAAAATAAAACGCATTGGTTTTTGATAAACTCTTAATGTATTTATTTCTATATGTTGTTTAGACATTGACATTAAACATGATAAATGATATCTGCCAAATAGCTGTCACGAGCGGCCCTGCAGACTTCCGCCCTTTTGATGAAATTTTCCATCACTTTCCGGCATACCTCCTGCGGCAGCTCATGAATAACATGGCGTATCTCGTCCTTTAGCTCTCGAATCGTTTTGGGGTCATTGGCATATACTTTCTGCTTCAAATAACCCCAAAGAAAATAATCCAATGGCGTGAGATCACACGATCTTGGTGGCCAATGTTGATCGCCGAAACGAGAGATGACGCAGCCGGGGAACTTTGTGTGCAACAACTGTATTGCTTCTCGTGCTGTGTGGCAACTGGCACCGTCTTGTTGGAACCACGTGTCTTCAACATCAATATCATCCAATTTGTTATCTCCTGATAACGTTCATCATTGACTGTTACTGCATCACCACGGGCGTTTTCAAAAAAGTACGGCCCAATCACGCCGCCGACCCAAAATCCGCACCAAAACAGTGACTTTTTGTGGACGAATTGGGTGTTCGAGAATGGCTCGTGGATGTCAAGTCACCAAATGCGTCAATTTTGTTTGTTTACATACCCATCCAGTTGTAAATGAGCTTCATCGCTGAATATGATTTTCTTCGCAAAATCGCCATCAATTTGGTGGTTCTCTAACACCCAATCAACGAAGTCACGGCGCTGTCTATGACCTGCTGGCTTCAATTCCTGGGTCAATTGGATCTTTTAGGCATGCAAATGCAGATCTTTAGTTAATATGCGCTGCATGGTGCTGCTATTAGGAAAGGTTCAACTGCTGGGAACGATGACGAATGGAGGTCGACGGATTTTTATGGACACTGGGACCCACTGCGGCGATATTTATGAGTACTGCGGCCACTAGGAGGACGTACTGGTCTTTGCACATCCAACACTGACACGGTTCTATTGAATTTTTCGACTAATTTTTTAACCGCGGCACGAGGTGGACGTTTATGGTAACCGAAGTTATTTCACAGTGCGCGAATCGTGTTGGTTAAATTTTCTCCACTTCCAAAATAGGTTTTAATAATTAAAATACGTTCTTGACTCGAATACCGCTCCATAGCAACAAATGTCAATACTTAACTATGACTAATTTCAAATATCAGCTGTTCATCTTTTACAAGAAAACAGTATTGCCAACTTAAAATTGTAACCTCCAACTGAATCACCCTATATAAGTTTAAAAGTAAAGTTCATTAAACACTGGACATATCCACAATAATTTTCATATAATTTTTAAAACCTGACAATTGAACGAGCGAACGAGTCCTCAGTTTTGACTGGACCGTTCGGCATTTGTCTGTCTGTCTATCTGTCGGGTATGTCTCACGACAACACTTCGACGCATCAACTGATATTCGTAAAACGTGGCATGCTAATCCATACTTATTTAGCCTAGAGGATCTTGTTGTTTTTAGACTGATTTCTTAAAAAATATGGGCGTCGGAAGCAAAAATGTGGGGGTCAAAATTGTGAAAAAATTGCAAAAGCCCGTGTGGATTATGAAATAAAAGGGAATTTAAACCACAGTCTGAATAGGCTATACTATTCGTTTTTGAAAATGTCAAATGTTTGGACGTCAAATCCCAAAACGTGGGTGAAAAGTTTGATAAGATCGCAAAAATACAAGTGGGGTGTCATATTAAAGAAAATTTTAACTAACACCTGTATGTAGTGTTAAATTTTAGAAATTTCAAAATTGTGGGATCCCAGGGGCCAAAAGAAATCAAAATTAAAAAAAAATTGTGAAAATTCAGCAGAGTGTCAGTCTAAAAGGAATTGTACTCCAAATCCAAATATTTCGAATTTATAGTGTTTGTTGTATGATTGTGTGCTCTACAATTGTTATAATGCTAAAGAAGTAGTACAGATATAAGAATTTTTATAATTGTTCCCATAATTTAAAAATTATAAATATCGAAATTTTTAATATGTAGTACTTTTAATAGTACTTCGCTCAAAATGGTGAGTGAATTCTGCAGCTCAGGGAGCATACTAGTTACGATAATGAAACTTCTAAATGCCTAATGATTTAAGATAGACAGAAAGTAGTTCTGAAAACATCATCATCTTCTTAACGGTTTTAGACTTTAGCGGCCTGCTCCTATTCCACACTCCACATTTTCTTAGGTCTACCAACTTTTCTTCTGCCTATAGGGTTGTAATACGTATTTCGCCATTTTCGGTATTCTACTTTCTTCCATTCTAATGATGTGTTGAATCCGTTTCCTTCCGTATTACTTAATCCTTTCATTACCCGCAAAAATATCTAAATCACATCTTATCTCTTCATTTTTTATATGATCTCGTCTTTTACACCTTTTAACTGATCTCAGAAATTTAATTTCTGTTTGTATCTTCTGTTCATTTTTTTTCTTTATGACCCAAGTTTCAGAACTATACAGTCGTGTAGGTTTTGCCATTGTTTTATGAAATTTTATTTGGATTCTTTTCTAAATTTATTTCCCAAATTTCTCCAAAACGTCCCACACATTATTGTGAAATTCGTCACTTTATTTTCTACATTCCTATTATGATTATAACTAAGACTGAAAACATAATAGGCGAAATTTGTAAAGAAAAATTTGTTTAAAAAGTCAAATGTTGTAATATTCAAAGGTAGTCAACAAATTTGCCTATCAAGTAGGCCTACACCAGGTCCGCGAGCAAGAAGCGTCAACTGTTTAGTTGTAAGTTGTCCTCCAAAACTAAATTCTGTTGGTATAATATCAAAGAAACGGTTTACATGCGTATAAACTCTCAAGTAAAATAATTATGGATTAATGGGATCTTTGGTAATAATAAAAAGTTCATGACCAATTGTAACTGCCACTAAGGCCGTTACGCAAAATTTAAAAACTAGACCACTTGGCCTAGCGGAAGCGAAAAGTATGCTGGAGACCAGAGTGACAGGACTTGCAATAAAATACTCTTCTAACCAGTAACAATTTTTATTAGTACCATTTTCGTTAAGAACATCAATTAAGTTATCATAAAATATTTAGCTATAAGTCTTTCAAACAATTGGATTCTAATATCATTTACCTTAACAACATCAATTTCATTTATCCCAAAATGTTTAGTTAGAAGTCTTTCAAACAATTGAATTCTAGTATCATTTACCTTAACAACATCAATTTGAGTTATCGTAAAGTATTTAGTTACAGTTTTATTTGAAACAGCTGGACCTCTGGTACCCTTTTGTTTAAGAGCATTACTTTATGTTAGTATACAATTTCAGTTACAGTTGATTTAAAACAGGTGGAGTTGTTGTTGACTGAAGTTTAATAATTGCAACGCTCCCACCTGTACTTGTTGAAGAAAAATGGTACCATGTAGACCAGTGTGCGATGAGTGCTGGTGGTGGTCCTTGAAGTGTGCAGAAGTTCCAGCTCGTCTCATTCCGGGCAGATGTCTTTAGGTGTTCTGTAGCAGGAGTATTTCTGGGCCTGACAGCTTCGGGGAGCATCCTGCTGCACTGCTCTGCAGATAGTGACCGGTGTAAATGTCACTATCTCCGCATATCCTTTCTCCCGGCTGTACGGGGACCGTATAACATTTTTATTTGCAGATTAGCCGTCAGAGAATACAGCAACCCCGACACTCTCTCGCCTCGGAATACAGACACCACACACACTGTCACAATTTTTATCAACACTTTAGTTGCACTAATTAATTTGCTATAGTTTATTTTATCCATTTACTTTTACTCAACCTTTACTTTTATTTATTTTTTACTGTAACATTTACTTTTAACTTTATCAAAGACATTTAAATACAAGGTCACCACGTGTTCCCAGACCGGAAGTAACGTGTAATTCAATTTTACAATAGGAAAGTATTACAATAATAGGCTTTACAAACGTGTGGATCACACACACGTACACAAATACAGCACACATAACCCATCATTAAATTAACATCGAACAAAATATTTGAGCTCATCTGAAACGCTTTACTAGCTTACGAAGTCATATGAAAGATCCACGCAAAGCTTATCCCTGGGCCGTCAGACCATCGAACACTCTATTGGAAGGTTGGTGACGAAATGAGAAAGAAACCCGTATTCTTCGATCCCACCATGCTACATAACTCAACCTGTTGCGAACTGCCGATCATAACCTTTGGCAAGCAACCCATCAAGCCGCACACAAGCAGCTGATACGGTTTACTAGATAGCTTCGCCGTAGCGCAGACAATGGCCTTAATGATCGAGTTAGCTGTGCCGCCCAGCTGCTATGCGCTTTGGCGGCCTTGAACGTTTAAATCACGCCGGGTAAATTCAAACACTGGCACACAATGTCGGTAAAACAAAAAAAGTTTCGTGAATGATTTCACCACCATACTATAAGGTAATGTAGTTATCACTTCTCTTAACAAACAAAAATTGGAAAAAATATTCTTTCCTTTCTCGTGAAAAAAGATATGGTATGTGACGTTAGTTATTGCAAAAAAAAAAAGCTTGAACAAACCAGTAAATAGAAATGTTCAGGCAACACATGGCGACAGCAACGCTACCTAAATGCACAGAACAGAACTAAATGCGTAATTCTTTTTTTTGTTCGAAAACAAACTCATTATCTGAACAGCGATTATTCCGCATAAATTGACTGAATGTTTTTTTTGTGCTTCGATCTTTAACTAAACACGGAATGGAGAAAAAACTATTTGCACAAAACAATTTTGTTAAATTTGTTTCTAAACGTGATTCATGCAAATAGTATAATTAATTGTACACTCGTCGACAAGAAAATGTTTAAACTTTGCGAACATTTAAAAGCGAAGGCAATTTAAACGTATATGCCTGCCCGCAAGTGGCTTTCTTTAACTTACAAAATTTTTATTTTATGCTGAAATTTTTACTTGAAATTATAAATAAGGCTGGGAGCAGGCGCTGATACTGATACCATTATTGGCTCCAACTGTACTAACTGGATAGCATCACAGTTACTAAGCTTAGAGTTTTGTCACTAACTCGTCTCACGCCTACATCTTCATATATCTTCATTACAGTTGCGTCTTCTTTAAGACCGTTTATCGTCAAACATTAAATCGGCAAAATAAATTCAATTCAAAAAAATTCTGGAGTTAGCAAATTTAACTCATTAATAAAATTAATTTTATATGCAGTTTTGTAACACTCAATATACTAACCTTTTATGCGGCAATTAATATAGTCTGCTGGACCTAGTCATAACTAAGGTTTATGTTTGGGAAAGCCTTTCATGTTCTGCAGTTACCGGAACTTTTTGATTCCATTTGATCTCGTGATGATTACGCACAAACGTTACGCAATTATGTTATTCCAGGACATCAAGTATTCAAACTCAATATGATGAAAAGTACTGAAATATTTTTGTAAAATCATGTGGCTCCCAGATTGTCCGCGATTTTTTTTTTAATGCAGCCTTCCGGAATAAATTACATAGAAGAATTCAATTTGATTGTGTACCTTGTCATATTTTATAGTATATAGGTTTAATTAGTGAAGATTGTGTGCAACGTTTTGACTACTGTGAACGAAGTTTTTAAAGACAAGGAGAGAGAGAGAGAGAGAGAGAGAGAGAGAGAGTTATTGTGAGAGAGAGAGAGTGAGTGGGAGAAGGGGGGAATAGACTCATATATTTAGAGACAAACGTTTAAATAGTTAAACGTGGTTTCACAAACGCATCACCGCGCGATTCTGGGTAACCCATTCATTATACATCAGTCGGGACAGAGACATAGATAGAGTGACACACAGATAAACAGAGATAGGTGCATATACTACAGAGATATCCAGATTAACAAGGATGACAAAGATGGCAGTAGTAAGAGCTGACGTGTAGCTGGGAGTATAGACATAGGTGCGTATCAGTACTACAGTTCACGTTCTCACGGCATTACCGTTTGATGCGCTTACCGCAAATCGAGTTTTCCCTTTCTTCTAGTGTGATATTCGTTCATCATGATTCGTTCATTTATATACACAACTGCAATACAAGTACTGGATTTCTGTACGTTGAAATATTATTATAATAAATAAATGAATTAATAAATCTTATATTGAAAATAATTAATTTTTATTGTAATTTGGTAATAAATATTCGGATAAAATACGTTACCTCTTAATACTAATACTAAATACATGTCAGCCAAATTAAGTCCAATGACATCCTTTAGTTAGTTCTGGTGTTCTTAACTAAACACTCTCACATGCGCACAATCCTCTGCTTTTATATAAAAAAACACTACATAATTTCGAATGGCTTTGTTCTCTTCAGTCTTCGGAACACATGTTGATTGTCCAGCCGCTGAAGAACTTCTGCATTTTCGTGGAGGTGAAGCCTTTCTTCATGCTTCTTCGCAAACCTTTTAATCTCTTCTTTAATTGTTGGAATACCTAGACCTCTGTGGATATCGGCGTTACCGTGGTGCATTCACCATGGTCCGCAAAACTTTGTTTTGGAATGTTTGTATTATCCTGATCTTACAATCTTTCGCGTACCCCCAGAGTTGAATTCCATACAGCCAGGTGGGTTTAATTATCTGATCAGATCAGAGTTTTACTGTATAAAGACAGGTTGGAATGTTTTCCTAAGAGGCATTTATATCGTCGGAATTTTATGTTAAGTTCCTCTTTTCTTCTTTTTTACATGCTCTTTCCATCTCAGTTTGGTATCCAATGTCATACCCAGGTATTTGGTTTTTTTTCATAAGGTGTTACCGTTCTATTTATAACCAATGATGGAAGATTATTCAATCTTTTATTGGTGAAATTAATGTGTGCCGACTTGGCTTTGTTAAGTTTAATTTTCCATTTTTGGTCCATTCATATATGGTATTGCTAGCTTTCTGCAATAATCGGGTTGAAACAACTTCATCTTGCCCTGCTGTATGCAAAGGTGTATCATCAGCGAAAGTAGTTCTGTTGCGCATGAAACAAAACCTCTTCAGTTATTTAGTGTCTTGGTCATATGCATTCTTCTTTTTGCTGTTTCATGCAGTTTTTTATAATTTCCTCACACTTGTAATATCTGTTTACATTAATGACCAAAGCGTGATTAATTTTATGGTTAATTTATGGTATAGTGTTTACTTTGTTAAGAAATTACGGTTTGATTGTGTCCCACTTCCTCTTTAACTGGCTGGGAACCATCGCTCAGGAACAGTAAATCTGCCGTAGCTGGGTGCCGTCGGGTCCCAGGTTTCCACGCCTTTTTGTGGAAGTATGTCACGTCGTCTACAACCCACAGAAATGGAATGAATCCACGGTTCATTACTCATGCTGATAGGACTCCATACTTTTCCGTGGAGAAGCTTCAGAAGAAGCCATAAACCCGCTGCTTCAGACAAAAGAAGTTTCTCAGTGGCGCAGCCACTCAGTTACAAGTCTAGCCTTCTTCGACATTTTTGGTTGTTTGTACATAGAGAGAACCCGCAAACTGACTTCTTACTTCTTAAGAGGTATTAGAGATAAGTTGATGGTTGGTCTTACAGACCAGTTTTAACATGTTAAATTCAATTAAAAAAAACCGTTGGGGTGAGTGAGTCCACAGTGCGGTCAGACGACATGGAAATCTAACCACAATATGGCGACATTTCCACCCCAAATTAAATTAAATTATGTTTTCCCAAAATGAGACTCTACCATTTCTCCCCACTCCAAGTGCATCACAACTCCATCGCATCCTTAATAAACATAACTTACGTCTACTGTACGGCAGGCTAGTGGAGGGGAAAGAGGGCGGGCTGTCCTAGCTCCCTTCAACATGGGGGAACATATAAGTTCTAACAAATCTATGTTCGAAGGCTTTCACGGATGGTGTCAGTTGAACTTAAACTATCTGCCGGGCTGTTTGGCCGTGGTCCAAGGTTTTCAATTAAAACCAAATGTTTCAGCAGCACCACTGGCTGCCTTCTTCAGTGGAAATATCGAGTCTACCTAATGGGGGTGTCGTACGTCAGGCCCACAGTACTGTGGTGAAGGCTAAAGATGTCCCGCGATGCTACCTGTACTTATAAATAAATGAATTTATAACTTATATTAATGAATTTATAAATCCAGGTAGCACCGCGGGACATCTTTATCCTTCACCACAGTACTGTGGGCCTGACGTACGACGCCCCCGTTAGGTAGACTCGATACTTCCACTGAAGAAGGCAGCCAGTGGTGCTGCTGAAACGTTTGGTTTCAATAAAAAACGTGGACCACGGCCAAACATCCCGGCAGATGGTTTAGTCCAAGTTCTAACAAAGTTTCACAAGCACCCCTTATGTTCACATTACACCCTATAGGCCTAACTGAAAATGTTTCGTTTGTACTCAGAAAATGGGTTACTTGTGTAACGAGGAAACGATTCTGAATTGATTTAACATTCTTGATTTTATGGCATATTAACACTAAAATTCTTTATGGAAGCCTCTGACAATAATTCAGTATCGGCAGAGAAGTTCAACTGTGTATATGGTGACTCTGATTTTTCGTGTTATACTAGGTGTGATCAAAAAGTATCATGATTGATACTAGCAATGCCAAGTCAGTTGACTTGGCTCTAAAAAAGCGACACATGCCTTTACTTTACAGTATACTGATTACTCGGTATAAGTTTAATGATAAGAGCCAATCTGGTTTGTTTACAAACGCTCATTATTCTGTTGTGTGTTAATCTCATTTGGGGCATTTACCATGTCAAAGAAAATTGATCAGAGAAATTGTATCAGATTTTGTCAAAACGTTGGTGAAACATGTAAAGATACATTTGAAAAGTTACAAAAAGTTTATGGGGAAAATTGTATAAGTCGTACACAGGTTTATGTGTGGTTCAAGCGTTTTAAAGATTGGCGTGAAAGTGCTGAGAGTGACGAGCGTTCAGGAAGGCCTTTAACCAGCAAGACTGACCACAACGTTGAGCTGTGCGAGAAAACCGCCGAATCACCATTCGTGAGCTAGCAAATGATTTGAATATTAGTTTCGGATCAGTTCAGTCCATTCTTACTGATGAGTTGGGATTGAGATGTGTTTCTGCAAAGTTTGTACCAAACGTTTTGACAGCTGACCAAAAAGCTGCCCGGGTTTCAGTCGCTCAAGACGTGCTTGAATGTGCTAAAAACGATGAGAGCTTCATTAAATCGATCGTAACGGGTGATGAATCATGGATTTATTGATACGATCCAGAAACTAAGGCCCAGTGTTCAGTGTGGAAGATGCCAAATTCTCCAAGACCAAAAAGGGTAAAACAGAACCGAAGCAAAGTCAAGACCATGCTCACAGTTTTCTTTGATCACAAGGAGATTGTTCATCATGAATTTGCTCCACCAGGCCAAACAGTAAACCAGTACTACTACTTTTCTGTTTTGAGGTGATTGTGGGATGCAATTCGACGAAAAAGATAACAGTTGCATCAGAATGGTGAATGGTGCTTCAACACGACAATGTACCCGCCCACACGTCACATGCTGTTGACCATTTTCTTGCTAAACACAATATTCCACAGCTTCACCATTCTCCATATTCGCCAAATATGTCTCCCTGTGACTTTTTTCTCTTTTCGTAGATAAAAAAATCAATTGAAAGCGAGATAAATTCAAGACATAGAAGAGATAAAAGAAAATGCGACGGGAGAACTTAAGGTCTTACTGAAGATGACTTAAAACATGCTTCGAACAGTTGAGAAAGCGTAGGAAGACGTGTGTGGCTTCGGAAGGGGACTATTTTGAAGGAGACAAGTTACAAATCTGTAACTGTTGTATATTTATGTAAATAAAATCAATCCTGATACATTTTTATCACGCCTCGTACATATTCTTTCCCCTGTTTCATTAAAGTCTATAAATCAGATATACTAGAGCAGCAGATATTACTATAAATAATTAGTACAATATTTAGTTGCTTATTTTACTAATAAACTAAACTATCCTAATACTAATAAACTATAAAATATTCACATATATAAAAATAACCATAGCTGAGGCTTCGAAAAAATCCCCCCGCCCCATCCACTCAAAAGAACCGCCTTTAAACTTCAACGACTGCAGTAGACAGCAAAATTAGAGAAACAAAAATACAGACAGTATGAAGTTGTTAAATTAACTTATTAAGGCTTACCTTGATTTACAAATCCTTATGCCGTCCACAGCGTGTAGATTGGCTGCAGCTCGCCCACCGGGTTGTCTTCTTCCTTCCGTAGCACTGCACAACACTTCACCAAAATATACACTCGACACTGAACACTGTACACTGTCTACGGTATTCATTTACCAAAGTCACCTTACAGCTCTGTTGTCTTCATATCGTAAAAAAAAATTGGCTGTATCACAGATATACAGTAAACTGGAAAACGTGTTATATGGATTAAGTGGATGACTATAATCAGCATAAGGTGAGACTAATGACTTGTCATAAACTCCAAGAATAGGTTCTTACTGCTATGTATATAAAGTTAATGAACACTATTTGTATTAGTATGGTCCTAATAAAGTCACAGAGTACTTTTTTCTCTCGTGTTATTTGGGCAGAAGAAGATTATAACGATAAAATGTCTAAATAAAATTTTTTTTTGTAAGTGGACGGTGTAACGAGGGTTGCTGACAGATATACGATGGCTCGGTAACAGGTTGTTCAATACAAGGGAAGGCAGGGTTTAGGCGAACAATGCCTAAAGTCGCAGCAGATGTACGGTGAAGCGAATTGCGGGTGACGCGCAACGGCCCAAGATAGACAAAGGCGAAATATATCACTAAGAAGAAACAATAGATAGGAAAAGCCTGACTTGAGTAGACAATACGCGTGCACTTTGAACGAACGACGGGACGTCTAGCTTTACCAGAAGGGTAAGCGACGAAGAAAGGCTTGGAGAGCAAGATATAGCAGCTGTCTGGAATACTCAGAATTGACCACACTCGTGGTGGGAACGACTAGGAGAAACTAGTTGACAATACGAGCAATTGGTCACGGGTAAGAAGCAGGACACATGGCGAACAAAAAGAGCAGATGAAAAGGGCCACACAACAATTAAATGCACTGTATCTATCAAGGACAAGTACGCCAAAATACGAGGGTGATAGACAGCCGTGAAATTGGTCATCCGACTCAAACGATGGGGTGGAGCCAACCATGAACTTGTAAGGGCGGAGTAACTTGTGGGGGTACAAGGAGGGACTTTCTCAAGGAATATAGAGAAAGAACCAATGGAAACGAAGCTGAAGTACGGAAAAGGACTTAAGTGGGGAAGAGTAAGAAAATAGTGGAAAAATTAGAGGAAATGATAAATGCACAGGACGAGGGTGAGTATGAGGAGTCTTTACAAAATTTTCGAGAGAGTCTTTACTAAAAACGTCGGGAGTCGATAACTAAAGTTACGGAGAGTCGATGAAGTTCGTTATAATGATTCGGAGTAGTGACTAAAACACTTAAAAGTTTTTACTAAAAACGTTCGTAAGTCGATAACTAAGGTTACGGAGAGTCGGTGAAGTTCGTTATAATGATTCGGAGTAGTGACTAAACACTTAGAGAGTCGAGCTAAAATTTACGGAAATTAGAAGTAACGGTTTGGATAGTTTACTTAGAATCAAGTGATGTCATCAATAAAACGATCTGTGAAATGAAAATAAATGTATAATTCGGAGTAGTGACTAAACACTTAGAGAGTCGAGCTAAAATTTACGGAAATTCGAAGTAACGGTTCGGATAGTTTACTTAGAATCAAGTGATGTCATCAATAAAACGATCTGTGAAGTGAAAATAAATGTATAATAGTGAAAGTGTATACGTGTAAATTACTTCATGTAAGAGTTACATTCCTTATGCACGCAATGAGACAGTCTTCAACGCAACTGAAGGAGCGTCTACATCTCCATACGCTGAATTAAGTAGTAGAGAGAGAAAGAGAGAGTCCAGAATGACGACGCGCCGTAGTTTATGGAATACGTACTCAAAGTAAATTTTTTATGTATTAATTTTATTTCTAAATCACCTGTCTGTCTCTCTAAAAGAATCCACATAAAGAATTTCATAATATAGGATATACTCATTTAAAACTTACTTATAAATGATAAAATCACAGTGTTTTAAAATTATAGAGAATTATAGACAGCACATTACAATGAATCCATTTAAAATTATACTTTATAATGAAATGAGTAATTAGTTTGTAAGAAGTAATTCATGTTTTAATGATACTATGATACTCAAAAGTAATATTAGGATAAAAGGAATACTGAAGTGTGAAGAGATATTTTAGTTTCTTTTATAATTGTTTTTTATTGGTAGAAATAATGTATTAAAATAATTCTTAATAACCAATTGTTAATCAAATTTGTATTATGATACCAATAACAATAATCGTTAACATAATAAATGTAGTAGTATACAGACAAACCCGTCTTATATATTTATTGAAGAAAACCATATTAAATTAATCATTAGAATTAGCTGTCAATTCCTTCCAAGTAATATTAAATAATAGAGTAATATAACCTGTGATTACATAACTACTGATGAATAAATTATTATTACAATTAAAAACCCTGAGATAGTAAACGTTGACAATTAATATTAGCATTGCATTTGACGCCCACACTAGGGAACAAAAATAAGAGTAATATTTGGTGCTCCAACAACGCGGGGCTATATAAAGTAAAGATTTACATAATTAAGATAATCAATTAATTTATGCAAGTAAATTTGCATAAAAAATATCAGAGTTATATTAGGCGCCCAGAACGCGGGGCGTAAAAGGAATCAACTCCTTAATCCTTAATAAGATAAGACAATATGAAAGCTCGCATACTCGGTGTTGCGTGATGTAATTTTTTGAAACAAAATAAAAAATTCGCCTCAGTACTAGATTATTACCTACCGACTTCCTAAGACCATCATAACCATTAGAAGAAGATATGAGGCATTGGAACGAACTAGAATAAGTTAAAGGAATAAGCAATCAAGATGGCGACGGAAGAAATTGTTTATCCATCTTCTTGTAAGAATAAAAGATGTAATTTTGGAACAGTCAAAGTGTCAGAGACTATTAGCATCACTGATAGTTTTGATAACCTTTGATGATTACCATGATGATGACATACTTTAACAGAAAACGAAACGATAAGACAACAGTACGTCTGAAGGAAGACCAGACTGAGCAGATTACAGTAGGATACCCGAATCCAGTGTTAGGAAGCAGTACCAGTCGGATTTAGATCAAGAACCCCATGGCTACCGTCAGCAGCGTACTCAACAGACCAGTCTCTGAAGGAGGAGGATGGGTGTAAAATCTGACAACTATTTGGTTGTAGGAGGTACAAGAAATATTACACTGTTGAAATTAAACAAATGAAGCAATGGCACTCCAAAATGACATTTATCGAGAGTAAAAAACCTGTATTAGTAGAAATATAAGAATTTTATAGAAGAAAGAAAATTTTCAGTCTATTTAGGTTGGCAACTGAATCGGGGGACTAAATTCGAAAGCGCTTAACGACAACCATTTGACGTAGTGGATATCAACGTTTTCTTTTGAATATCTTGTTATTTGAATTAGCAGTCTCTGAAATTCCAACATTGTCGTGTTTACTTGCTAAACTCCTACTTCTCATGTTCCGGACAAGGTCTTTCAGTGTTTCCACCATTTTCAAGTCCTAAAATGGTGGAAGCACTGAAAGGCCTCGTCCGAATCATGACAAGTAGCAGTTTAGCAAGTAAACACGACAAAGTTGTAATTTTCTTTCTTACATGAAATGATATTTAGTTCCATTAGTTGTACGGGTAACGGCCTAAACAGAGAGATGTTACTAGGCAAGGGCGCCACGCGCTTTTTTTAGACTATATTGAAATGTTATATTGAAAGTTTAACCGTATTGAAGTGTTTCTCAAATTTCATAAAAATAGTAACTTCTATGTTGTACGAAGGCTTACACGGTCGGTGTCATTTTGATTAAAAATTAACTCCTGGGCTGTTTGGCCGTGATCCAAAGTTTCTGACAAAACCAGACGTTTTGGCAGTACCACTGACTGCCATCTTCAGTGGAAACGAGTCAACGCTAACGTGGGATGTTGTACGGTACGTTAGGACCACAGTCGTACAACATCCCACGTTAGCGATTACTCGTTTTCACTGAAGATGACAGTCAGTGGTACTGCCGAAACGTCTGGTTTTGTCAGAAACTTTGGAACACGGCCAAACAGCCCGGGAGTTAATTTTAATCAACAGTAACTTTTACATTGAACATATCAAAATAGGAAACAGGCAGAAGCGAATAAATTACAACTGACAACTGAAAAATGCAAAATATTCTTGTAAAGAATATTCGTGCATCTAACGCACTGATATTTGTTTTTAAAAGTTCTTTACAACTCGAGTTAAAAAGTGTTTTTGTTGTTATAGACTAAACCGTCTTCTCTGAAAATTCTGAGCGACTTGAAAACGCTTTAACAACCGAAACGTACCAAAAAAATTGAACCAGAATATTAACAATTCTGTTCGGTAAAAAAAATTTGTCACAATAACGGTGTAATCAAATTTCTTATTTAGGATAATTAACGTTGTTTTCAGATGTAACTTCAAATCTGATTCGAACTAATCGAACAGGCAGTTGTGGAATATGTTTTTTAAATATTTATATATTTTTATTTGTGAAAACAGTGCCTGAAAAAGTTCATATATTTTTAAGTTTTGTAAAACATGGTTTATCATTACTTCAGTCATTCACATGCAAATAGCATTCAACTCAAATAAAGATACAAGAAGAAGGAGAAAAGTCAAGACCAACACCACCCAAACCATACGACACAATACATAAACTACGACCGCAGAAACGATTCCCATTCACACTTTGTGTAGGCCTACACAGAACACAAACATTCTTTCCATATGACAAACCAAGCTGTTAACATAATTACGTACACAAATGGCCAGTATGTATACATAACTGTTTTGGTTCATGGTGTATACTTATCTTGTGTACAATTTATAATATACTTTAGTCAGTATTTCTAAATCAACTGTTCTCACAATTAAAACAACTTCCAATCATTACTGAAAAGAAAAATATTTACACATTCTATTAACTGTAATATCTTTAAATAAGTACACTGCAAGTAGGTTTATTTTCACCTGACGCACGTTTCACAGAAGTTATTCTGTATCTTCAGAGGTTTGTTTGAATTGTAGTTGTAATTACAATAATCGTAAGCGAAACATTCAAACAAACCTCTGATGATACAGAATAATTTCTGTGAAACGTGCGTCAGGTGAAAATAAACCTACTTGCAGTGTATTCATTTGAAGATATTACATGGGAGACCTGTAGGAAACTCAACGAGTTAGCCTACTTACAAAGGAATAATTCTATTAACTATATAATTAATACTTATTTTATGCACTGGTATTTAAATGTTAGGAAATTGTTTTTAACGATTATGAAAAGTTTAAATTGGGACTCCACTTGATATATTTAATTCTGATGGTACATTCTGGTTTTGAAACTTTTTTCAAATCACTTCCAAAGTTTTCATGAATTGGTTGTTTCCATAGTCATTTGAAAATAATTTCAAACTAGAAACACTTCTCATTACTGAAAACATTGTTTTGATAAGTGTCATATTTATACGATCTAAAACCTAAATTTAGATTCTAAATCGGGCAAAGTAATTCTAGTGTTTTTAAAGTTAGATTTTTCGTTTTACTGTTTCGCGAAGAACTTACGCAATTTAGTTTTTGGTAGAAGTAGGTTATTTTTTGTAACACCTGAAGAAAGAAAAGTAGAAAATTTGCTTATCAACAAAAGTGACGATACAATAAGAACATAGAAAGATACTGAAATTATGTCTTAATGAGTTCAGAGTCTAGTTTTAAATCGCGTGGTTAAAGAATCATAGCTTTGTTTGTAAAGTTAAGCTTCGCATGCGTAACTACAAAATGCTGGTTGGATGACCACACGATGGCTCTGTCGGGAGCTTTAATGATATCAGTTTTTGGCGCGATATTGTTGCGAGAACAAAGTTGATTATCAGGGACACGATGTAATATTCTGTGCATTATAAAATTATACGTAGGCCTAAAATAGGGCTGTAAGCTTTAATATAACTTGCATTAAAGTCCTAATAAGTTTCGATGACAACAAATCTAAGATTAATTTAAATTCTAAGATCTATTTTAAGTTCAGAAAGTGTCTACGAATTTCTTCATTCAATTTTTGGACTCAAGTGATGAATAAAATATAGATAATTGTCAAAATAAGCTAACACTGTAGACACAGAAATTCCTTGACTTAATAATGTATAGAACGGACGTTTCTCGTAATCAAAGGTAAACGTATAAGGTTAAATAACTATATTAAAGTTAATTATGTATTTTCACGCTCGCGCGTGTGTGTGTGTGTGTGTGCGCGCATAGCAAATATAATTATTAAACCATAACAAAATTGCTCATTAACACATGCATTCCTATGATTCATTCAGTAAGTCTGTTAAGTACCAAATTCTAAAATGACAGGATAGAATTTCTTTTCTGTTTCGACACATTTTTACTACAAGATCTCTTTTAAAAATAATTGGTCCACAAATAAATTTTGAATGCTAGTTACGGCTGTGACTGAAATTAGTTAAATTATTCAATTTAAATTAGTTTAAACATTTTCAATTTCAATTTGTTTTCTTCAACGTCTAAAAACATAACTATAGTTAAAAACGCATTGCCTTTAGTTTCAGAATCCTTATAACAAAGGGTGACTTTAAGAAATAAGAATTCTTTTTCCTTTTGTATAGAAAATGATTTTTTTAGACACATGGCTACTTTATGCTTAATGATACCCAGAAAAATTTTTACTGAAGTTAAAATAATAATGTAAATCTGTTCTATCATTAACTAAAAATAATTTCAATGTCTTTCAACTGAATGTTGAATTCCGTCCGGTTTGTCTCAAAAAATTCCGTTTAAGGGTGTCATATCGAAAAAATTTTATATTTTTAATAATGTTATAATTATATATTATTATATCATATAATTAAATGACATCGAAAGTTATTTTATTACAAAAACGTTGAATAGAAAAATATTTTATGTAGATATGCTTTAAGCTTACTTGAAATTACGTATTGTCAGCTGACTTGAATATTGGTATTTTTTTTTATAAAGTTAATGAATTGTTGACAACATTTTATGATTTTAATTATATTTTTTTCTGTTGATTACAACCGCCGTCGCACAAATACAAAATTCGAAAACAAAATTAAGATTTCTTTCGGGTTTAGTCAAATTATTCTGTACCTCTTTAATACTCGAACACGATTAAGATTCGATGCTTACTAGTGCAGCAGATTCGATGCCCTCCAATTCGGAGAACTGGCCTTCCCTTTCTCGTACAAAGTACACACACTACTTGGACTGGCTGACGTAATCGTGCACCGTATTACTACGAAATCCAATTTTTTTTGTTTAAGGTAATGTAATACAAGACAATTTTTCAAAGCATTGAATAGTTAGGCCTATTTTATAAAATTCGAAACGTTCTCGGATTATATTTATTCTTATTTAGAAATATTTTGCAGTGAAAACGCAATTTAGTCTCTTGAAAACTTAAGTTTTCTAGAACCTTCCATTTGACTTCCATTTGACAAACAGAAGATTCGGCTTTCGGTGTTTATTCTATTTGTTGCGAACCGTTTCAAACACACTAATTAATCAATTGTTAACTATTAAAATCACCGTTTACGGGTTAATCCTTTTGAAGAGGGGACCAAGTCTATTTTCAGATGACTTTATACGTTAAAAAAATGTAATTTTATAACAAGAAAATGTAAAGTATCTTTAAATTTTAGCTTTCTTTTTTAAAGTCAAAAAACTATATTTCTTTAATACAATTTTTGTACCTAATTAATTAAGGGACTTAAATAACTCTTAATACTGGCTAATATTAGGTGCACAGAAATTTCTAAATTTAATAAAGATTAATAAAATTCGGAACGAAACGTTAATTATTTTGTAATAAGAGTTGAAAAGTCAAAAAGTTAATGTACTTTAACATTTCCTTTTGTTCTTATGTTGTAATCAATTGTATAATATAATAACAATATAATGTTTAATCTTAATTGTTGACGTCTTGACATATTTCGGCTTAGGACAATGGACCTGTTTCGAAGTTTCATTGTTTAATATTAATTTAATTATAAGATAGTGTAAAACCATTAGTAAAAAATTTCTCAAATAATTTATATTCCGATGAACTATGTTCTCAGATAAATCTGTTTAAATAGAAAAACAGTTTTTTAAATTATAATTTTTTGTGTTAAATTATATTTTATAGAACAGTATAGGTTCCCTTACTTTTCAAATTTAATTGAAAATTTTTCTTTGGAAAAAATATTTTTTATACCATTAGTGTTTGAAAATGAAACGTTTCTGATTTATTTCATTGTCACTTTTAAAATAGGAATAGGGTTAGAAGGAGATTAAATAATTTTTTTTAAAAGAAATACCTGAAATTTAATGACGACCTTACCGTTGTCTGTAGCGACCACCGAACTGCGCAGCAACTAACGCGGAAATGAGGACGAGACCAAGGTTGTTCCCATAGACGTCGCCTTTGTCTTGGTCGCTGCTGAAGGCAGTGGATGACGTCGGTGACTGCAGATGTCAATAGAGTTACCCGAAAGTCGAGACATTTATTTACAAAAAATTTTTTGAAATTTTTGTGAGTGAGCAAATATCTGTGATCGGGTGTTAAAAAAAAGTTTATTTCTAAAATCGAGTACTATTAACTTTAGTCAAAAAAAGTTTATTTCTAAAATCGAGTACTATTAACTTTAGTCAACGTAGAAATAGTTTTTAGTAGACTATTAATTAACTGAACCGATGACGTCAAAGACAAAAGAATGTAACATTTATATGGCCGCGTGTAAACGACGTTATAGAGTTGTATGGCATAAAAAGGGCTTTGGCTATTGCTGATGTTTCCAACCTTTACATTTTTACTTCCATGTTCCGTAAGGAAATGGAAGCATGATGAACGCGAAAAAAATCGTGTTCGAGATAAGGGCTGATTCTGATTGTGCTACCCTCAAAACCTGAAGAAAAGTCATTTTCTGAAAATTGTCTGTGTGTGTATACGGGTGTAGAATTTTTTTATGGCAAACTTTAACTGCCTAAAAATCAAACAGAATCAACTAATTTTTTGCACATATTTTTGATTTTGGTAAAGATCGGTTAAGGGAAAGGTGTAGTTTACCTGCAGCGTTTTACGTTTTAACAAGAATAAAGTATTTAATTCTGATAAATAAAGTATCCTGAAAAGAGGTCATAATAATCCACTGTAGAAACGTAGATGAAATATCTGTAAATGACAAGGGTAGTTGAAGGGGAGGGAGCAATTTTTTGTATTATGTTATAAATTTATTCGACCGAAAACTTAAAATAAATTCAATAAAATATTAACAATTGATATCGTTCCATGTAAACAAAACATCGTAACCTATTATATATTTGTAAATATAATAATTTTCGTTTTCAGAAATTCACAGATTACAAACGCTGGGCGGTATTCGCTTTCTTTCGCGTTGTTTAAATAAAAGATAACTTAATCAAATTAATTCTTTATTTTTAAAATACTATGTACAATTCGTTTCTGATTAGTCTATCTTTCTCAGCGTTTTTACTCAAAGCATGCTGATAATTTCAGTTTCGTTCTGAGTGTACATATTACAAATAATTTTATAATTAATTAGAACATGGAAGTCATGTATGGTTCTTCATACCGATTTTTTAATTATAAAATATTACATTCAAAAAATTTATTTAATTTTCGTTGTGACACTAGCCCGATTTTATTACGATCGCAGAAACGAGGATTTTGCGACCTATGGGAGCTCCTTCCTGCCCGGGGAGGAGAGATCAGGTTCCAATTGAAACTTGTCTAACCGAATTTTATCCTGTAATTTATACCTTAACTCTCCTAACCGTGCCTTTTTCTGACTTCACTAAGGTATCAGTGAAACACGTAAGGTAAAATATCGCGTGTTCAGAACGCCAGAGAAAAACCGTCTGAAAGTACGTGCTGGCAGCTGTATTTTAGCTGTATTATACGTGCAGACAAAACCAATTTTAGAAAAATATGAGTGAGAAAGACTTCAGTAAAATTATTTTCCGAGCTCTGGGCTGTGGTCCTCTTCTTGTAGAGTCAAATCAATTGTCGGCCAATTAGATAGCAGCACGCACCCGAACGGTGACGGTTCACGCACTGTAAGTGTGACGGTTTGGGATTGCGTCGTCATTTAGTCGCCAGAGGAGCAGAACCACTGAAGATGACTGCCGCAGCTGCAGTCAAAACGTTTGGCTCTACAAGAAGAGGATCACGGCTCAACAGCCCGGAAAATAATTTTACTGAAGATGACTACGTCCCTAAAAGCTTCAACGTAGTGAGAAGGACTGCTCAACTCAAAATTCTTGTCGATGCCCGGAAACAAATATTACTTTGTGTCTCTAGATTGGGAGGTTAAAGCGAAGGGTCTGGTTTTAATCATTTACGTAAAACCCTTACAGCAAAATTGAAACACAGACGTGTGGGAAGGAACGAAAAGTGATTGTTATTAGAAAAGGTAAAACAACTCTGTTTGAATAAAAAGCAGTTATGGAAATAAGTAAATGATTAATACAAACTGTGGAACATGGAAATAAATATAGAAATAACGTGGTACCTGGATTTTGAGTAACTACTAGGAATTTGAATTTGATACCAACATATACACCACAATGCAGGTTTTTAGGAGTTATAATAATAACTCAGATGGCACTAGTGAGTATTTGAAGGTAAAATCAAACCCAGAAAGGAGCTTTACTCAGAAACTATAATTTTAAATAACTAATAATAATTGTGTCCTTTTAATAATTGTAAAGGGAAGGAATGAATGAAGGAAGGAATGGGTAATGAATTAACATATTACCATATTAGCATATGGTGACTACATTCTGTAAGAATAAATTTCAGAAGACTAATTTATAGTTTTAAGACCCGGAAAACAGGTTGCATTTGGATATGCATTTGTTAAATCGATTTTGCAAAGATGCTGGATTACAAATACCCACACTTAAGACCAAGGTGATGGTTTTTCATGGAACTGATACCGTACAGCCAAAAATTGTTATAGATGGTACTGTCACGGAACCAGTCAGCAATTTTAAATACCTGGGCTGCAGTGTGTCTTATAATAAAAGCAACGACGTTGTGGATAAGTTGCATAAATTCAACCTTATATGAGGGACCATCAGGCGAACTTTTAATTAAGCAAGTAAAGAAACACACCTAAAATTCTACAAGGTGATGGCACTTTCAAGGCTAGGCCAGTCACATCCAAGCGGCTGAAATGAGATTTCTCAGGTACGTGGAAGGGTATACTCTCCATGATCGTAGAAGGAACACAGATATACGGCAGGAACTATATATTATTATGTGTACACTCGACAGGATTTCCCAGTATCGTCTAAATTGGTGGGAACATCTTTGCCGAATGGATGACTGCCGCATCCCCAAACAACTGTGGAACATTAAGTCGAGGGGATGGAGAGGTGTAGGACGTCCGAGGAAGCACTGGAGTGACCAGCTTTAATCTTTGCCTGTTTGAGACCGGAACAAACCATCTTGGGTTTAATCCTTGGAGATGATTATGATGATGAAGATAAAAAAGTCATGTGTGAGAGGTAGTGAAAGCAGCCAATATTGTACGATCCTATAAAACGCACACTGGAAGACAGATTAATTTGAAAAGGTTTTGAAGGGTAATGTAAAACTGGAAAATACTAGAGAGATAGAAGTCATAATAAAGGACACAAGACCGCCAGAAGGAAACGGAAAATTAGGGCGACAAACGGTAGTAAATTGCAAGAAAGTTGCCAAAACACACACAGTTATTATTATTCCTAGGCAAGGAAGGAGAGACCATTAGGGTAAAATTTACATTGAGCAATATTATGCTTTAATCTGAATGACTTAACATTTTATGCATATATAGTAATAGCAAATTTTCTCAATTCTTTGTTATACGTATTTCGGCCTTCGAAGACTGAATGTAAAGGAACTGGACATAGTATTCGCATCATCTCGCGGGCTGAAATGTTACAAGACGACGTGCGTCTCGAACGCTGACTACATTTTCTCCGTTAACGTAGATTTAGTCTCGTCCGTCTGAACGCAGTTTTAATATGCATAAGCTACTTACCGTACCGAACAAGCTGGAGTGACGAAAAGCTCCCTAGCTTGTGAAAACTTTTTGTCAATTCATGAATATCCCTCGTTTCCATTAATGTTTCACTGAATCTTGTATTTTGTAAAAAAATTTAAACCAACGATTTTTATTCAATTCGAATCTCGCGCACCATTTTATACAGATCTCCCTCGCTATCAGATCTCTTTTTCAGTACTTTGAGAGTTCATCTCAGTACTGACTTTTAACCACTTGGCAAGTTTTAAAAACTTGTCATGTTTCATTTCTTTTGTTTTATCAAATCGTATCTCAATCTACACTTTTCTGCTATAATAAATGTAATGATTTCTTTGTTTTGAGCTGTTTGAACGAAATGTATATTACATTTATATAGAACTGATGATATTTATTTTTACAAAGAAGCAAACAGTTTCCTTATTCCAATTTTAGAATTGCAATTGCTTTAGGTTTGTTTTTTGACACGAATAACGAAAAAACGGTTTTGATCGTTAGCCATTTCTTAATGAACTTAAGTAGAATCTTATGTACGTAATCATTTATTTAGTTTACTTTATAAAATATATAATATTGCTACAATCTAAAGTTCAATATAGATTGTGCTGCATTCTGTGTGGCCAGAGGAAGAGTGGATGCTAACATAATCCTATACTTAGTTTATAATACTAGGCAGAAGACGAATAGACATATTACGGTATCCGAAGCGGGAGAGGCCAATTGTGATCTGCAAGACAATCCTGCCTCAAGAACCATTCAAGCAGCTGTCGAAATTGGATTCATCAGTTGCTTGAGTATTCATTCCACAAGCTGGGATGTTCCATATTTACTGGAATAATCCGACCCAGATAAACACGTAGGGAGAAACTCCTCACACAGATTACAATCGTAACGTTAGGCAGCGAGGACTTTATGGGTATTGTATGTTAAGGCAATCATAATGAAGATGTCTTATGTTAAAGAAAATAAATATGTCTTTTTGAAAATACTGTTATCAGATGTGATGGTAAGGTCATCATGTACAAGTGGAACTACAGACATGTAAACAGTATTTTAATCTGCTAATTCTGTACATACAGGTAACTACAAAAGTAACAACAGAAAACACTTGATGATAGTTTTACTTGTTTAGAACTCAATGTTTCTGGAAGTTAAGAACTTCTTTTTTTCTTGTAAAGCTAATTTTGCCTACTGTATCCCAGTGTAAAAACACTGTAATACTAGAATAATGGTTGATTAGTAGAAGGTTAGTCTAGAACGGAAGTCCTCATTCGATTGATAAGAATTCGTTGTGAGAATGGGAGAGTGGTGGTGCGTAAAGACTTCTGCTTGCGTCACTAGAACGAGAGGTTGGAGACTGAGTTGGAAAAGCAACTGAGGTAGCATACCTATCTGTAAACGTTAGGTTAATTTTTAAAAGGACACTTTCCGAACACAAATAGTGGTGAGCCATGTCAAACCACAGTTAGTCGTTTTCCGGACTTTGTCTCCTTATGCTGCCGTTGGACAATAACTCATTGTTTTTGTACCGATGGACATATACGAAAACGTTCTCACTAGCTTCGCGTTACACACCCAGTGGTTGTTCACTGGCTCGATCGGATGTCCGAATATGTTGACGAATGTCGATTCGTATTGATCGATTTAAAATAATAATGAGACATATGGAGTTGAATTATGTTTTGTTATATATTTTGCTGAATATGAACTGTAGAACTGTAATGCGTTATTTGAACCCACGATTCGATAATGTGCCACTATTGCAAGTTATACCTCAGAATTCTAAACCGAGACACAGTAATTACAACACAACGTTTCAACGACTCCGAATCTGTTGACGTCTTCAGGTGTGCAGTAACACAACGGAACTATAACGTATAAAAATATACGTATACTGCTTTTGTTGATAATAGATATATATATTTATTATTAATTCGGTTTCAAAACATCCTACGACGTTGACCGATGTCCAAACTCCATTGTTGAATGTCGTTGCAGTTTTCGTCGTTTAGTTCTATATCGCTCATTGATCTTCTTATGCCCTCTATCCACGTTTTCTTGGGTCTTCCTTTCTTTCTGTGCTCTCTTGTTTCCATGCCATTGTTTCCTTTGGTAGTCGGTCTTGTCCCATTCTTTGTACGTGTCCGTCCCAGATTAGTTGTTTTTCTTTAATGCAGTCGATGATTGTCTTTTGTATGCCCATTTCTTCTTTGATCGTTTCATTTCGTATTCGCTGTAGCCTTGAAGTTCTAGCAGCTAGTCTCATTCAAAACTGATTGCACGACCCGTGCAAAACTTGCGTGTAAGGATCAAAACTTACTTTGTACCTTTACCTGTAAATAAATATCGCCCATCTATTAGTTGTACAGCTATTTAAAAATAAATACTTTTTAGTATTTTAATTGTGTTTTCGAAAGAATGTTCACGGTTGTTTTTACGTTGATATAGGATTAGCATAACGATCAGTATGCAATTTGTTACTGTTTATCTCGTTACTAACGTATGGCAAGTGCGGCACATGTAGTGATGCCTTAAACGTACTTGTCAGTTTTACAGTATTCGGAAATCAAAACACTCGAACGTCTGCTTACGATCAGTTTTATTTAATAATAATAAATCACAGCAGTTCATTCCAACGATTCAATCACAGCCAGTCACCCCCCCCCCCACAGTCTGCGTGTTATAACCAAATGCTATTAACAATAGAGTAGGATTGCTTCACTGCCAGACGCAGGATAGCATCGGTTCACGCTTGAAGACAGGTTTTCCTCTAGCCATAATTTTAATTACTCTCTAAACTTAACTACTGAAGACGAGATTTTTCTCTCGGAAACAGAACTCTGACACTGTACGTAACAAATCCTCTATCTTTCAACAAAATTAAAATACGTTTTTTTAAATAATTATACTTGCACTAACGCAATTGAGTTACTGCAACTGCAAAAACTTTTATCTAAGACGAAAACAGTTTTTCGTGTTCCGTAAAGATCAAAAAATGAAATAGATAAATTTAAACGCATCTACTAATTGTTTTCAAAATCTTTGTCTATCTAATGATGGCCTACATCTTGTTTATATTACCCAACGTTTCCGGTCTCTTGATACAAATGTCACTTTTTGTATACGTGTTGTAAGGCATTAAAGCAGTATATTTGTTTCCCTACTTACGTACCTACACATGCATGCAGATGCAAAAATTGTTTAGGAAAAGCGCGGTTGTAAAGCAGGGCGGTAGAAAGTTTCACGCGAGGTCTAAGCATTGATCAGTGTTGACCCCACATGCTGTAAACTGTTGAGTACCTGACACGGTAGGCTACATTGCTTTGTGAGAATCTAACAGCCGTTGTCTTTGCACGCAGGAGGATAGCGGCCACTTTTTTGTCAGTTTATTGATACAGTAGTACAACGGTTGTTCAAAAAAGCAAAAGGAATGGAACTGTACGGAAAATGTGTGCTTACAGAATTTAGCTATTTGATCTGTCTGTTTTAAGGAATTCTATTCCAACTTTTCCTAGGTTTTTAATGAGGAATTCTTCAACTCATGGAATAAGTCCTGTCTCATGCTGTCTCCCATCGGCTTCTTGTAATTTTTTAACTTTTCCATAATATTTTACTTTCTAGTTTTTCAGATGCAACTATCTTGCTTAGTCTATACAACGCAATATTTAACTCTTCTCAAAAATGTCGTTGCTGATGCCCCAATTCTTCTTATTTGTAATCCTGACATTGTCCATCCTATCTTCTATGACTTCGTCATCAGATTCTCTGTATAGTGTACCCGGTTCGGTCACGAAGTTTTAGGAATTATTTCTTGTGCCTTCCGTAATATTTTAACGTTCTGTTGATTGTTTCCTATACAATACAAAATGTCTGTACTTTCATCTGTTTGTACACTTGTGTCATAGCCTACATCTAACGAATATCACTATCATGAAAATTAAACAGGTTAATTTTATTTTTACTCTTACCGGTTTATAACTATCATGATGTGTTTATTTCCCAAGGGTAGGTCTTACAAGCCATCTCCATCAACGTTTTCCTGTTCTGCGGTAGATGCATCCATAGATCGTCCGTCTCGTCTATTCTGCTTTCCATTTATCAGCCCCTCCAGCGTTTCCACCATCACATTACTTAGTGTTTGCCGCATAGTGTCCCAAACAATTCCTTTTCCTGCACCTGATCATGTCCAACACTCTCCTTTTCTCCCCTACTCTTCCAAGCACCTTCTCATTATTCAACCTATTCTTCCTATACTTTCCATCTTTCTCCACGGCCACATCCCGAAGGCTATAGTAAGTAACCTCCTCTTCTCTCGCTTTCTTTCCTTAATGCCCAAGTTTCTACCCCGTATAGAGGCACACTCCAAATAAAACACTTCACCATCCTCTTTTTCAGCTTTATGTGTAGTGACCCCTGGCTCCTCACAATAATCATTTCTTTCTATTAAGGGCTTTCTTAGTTAAGGCATTCTGCACTTTACCTCTTGACTAAAATGCATGTCCACCGTACCCACGGATCGCAGATATTTAAAAACTCATATTTGTTCCATTTTCTCATTCGCTATTTTAATCTGTGCGGTCGTGGTTACATTACTTACGACCATTCTCTTTGTTTTCTTTGCATTCATTTTTTATTCCAAACTTCTCACTAGTTCTGCTAGAATCCCTCAGTATTCCACTTATTGCTCTTTAATCCACGGCAAGCAACACCATATCGTCTGCAAACCTGATGCAATCTACCCTCCTTCCTTGACTGTAACTCCTCTTCTTCCATGAAGACAATTATTTATTATTTCTTTCGAGTACATATTCAAAACCCTAGGAGGCATACAACAGCCTTGCCTTACACCTTTTCCAATTTTTATTTTCTTTGTCACTTTGTTCCCAAGTCTCACTACAATCTTCTGATCTTGATAGACCCTTCTAATCAACCTTCTCTCCTTCCAGTCTATGCCGTTTTTCTTTACTATATCCACCAGCTTGATCCAGGTGTCTATCAAATGCTTTCTCCAAATCAATAAAGATCGTAAATACTGACCTATTTGTCTTCAAATTCCTTTATCTTATTACTCGTAACAGACCAATGGCATCTCTTGTCCCTCTCCTCTTCCTAAAACCCAATAAGTTATTCAACGTTCCACACAGCCTTCTACTCAACACTCTGAACACCACATTTGATGCATGAGATATTAGGCTAATAGTTCTAAAACATTCACGGTTCCTAGCACCTACTTTCATTTCAATTGGAACCGTGACTGTCGAAAGAATATCAACTGGCGACTTCCCCCTTTCCTAGATCTCATTGCAAATAAATAGAAGCACCTTCGTTCTTTTTCTCTTCTGCCGCCAAATCATCAATTCCACACGCTTTCCTATTTTTCATTTCCTTTTAACATGCCGCTACCTTTGCTTTTAATGCCTTCAGGTACGTTTATTTCGCTTTCCTCCCTTTCAGGAAAATGTGTGAAAGCTTCGCCTGGTTTTTAAATATAATCTTTCCACAACCTTAAAACCTTATTTATCTCAGTGACAACTTTACATTCATTTTCTTTAATGTCTACTCGTTGTATTCCTTCTCTTCTTTGAAACATGATTTCAGTATCTACTCTCCCTGACAATTCTTAGATGACATTATACTTCCTCCCCTTGTCTGGTTCTTCCTTTTCTTTACAATTGTGCTGCAGCCATACTTGTCTGTTTCCCTTCGGAGTTCATTTTTAAGCCTCCAGTACGTCCTATGACCTTCCTCGTTTTAACATTCTTCCATTTTCTTATTTCATCCAATTTTTGAATTATTTTATCTGTGATCCATTCTTTTTTATTTTGTTACAAATATTTGTACCAAACTCGTCTTTTGTTACTTCTTTAAGAGCATCTCTCGTCTACATCCATTTAGCATTCACTCCTACGCTCTCTTCACCTCTTACCCACATTGGCATAAATACCCCTTCCACTTTTTAGGCTTTTTCACGAGTCTTGAGAGTTTTCAGATTTATTTTCTCAATTATTTTCCCACGGGGCTACCTTTTTTAACGTAATCTGCACTCATTCCACTACCGTATTGTGATCGGAGTTTACATCCACTCCTGAATATTCTTTGGCATTCTTCAAAGTATTCCGACACTTCTAGATCAAAACGCAATCAGTTTGATATTTTTCTTTATCTATACTTGATGTCCGTGTGTACCTCCTTCTTTTAAATACTGTATAGTTATGGCTTTCAAATAATGTATTATCAGCCAAAAATTAATTTTCTTTACAAAAATTTACCAGCTTCTTACCTCTCTTATTTCGGGGCTCTAGTTCAAATTTTCGGAACCACCTCTTTTCCGTCACCAACACCGCATTCCAGTCCCCATACATGCACCTGTTTTCTCTCTTTTGATTAACTGCTTCACTTTGATAATACATTTCTCACTCACCGTCTGGCGGTTGACTTATCGGCATGTACATCTGAATAAACACAAGATCTTTCTTGCAGCCGTTCAGTTTAGCCATCGTTAACCTGCCATCGGTATATTCTACATTCACCACTTTATCTCTAAATCTTTTTCCAAGTGTTATTCCTACACATTTCGAGACACTTCTCTCCTCCTCTGAATAAAACAAATATATACTCCACTCCCTATATCTCCATATCTTCCTGGTCATCTTATTTGACACATATCACGGATCTCTAGTTTGTTTTTCTTCATCTCCTGTTCCCCTCTCTGTAACTTTTTGCGTATAACAAAGTACAAATATTCCAGGTTCTAATCCGTAGTTTGATTTCCTTCCTCTCTAGTTCTGATGATTTGTCACATCTTCGTTATTCGTTGTTACTCTCTCCTGAAGATCCGAATGAGAAGGGGTTTTACCTCCGCATTCATTTCTAGTATAGACGACAATATCTTGTACTACAAAGAATATCTCGATAATCTTTAATGGAGTGAGTTCTTTGACCTGCTCCATCCCCATGCCATTGACCACTTTTGCTAAAGTAGCCTCGACTTTAGGGACAGTTTGCTATTCCAAGGGAAAGAAAGTGCCGTGAACCTGTGACCACATTTTCGCCCTCACAAAGACCGTTGGCACTTAGCACGAGGGGGGACACTACCTTAACCCGAGAGTCAATCGATCCCCATCTACGTAAGCCGCCTTAGGCGTTGCCAACCCTCCTCCACGATGAGGTGTTGGTTGGGGTTTTCCTTTCATTGAGGATGAGACCGTATGGCATTTCCTATACCTCTCCAGTACTTTAGAGAGCTTGTTTATAATGGTTAGGGTAATTGTATAGTACAGTGTTTCAAAGATTATATGTAGACGTCGAAACAGTTATAAAAGTTTACAGTAAGTAGAGTTTTAAATTCTATAGTGAGTTCGCGCTTTGAAGGATCTATTTAAATTCCTCAACCCTTTAATGTAAAGTTGCATTACATTTATGTAATAAATTTTTATCCAAGTTTTATTAGCAATATGGATAATGGTTATTACACTGATTTTATTATGTGTCGACTATTTCAGAAACCAATAAATCTTAAGTGTTTTTGGTCATTTAATGTAGAAGGTAATGGAACAAAACGAAGATCGTCTCCACGATAACGTGGCTACTGGGGGATAGACGTTATTATTTGCTTTTATTCAAAAATCATGTGATCCTTATCTCTGGCAGCAAGTTAATTTACAAGGGCCCGTTTCACTCCCGATATCTGATGGTGCACGCGTGTTCAATTGAACAGAGGAAAAATGAGTTAATAGTCTGCTGCCAGTTTACCTTGAGGCAAGATTGTCATCTAAATTACGCCAGGCCTACTGACGTTTTGGCAACACTTCGTCTATATCGATCGACGTTTGATATATTATTAATGTTTTTGTTTACCACATTACTATCACGCTCATATTACATTACAAACTTTATTTCATTTACATGCCCTTTAAAGCATACGGTTTAGATTTAAATTATGAACATTAGATATGTGTCTAATTGGTTTACAAGCCAAAAATGGTTATTACTGTTTTCAATTTTTTAATTGTACAAAACATACGAGATTCTTTATCATGTAAGGAAACGTAATATTATTTTAGGTCCTATCATTTGTTCCCTACAACATTCGTAATCTACCTACAAATAATGTATTTCATAGTTAATTACAGCTCACCCATGTCTAACTAATGCAGGCGCGGATCCACGTGATGGATGGGGGTAAGCCCCCCCAAAGGGTCACATCAGACGACATTTTTTCTACGTTTAGTGATTGTAGAATGGTTTGTGACTGTGCAGGTAATGTGAAACTCGTATCACGTTATGTAGGTTCACGCTTTTACTGTAAAATTATTTTAAATAGTAAGTTTACCTTACTAGCATATTTAATTTTTGTTTGGTGCATATCATATATGAATAGAGTGTATTTTAAACTTTAAGTGAATATTATTAAGAGAACAATGAACTGACAAACACAAATTTGATTTTACAGTTGTATGTTAATAAGCTTATGGAACTGATAAATAACATATTGCATTATTATCTTCACTCATTCCTATCACTTCTACTTCAGACCTTTAAAGAATCGTCCTACTTTTCATAACGCCCCCCCCCCCGAGAGCCATCCCTTTCTCTTCCCCAAAACTGCTTATTGGATCCGCGCCTGGACTAGTCAGTGTATAAGAAGGTTATCACAGCGATATGCTACCATATGGTACAGTGATGTGATGTCCGCTTATAAGCTTGATTAATAGATATGTCTGCAAAATATTACAGACAACATACAGAGTTTTAAGTTCATTTTAAGAGTGAATACGAGTATTTACATCGGTATGTAAACAGAGTAATAAGGACCTTTCTAATGCGTGTACTGTTTCGGGTAAAGTTGTTAATACGTGCTATAATAACTTTAAGTAAATAATGTGCTTATAAATTATGTGCTTATAAATTATGTGCTTAAATGTAAGATGCCGCTAAACGTGAATATTTCTCTTACATTTCTCTCTAATTAACAGAAATTGAAAGATAAATAGTCTTGTCGAAAAATGGAAATCTGACGTTTAGCTACTGCAACAAATTTTAAAATATGTAATTTTATCCATATAATAATATGTATTATCCATATATGTAAATTTTTCTTCAATACCTTACGTTGTCATCTCCAGCTTAGCTTCAGCCTGTTCCTCCAAGTCGTTTCAGTATTTTGTCTGCTTCACATTCACAGACACTACCACGTGTCTACCCATTCTTTGCGTGCACGTGTGGGTGTCTTGTGTGGAAGTCTAGTCGTATGTGTCAACAGACGTACATTACAACAAACAACAGTTAGCAGCCAATTTAAACCTGCGTTGTTATGTCTAACGCACTTCAAATGGCAACAATCTCGTTTACTGTCGAAAGCACGGTCACAACTAACACAAACGCCAACGCACCTCTCAGCATTCCCATGTAATGTTTGTGTCCGTATGTCAGTAACGGTTACGAAAATAAAACTAGAAATTCACATTACTGTATTTAAATAAGTTTGTATTTTTCAAATATTTGTTCTCCTTTGTAGCATTTTTAATGTATTTGACATTTTATTGGATATTTGAAATTTGACGTTCGTTAAATTTGAATGACGGGTAGCTAAATTAAATGTAAATTTGTTAGACTTTAAATTTCTATTTTAAGAAAAGCTTCTAGCGTAACAGGCAGAATGCCTAAAACATGAATTGAAGAAGAAGAAGAAGAAGAAGAAGAAGAAGAAGAAGAAGTAGAAGAAGAAGAAGAAGAAGAAGAAGAAGAAGAAGAAGAAGAAGAAGAAGAAGAAGAAGAAGAAGAAGAAGAAGAAGAAGAAGAAGAAGAAGAAGAAAAGCTTCTAGCGTAATTTTGCTATTTTGTTTTTTTATCCATCTTTAATGGGAATGCGAAGCTTAATTTTTTGTTTTATTTTATAAAAAAATTATATTAACCGTTTAGAAAAATGTAAATAATTATATTAACCGTTTAGAAAAATGTAAATACGTGGAGTCACAAAAGCTAACGTATAATTTAACAACAGATTAAAAGACGAACTGGTTATAAAACTTTATTAGGAACTTATTTCAACCCATATATGACAAGAAGTTTATTTCCAAAAGGGGCAAACGACTTTCACCGTCCACTTCATCTTCACGCAGTTTAAAAACCGCGGTCGTTTTCTGAAAATTGTACAATTATTCCCTAAGACTTAAATATGGTATAACATATCTAAATTACCTTATAGTATATACTGGGCCCTTGAAATATCTTTTGCTTGTCTTATGTTCCTAAAAAGCTTTCTTAAACATACTGGGGGATGGTATATAAATAAAATCGTTATACTTGGTATAACTTGTCACTGAGTTAATTTTGTAAGTGATCTGCAACTATTTAATTAAAACAATTTTTTAGTTAATAATTCTTATTAATTGTATTTGATAAAAATACAGTTATTACTGTCTATAAATGTATGTTACATAATACAATCCTTTAACTTAACATTCCCAATGTAAATTTTAGTTGAAGTTATTATGTTATTAAAATTGGTTATTGGTTATTATGTTATTGGTTATATTATGGTTTTTCGAATAATGGTGGCTGATGCTATAAAAGTTAAGGAAAATTTTAATTACTTCTATTCAATATTATATTCCTGTTACGTTTTGTCAAAAATATTGATTGCGTTATTAATTTTTGCGATAATATTTTCAGTAAAATTTCAATTTAAATCATTTTTAAAGTTCAGTCTCAAACTAGCCCTATCGGTGAAACTAGGATTAAACGAATTTACGAATTTAGAACAAATGTTAGTTATAAACTTACAAAGCATTGTAACTGTATTTTATGATACTAGGTTTTTAGAGTTTATAGTACACAATTTTGTTAACGGTCCAGAACGCCGGTAGAGTAGTCGAGTAACCAGTACGTTACGCAACTCTGCCGCGCAGAATGATCTCCGAACGACTGGAACAGCCTCGTGCGCCGCCACGCCAATAGTCACTAGAAATTTATGTTATTTTTGGGTCAGCGTACCAATGCCCACCAAAAACACATCTTGGCGCAATCCTTGATTGATGTAGTGTACCTTATTATTTTACAGTAAGATAAATGACGAATGTACAAAAGACAAAGAAAAAGCTAGTATTCTAACGATCCATTAAAACGCAAAAAGGGAGACAAAGTTATCGCGGAAAATTGCATTCTCAACAATTTTAAGGGGACAAAGTCATACGACACCCAGGGAGAAATATAAATTTATAGAAAGCGGTGGTTTGTTTTTAAGTAAGAAAACACTAAAATATGTAGTAGGGAGCGGCAGATATTCAATAGACGACCTTGCGTTGACGCCTGTAAGTCGGCTAAAAAATTACAAATAGTCACGGACGGGACGGACCGTCATAAAACTGTATTGTTTGCTAGGGTGTAAGAAACATTCACCAAGATTGTAAAAGTTAAGTGCATCTAACAAAAGGAGCTATATTTTAGAAAGAGAGCGTATAGAGTGAGATGGAGAGTGACGCGAAGGTTTCCTACCACGTGTTCACGCGCATTTAGTTGACGAATAACGGATAGCGTCATTTTTTACGCGGGTTGTTTCGTTAGACAGATTGGGTAGATTTGAATTTAGCGGTAAGTCAGACCAATAGGCGTGTAGTTTGTCAATATTGAGTGAGGGTAGTTTGTAGCGAAGTATAAAAATACGTAGAGTAAGAAGTTAAGGCAGTCAACGGAGAGATTACAGATATTAGACTCGTAATATTTATTTTAGTCTACGGGAAAATCACAACACTAAGACTCGTATTAGTTGTAATAAAACAATTTGTCAGTAATTTTAATAAGTACAATCGCCATGTAAATCAGTTACGGTAACGCGATAGTAATCTGTGCGGAAGTTAGCATCGCAAACACTTAATAAATGTTCATAAGAAGAACTCTAGCGCAACTAAAGAAGATCAACTTAAAACCGAGTAACATACCTAAGTTTTAATTAATACAACATCAACCGTTTAAAAGTCGAGTTACCTAGCGATTTAAATGTGTGAAACGTCATTGTACGGGACGGTCGATCAAGAGCAGTTATCAATCCGGTGTTAGACGCACTTAGCTTTATTAATGAAATACTGTGTTTTTCTACAAGTGTATTAGTATACAGCACCTGTGTAATTATCACTAAGAAAGTTGAGTGAATTGTGTAATACTTGTGAAACCAGTGTAAATAGTGCGATCTGACAAGGATAATTATTCAACGGATAACTTCTGGTCACCAGCCTGGAACCCGCATCGTGGAGGACATCGCATCGCAGAGTAATTCAACAAACACGTAAATAACAACAATGAACAATCATTTTCATATTGTTTATTAATATCAATTATATGTCAATCTTGTTTTGGTGACTCAATCAGTCAAAACAAACGGCAATAAACTGTAATAAGTCACACACACACACACACACACACACACACACACACACACAAGTTTTATTATTTCTAGATAAGGAAAAAGTGACCATTAAGTTATAATTTGCATTAAGTAATATTATAGTTTAACCTGAACGTCTTATATTTACGCGTACGCGCTTATCAATAACAAAATTTTCCCAATTCATTGTTATACTTCAGCCTTTGTAGACTGCATGAAAAGTACTTGACATCTTATTTCCATTATTTTCACAAATGAAATATTTCAATACGACGCTCGTCTCGAACGCTGAGTACCTTTTCTCCAAAATAGCTTTCGTCTTGTCCGTCTGAACGTAGTTTTAATATGCATAGGCTACTTACCCTACCGAACAGGCTGGAGTGACGAAAAGCTCCCTAGCTTGTGAAACCTTTTTATCAATTCTTGAATATCCCTCGCTTCCATTAATGTTTCACTGAATCTTGGTACTTTGTGAACAATTTTAAACGAATGAGTCTTCCTTCGTTTTATTCAATTCTAATCTCGCGCACCTTTTTATGTAGATTTCCGTCGCTGTCAGATCTCTTTTTCAGTATTCTAAAGAGTTCAGCTCAATACTAACTTTTGGCAGCGCGGGTTGTCATGCTTCATTTGTTTTGTTTTGTCAAATCGTGTCCTTACTTAATTAATATAATGGCTGTAGAGTTTTGAGCTGTTCCAACGCAATATGTATTGCATTTATTTAGATTTGATGAAATATATATATATATATATTGTAACGTCCTGCCTATTCTGATGAGAGGCACTTGCGAAACGTACACCTTTAGTCAAGCCACAAATGTTGGGTTCGCCAATTTGTAACGTCCTGCTTTTTGATGAGGTCTTCCACCACTTAAGAGTATATTGCAAGTTATATTCTATGCCTCACGCAGTGTGCGTCACTTTTGAATTATACTAACTGACGTTTTAAAAGGTATAAATAAAGGATTTTGTTTATCTTGTTTTACTCAATCTAAAAAGAAATCGAGAGTGTGTGATTTGGGGTCAAGGAGGTAAGTTGTTCAGCCTTATGCAGAAGAGAGAGTAAGTATCATTATTGCCCCTCAGTTGTGACGATTTCTTCTGTATGTTGTGCTGAAATTTTTATTAACTACCCACTACAATAAATTATAAAACGTTATAATTCAATATTAATTTTCAATAATATTGCTTTATTTATTATTGACTTTTGTCTCCTGCCACCAAAATATAGGTATCCCAATTAATCTTATCTGAAAAAAACATCATCTCGACTTTACCGAGTAAACATAGATCTGTCTAAGGAGCAAAACATATATGTTGTTATTTACCCAATATTACGCTATAATAAAAAACATCAATTATTACATAATTCTTAGTAATTCCCCAGGGTTCAGGGTGAATTCTTTGTGTTATGAGAGGGTCAGAAATGGATAATTGCTACGCTTTACAAATACCGAAAAATTAATAAATAATTTTGTTTATTTTTCAAGTATTACGTAGTTTCCGGAATTGCCGTAAGAGAGCAGCATGTATTTGTTTACTTTGAAAAAAACATATGATAAAATGAATATTTTTGTTCTATTTCACTGTTAAAAAAGAGTTTTCTTCTGGACTTATTACGAAAAAATGTTTATATTACCTCGCTCCGTATTGTTCTTACTGGATTGAAGTTTTATTCTGTGATGAGGTCCGTCTTGCGTTATTATTTCCTTTTCGTTGGGAGTATTTTCTAATTGTCTACTGGAACTAGGCCGAACTATATTGGATCCTCAGAATGTTTTTATCCACTGGTTTTTAATGTACATCACCATTTAATTTGGATTACTCAGGTATAATTAGATAGTAGTCACTCTGTTTATTAATCTTGCGTGAATTTCACCTCCTCCAATGTCCAAAAAAGGTTATTTTTTATAATTTTTGTCGCATCGTTTCTTCGACTCTCCGGTTTAGTTCAAAATTTTTTTCTTATTAACAATACTTGTTATTTTTCATCACTCTTAGTAACACATAGTATTTTTATTATGTAGGCAGTTTGTAATTATTATAAATTTATATTTTATTTATGGAAAAATAATTCCCTTCCATTCCGGTTTCTTTACTAATTTAATTTACATAATATGTTTTGGTTAATTTTTTTATGACATTGTATATAAATATTTTATCATTTTATTATCCTTAAATAAATTTATATATTATTTATTTAGTCTCGAATAGTATTCATACCCGGCACTACTTCCTGTTGCCATTTCCTTCATAGGATTATTTTAATTTTATATTATCTTTGGTATTTAAAATTTTATGTTTTTTAAAACTAACCCTGGGTTTTCTTATAATCTAACACAATTATTTGAAAAAATATAATATTAACTTGGGTATAACAATTTGTGGTTCTTACAATATAAATTACAATAAATAAATAAGATTACAAAAATCAATCAGTATTATTACATACTACTTCCATAAGTTTATCCTTTCCAAAACATACAACACAGTTTGGTAATACGTTGCTTTCACTTTTGTTTTTTCACCTCAATGGGTACACTATCACTCACTTTGCACTGTATACCACTCAAATTGTTTATCATATTGAGTGATATAATTAAATTTTGAGCGAGCTTTAGTTTACCCATTTCTGACTTTTATTATCATGAGTTACTTTATTGGGACCGGATTATGTAACGTTACAATATATATATATATATATATATATATATAGCTATATATATATATATATATATATATATATATATATATATAGCTAATAAGAATTAAAACCGGTAATAGTTTCCTGAATCCAATTTCAGAGTGCAAACTACCTTTTGAGGGTTTTTTTTGACATAAATATTGCAAAACAGTTTTTAACTTCAGCAATTTGATGATAAACCATGTTTTTGTATTCTGTAAATGATAATTTATTTAGTTCAGTTTATTAATAACTTAGCTTTCCTATAATTGAAAGTACAGTGTAGATTCTGTTTCATTTGTGTGCTACGAGGGAGAGTGAATTAATGCTAAAGTAATCCGTCACTAAGCTTTTACTTCCCGCAACGTCGGCAGAAGAAAAAAATAGACGTATTTTGGTATCCGAAGCGGGGGGGGGGATTTATAAGACAATCGTGTTAAAATTTCAGAGTACAATTAGCTTTTTGGGCTTGAAGGTTTACATAAATTATGCAAAATACTTTTAATCTTCAGCTACTGTTTGATAAACCGTAGCATTCTGTAAAGGGTCATTAGTGTAGTTCACCTTAATATTTACATAGGCCTAACTTTCCTTATTAGTAAATACCAATGTGGTTTCCGACCACAGAAATCTACAGTCGATCAAATCTTCATGGTTAGACAGGTCCTGAAAAAACACGGGCATTTGGTATAGAAACACGCCATTTATTCATTGATTTTAAGAGCGCTTATGGACCGAATGGCAGTGTACAAAGCACTGAATGAATTTAGGATACCAATACACTTAATTAAATTAATCCAAGAATCTCTCTCGAAAGTAGAATGCAGAAAGTAAAGTTAAAGTGCAGAAAACCGTCTCACGTTCGTTCACAACCTGGACAAGGAGATAGCCTGTCATGTTTAGTATTTAAATATAGCTCTAGAGAAAGCGATACGAGACTCCCAAATAAACACAAGAGGTACAATTCTAAACAAAAGTATACAACTTTTAGCATACGCAGATGATACTGATCTAATTGCGAGGACACAACGACATCTAATTAGTGCCTTTACAGCATTATACAGTAAAATTGGACTACAGAGAAAAACAAAATATATATAAAAGGGGTCCCATAAAGTACGCAATATTTGAATTACGCGCCACTGTCGTCTTGTTAGGTTGGTAGCACTGCAACTGTTGTATTGTTGCCGTTTACTAGCCATTAGTCGTCACGAAAGAACAGCGCGTTGTTATTGTGAAAACACATTATAAGAACGGTGAATTTTATGCGGAAACCGTTCGTAAATTGCGTGGAATTTTTGAACGACGAAAAGCACCTATCTGTCAACTGTGCAGAGATTGATTAAGAAATTCGAAGAAACAGCTTCGTTATTAGACGTTAAATCGTCTGGACGTCCTCGCGCTACCCGTTCTATTGAAAACGTCGCGGTAGTGAGAGATACAGTAGTGTCGATGTGAGTCCAGGGAAATCAATTCCCCGTCGATCACAACAACTGACCATTCCAAGAAGCACAATGCAGCGAATTCTAAAAAACGATCTTCATCTGAATCCCTACAAAATCCAACTAACACAAGAACTCAAACCGTGTGACCATTTGAAGCGCCGAGAATTCGTCAGTTGGATATTGGGTAAAAGTGCAACGGACGGTGATTTTTCCCACAAAATCATCTTTAGCGATGAGGCACACTTCCACCTCAACGGGTACGTAAATAAACAAAATAGTCAGCTTTGGGGTACAGAGAACCCTCGTATCATTCACGAGAAGTCTTTGCATACACAAAGAGCAAATGTTTGGTGCGGGGTTCGGGCTGGTGGCGTGATTGGGCCGTATTTCCTTGAGAATGAGGCTGGAGATGCAGTAACAGTGACTGGCGAACGTTACCGGAACATGATAATGGAGTTTTTGTGGCCTCAACTGGAAGGTATGGAATTCGAAGATATGTGGTTTCAGCAGGACGGCGCAACCAGTCATACTGCCCGCGATACAATTGCTTTGTTATCTGAAAAGTTTCCTGCACGTCTTATTTCACGCAACGGCGATCAGAACTGGCCACCGAGGTCTTGTGATTTAACACCATGCGACTACTTTCTTTGGGGATATGTGAAATCACGCGGTTGTGTCCGCAATCCACGAACAATTTTTCAACTTAAGGAACAGATTCAAGGAGTTATTGGTGAGATTGAGGCGGAATTGTGCAAGAAGGTCATCGAAAATTTCGATCGACGGACAACAGTGTGCCAGAAGAGTCGCGGGGGAAATTTGTCTGATATTGTGTTCCACATTTAACCGCAGTAAGTGTACTTTGTATTAACATTAAAACATCTGATATTTTTCAATAAATAAAAGTTTTTACAACATTATTAAATCTTGCGTACTTTATGGGGCACCCTATATATGTATGCTGTCAGCAAACTACCACTAAACCCAACCCTTCAAAACCTTGAAATAGGCACAAAAAATGTAAAGGCAGTAAAAGAGTTCATATAATATCTTGGCTCCCAAATAAACAGCACTAACGACACCAACACTAAAATAAGAAGAAGAATATATCTCGCAAATAAAATATATTATGGATTAAAAAAGCACCTGACGTGACGTTCTTCATCTCGAGAAGCACGAAATGTAAAATTTACAAAACACTTATCAGACCAGTGCTGACATATGCTTCAGAAACCTGAACACTGACAAAAAATAGCGAAAGACTTCTAGGTTGCTTTGAAAGACGTATTCTAAGAACAGAAATTAAGAGGAGTACAAGAAAATAAAATGTGGCGCAGGCGCTATAATTATGAACTACCATCTTTTCAAAGAACCAACATTGTCAAGATAATCAAAATATAGAGGGTAAGGTGGATTGGACACATAGAGAGAATGGAGGAAAGACAGCCTGCGAAACATATTTTCTACCAGAAACTAATGGGTAGTAGAAAAAGGGGAAGGCCCCGAAGTAGATTCAAACACCAGATAGAGGAGGACCTCAGAAAGCTGAACATAACTGTAAAGCCAGGGAACGCAATAGGAAAGAATGGAATCGACACTTGGAGCAGGCCAAGACCCACCAACGGTTGTAGATCCACGGCTGATGATGATGAAGTTTGCTACAATTTAATGTACAGTGTAGATTGTGTTACATTCTGTGTGCCAGGTGAGGTAACGAATGCTAAAATAATCTAACACTACGCTTATACTTACCGTAACGGTGACAGGGGACGATTAGATATTATTACGGTGGTGACACCGATCATCGTATCGTACAGTGGAAACAAAATAATAGGCACCAATTAAGTCGTTAATTACTTACTTTAATTAGCCACAACAACAATTTGAAATCAAAAAAAGTACTCTCCACAATAATTCAAGTTAAAATTGTCCACACGCAATAACAAATGTCTGCTGGTAGACGTCCCCATTAATTATAACACACCAATGACATTCCACTCATCCACAACAATCACTTGATCCGCACTCATGAAATCGCCCTCTGTCACTAACTTCTAAGCCGGCCGTAGACGCTTATATTTACCCCGCTGAAGTACCAGAATAATGTCCCATACACCTGGCGGCGTGTCGACATAATTTGCTTACTTACAAGAATTCAAATACTCTAGAGTCTAGAGGCTACGTCAATGCACTATCTTGACACAGACGCTGCACGCGCTGGGCTAGAAAAGAAGCGTGTAGAATGACGCTCTCGGATTTTCGAGAGCGTTAAGTAAGTCCTGTATTACACTAGGCAGCTGATGCGGAAGTCGTTGTGGGGCATTGGTGTAAATGAGACCTATTATACTTACTGCAATCGGTTACAAGATCTGCAATCGATTGCAAGACAGTTCCAAGTCGTGCAGCTGTTCGTGTAACTATTAGTTTCATGAGCTCGATGTGGGGCGTTTATTCAAATATAGCTTATTACACTATGCAACCAGTTGCATGGAATTCCTCTAAGCGCACATTCTGCGAATAATGAAGAAATTTCAGACATGGAACCGAAACAAAATATACAATTTTTTACAAAACCGCTAATATCTCGAAAACGAAAAGGAGGATTTTTTGAAACATAAACCAACATAATATTTGCAATTTTGTCTAAATTTCACAGGCTGACGCCATTTATCTATCTTTTATGGAACAAAAGTTTACATCATGCCAAGCATTTTACTACATGCAAATTAACAAAGAAATTTCATGTAAACGACACGTCAAAGCATGTAGACGACACGTTTTTGTATTGGAGTTTATGTAATAGTTTTAATTCAAAAACATTTAAACACACACACACACACACACACACACACACACACACACACACACACACACACACACACACACAAATACGAGCATCCACGTAAGCGGACAGTGAGCTTTGTGCAGTACAGTGAACAACGCAGAAACACGGAAACATTTAAACACTGTGTTTATACGAAAATAATGAGCAACGTTTGAAGTTAACGAGAGGGCAATTAACACGACATCTGCTAGTGTACTGAAACAAAAGACATCCTAGTAGAGTCTGTCTGCGTCATATTTTGAGACAGGATATATATGATACTTCGTAGTAATATCGTGTAGTAATACACACCAAAACATTGTCTGTGTATCCTCGAAACGAAGTATAGTATCGTCACCTTCTGCTTAAGAATTCTCGTATAGTCGCTGATGGGTGGCTAAGTAACATCGTCCAATTAATCACATCCTGTTAAAATCTGTATACATTTTTAAGGGGAGTCTGACGTAGGGGAGGTTGGCCTAAAATGACATACCATTTTAAATTGTTATTGTGTTGCCCAGGAAAAAAATTCTGAAAGAATACAGGATAGCTAAAAAGTAACTTTTGTATGTTCTCTTTGGCATATTTATTTTTGATAATTTTAATTTAATAAATAATATGTAAAATTTACAAATGAAAAAAATACTGCTTCTATGTTATTTTAGGCTCACTCAAGGGTAAAATGACATAGGCCATAATAATTATGAATTTTAAGAGTTTAATTCAATTTTCACTAACATACTTATATGTATGAAAATAAAATAAAATTACTACATTAACTAAATTTTCTATTGTGTATTTGCAGCACACTTTATGCTTACTTTGCATTGTAAACCTAAGAAATAATGTAAAAAAATAATCACATTCAAAAAATTTAAATATATGACTTAAAAATTAAAAATCTCTCTGCTACAGTAATATAAACAAAATTGAGACAATATCTGTGGCTCAAAATGGCACTTACAGAGTCACCCAGATTTTTAAGGCTTACATATTTTACACACAAACATTTTTGCACGCTTATTGAGTCCCGCACACTCTGCATGAGCCCATCTTTTGCACTGAGTACACTCAAGCCAAACTTCAAATGTTTTTGAACGTGTAAAAAGGTCGTTGCAGTAAATGCATGCTGCGTCGTAGTCATCATTAGCTATACCGTCACCAAAAAGTATCTCTTCATTCGCGTCATCTGGGGTAAACGCAAGGCGTTTCTTAGCTGACCTTTGGCTTTTCCTGATTTTTCCTGCATGCTTATCCTTCTTTTCCTTAATATAGGGACTGCTTGTAAGGACTGTTTCATTCTCTCTTCCTCGACGCCTTTTCGCTGTGGAAGAAGCTACAGGCACTGGTGAGACGCTTTCAATTGACACTTTTGCTGTGTTGCCACTGGTTGATGGTCCCGGACTAGACTCACCGGATGCACCTGAGACGATGTTTTCACTATGTTGACCAGGCTTCAAACTTCCATTATCGGACGATGATTTTGTAGAATGCTGAAAATCATCGTTGACTGGGGCTTGCACAGATGTCACAACGTCATCTTGCGCTGTTTCACTCGGAACAAAAAGATGTTGTGGAAAAATGTCTCGATTGAATGGGTAGAGTCCCGTATTCTGAAAACTACTTTGAGCGATATGAATGGTTGCTGCTTTACCGTATGCCCCAGTGAAGAGAGAGCATATCTGGTACTGATTCACGACTCTACCTGGGTGGTTTCTCAGCCACTTGTGGACTTCTTGATTATAGTAAGTTTTCAGTGGCCCATAAAAACTCACATCCAGTGGCTGCATATGGTGTGTACAGTGTGGGGGCAGCCACACTAACACAATTCCATTTTCTTTGGCATACCCCAGCACTGGTAACTGTTTATGGCTAGTATGGCCATCAATTATCAAAAGTATCTTGTCATCTACCGATGGCTTCGCATGATTGACAAAATGTTTAAGCACCTTTTCGAAAAGTTCACCCGTCATCCAACCTTCTTCTTGCACTAATCCAATGGAACCCACAGGTGCACCATCCAATAACTCGTGCTTTAAATTTTTTCTGGCAAAAATGAAGACTGGGGGAATATAATGACCCGTTGCACTAACTGCACAAACAACTGTCATGTGAGATCCTCTTTCACCACTGGTAATGGTCCCAACTTGTTTTTTACCAGTTTTGGCAAACACTTTTGGTGGATCATGAACTGTCGTTAAGGCAGACTCGTCCATGTTATAAATTCTGTTGGGTGGAATGTTAATTTCTGCACGCACTTTTTCAAAAGTATTGAAAAATGTCATGACAGCTTCTTTGTTAAAGCCAGAGGCGCGAGCGAAACTTGTTCCTTCAGGCTTCCTCAATGAAATGCCTGGATTTCGTTTGCGAAATCCAGCTAGCCAGTCCCATCCTGCTTTTTGGGTTTCATTATTAAAACGATGCTGCAGACCATTCTTCTCCGCTAACTGATATGCAAGTGTGCGGACATCTGTAGGAGTTAATCCAAATCCACGTGACTCAAGAAGTTGTGGATGGGACAAAAGCTCCTTTTCTGTTTCAGAACTGAATGTCGTTTGGAAGCGGCCTAAGCCCTTTTCACAACCACGAAATCATTTACTTTTACCTCCTTCAAGCTCGTCTTCTTAGTGTAGCCTGGGGCACTCCAAATATTTTTGATGCTTTCAACCACCCCATTTCTTTCTTTTTTACTGCTTCGACTGCCCTCATCATAGAATCTTCATTCCATGACTGCCTTGTTGTTTTGCGTTTATACTTGGACACCATCTGAAAATAAGTCACCCTTATTTGTCTAAAAGTAAATAAAAATATATAGGCCTACTATTTACGGAGCTCAGCTCAACAAAATATAATTTGTTTACTGAGCTGTGCACTAAAAATTAACATAACTTTTTTACTAATTCTAAACACACACACACATACTCATACCAACACGCATGTACAGACATGTAACTTGTAGCCTACAATTTGTAGAAAATGACATATACATTCACAAAAATTGCTTACAAAGTAAAATCTTTGAATTTTAGAAGTAAAGGTAGTATTTAACTTTTAACTTTACCTAAACTTTTCACTCAAGTAATAATAATCTGCCTATCAAAAATTATTCTAATTGATACTAATTTAATAATATTTCAAAATTCTGTGTTTATTTAGACTGCATAATAAATAATAATTATTTCCAAATGTGAGTAATTAATAATAAACTTTTACATGAGATTCTAAAGTACTTTACTGTATGGATAAAATGACATACATCAGGGTAAAACGACATAGTATGCTATTTTGCCCTGACTGTACATGTGTCATTTTACCCTGAATGACAACAACAAAAATATAACCTCAATGCTAGGTTATTAGATTAATACGAAATTTTAAATATAGTTCATAATAACAGTAAAAGCTTACCTTATCTTGTGGACGTAGTCTTTGCTCCTCAACAACAGTCGTGTAATTTAAAAAAAATAATTACTGATTAGTTTAAAAAACTTTTTGACTGAAATTTCCAGACAACACTCACGGCTAGAAAACTAATGCAGCCAGCACACTGAGATCACGTGAGCAGTGCTGCTGCCAACTGCTGGGAATGAAAATATTGTTTTCACTGTGCTCATACAAGGACCTTTCTAGAAACTACTGCTATGTCATTTTACCCCAGTGTGTCATTTTAGGCCGATCTCCCCTACCATTTAAAACAATGTTAAATTTTGAATTTTCGGGTATCATTTTCTCACACTCCATTTGAGATAACATATTCCACAGCTAATAGACAGCTTTACCTTTAACGAAGTCTACATTTTAACTCATTTTAACAATATATATGGATTTATAATGTTTTTAAAACAATTCTGATAAAGACCAAAATTTTTTTTAATCGTCTTTCTTGTAATAATATTCTTATTTTACTTTCAAGACCACAAAAAGTAATTAACATTAGTCAGTGTAATGTAACATATACGTGTTCCAAGTTTAAAGTCTCTATCTTAAACGGTTTTGGAAAAATTTGTAGCTAAATATGGAAAAAAGTAATTCTAAGAAAAACAGCAGCAAAGTTCGATCACCAGTTACTACAGACAAACTCGTCAATTCCGTGCTAATGAACTTCCTCTCCATTTTCTTAATCTTCTTCCAGCTTCCTTTGCCTGTTTCTTGCACTAATTCTTCAGCTTGCACTAACTGCTCTTCGGAGCCGTTGCTTGTCGATAACTTTTAGTCCAACAAAACAATTTGGACCTGCATCACCAGTAAGAATCTGTAGTACTTTGACTGTTCCTAAGTAACCACAGTTATAAGTTGCCAGTGCATCCTAAACACCTATTTATAATGTGCATCCCAAACACCTATACATACCAAAACACGTTTTGGAATAAGTAACCAGACTACATTGTTGAAGCGTTCATTGAGTATTCATGGAATTCTCTTCCCATGAAGACGTATGAGCAACAAGACTGGATTAGACAGGTCCCTAAATATTGGTTTTATTTTATTCATATCAGTTGCTGGGAATGAATTTTTGTGGATGAATTTTGTGTTAGTAATTAGTGAACGTTTATATTTACACCAGGAATCAATACCATTCGGGTAAATGAATGTTGATGAACTAAGCATGTCTTCAAGGTCACAGCATTGACAGACCAACCGGGAGTATAGTGTTAATTAAAACAATTAATTTCTTAATCAAGAGTGGTTCTAATTTTTATATTATATTATATATCAAAATGTTTAGACTATACCATAGAATAATTTAAGAAGAAAACAGAAAGTCATAATTTTGTAAGAAAACCGACGTCAGACTACTCTTAATCTATCCATATAACAATTAGATTGTAAACGATCTCACTATTCTTCCCATCTATTATCATGGATCATATAAATGTTGTCTTTCATTGAATGTCCCAGGTGACAGTATTTACAACTAACCAGGCTTTATCACACATTTCGTTTCTCATTTCTCATATCTTACAGACTTCATTTTCATTCTCACAAAATATTCAGTCAGTGCTTACCGTAACTAGTCGTGAAATGATCACCTTCAGTTACGTATCTTAAAACAAACAGATAGACCCTTATTTTTCTTACTAAAAACTTCTTGAATGAAAGTTATATAAGTCCAAGGTCCAAAGACAAGTAATAATAATAATAATGATAATTTTTCCCCTGTGAAGAGTTTGTGAGGATCGGTCAAAAAATGTAACACAAATTTTAAATTATTGACACAAATAATTTAAAATTAGTGTTATACTTGTTGACCGATCCTCACAAACCCTTCATTCGAAAAATTCATTAATTGACGGTCACTACAAATTTAAGGATTTAAAAATAATAGTATTATTATTAATGGCTTAATGGCTTAATAACATCCAGAAGCCAACACACAAATACTTCACCAGAAACAAGATGGCGAAGGCTGAAGATGAGAGAACAGGAACTCTCGAAACATGTTCCTAATAGGGAAAAAAGTATATCTTGAGGTAAATTTAGTTATAAATATTAAAGCATTAATAATAATATTATTGATAATAACATCTTTATTGGCATTATTAAAATTGACAATTTTCATTACATTCACACAACTAGGAATTACCTGCTCACCACATACTCTGAGCAGTGACAAGTTAAGCACCGACAATTTTTGTCACATATTTATTGTGCAGTCACTGAACCCTTATACAGACTACAATAAACACCAACATACACTAGAAAATATATCCTAAGATTTCGAAATTACCCCAACAGAAATAATCCTTTTTAATCTTAAAAAGGACCTCAGACCTCTCATACTGCGTGTAAACGTACGTCTTCCACATACCCTTTCACAAAAATGAGAACATTTTTCATAATTATACATGTACTAAAACAACTGTGTTAATTGCGACTACAATAAAATTTGCCATAAGAGAAGACATTTCTTTGTGTTCCGTAAACATCATAAAATGGAATACACCAATTTAAATTAAATAGTTAAATGTATTAATTTTTGAAGTGAGAACTTCATATACTGCACAATAGTGCCCGGCTCACTCCTGTACATCTCGCTCTTCTAGGGGAGTTAACTGATTCAACGCATTACTGAATATCTGTAACAAAAAAGTAGTATTGCTAGGTCAATCAAACCTCTTTTCCCCACGTAGCTACCAAAACTTTTCCCACTTCCACAAATATGACTGCTTTAACCAAAGCGTAATATTTTAAAGAATGTGAGCGTATTCTAAATCTTTAAATACTATTGCAACAACAACATAAATATTAAAAATAATTTTATTTTAGATAAAAAAACGTTCTCAGATGCTGAGAGATCGAGCTGAATACTTTTGAAATCCTTTTCTTGTATATAGTTCATTAATTGTTTTATGTTTAATACAATGAGACGTATTTAGTTGTTGATATTCGTTTATTTGTCGTATTTGTCTAATACATATAGTACAGGAAAAATAGATATTGTAATTAAACGATGTCCGTCTAATTGTAAACGTGTATAAGTGTAATTGGTGTAACGTGTACTCTCATCTCTTACCAATCCGTTGTCGCTCTGGAACGTAACTTACGCTGATTGTGTCCGTCGCGAACGTACGAATAACCAGATATCGAAGTCTTTACCTGTTGTTCACTAGGGGTGTGTAAATCCCGGGTGGCGCCAAATTGTTTAATTAAAACAATTAAAAAAATTTAGGATGATCGGGCGAGTTCAGCTCAGGCGGTGTGGAGAATTCAAATTTATTCCCGCCTCGTTTCGACCTTCTTAATCAAGCCGGTAGTTCGTTGTGTTGGCTACATGAGCGCTTGCCGTCAATCCTAGCTGTTCGCTAAAATGTACAAAAATTATAATACACCTTCCTAATGAAAATAAAACACAGTGGTTACACTCAGTACTTGTTTATTAGTTGGTGATTATTAATTATTCAGTTTAACACAGATTATTTTTTGCTTTTTAATAAATTTGCACCGGCAATTAATATAAGACAATTTCTCTAGGGTTTGAGAAATCGATTTTGAACGGATCAGACAGTCAATGATGGCGACTGTGGAATTTGTTTACAAGTATTTTCGTTCAAACGTCTTGGATTCTTGTGATTACGATAAAAGGATTATTAATGATTACAACAATAAAATTACACTACCTTACATTAGTTATACTTAAATAATATAATGTTTAGCTATAATCTGTTCCTGGAGTGTAGTAAAAGTGTTTCAAAAGTTCGTAAACTAACAACAGGTTATTTTTACTAGTTGACAAATTTTCAGTGTCTTATTTTTTTATTTAATCTTTGAAAGAAATTATATTCAGTTCATAGTGAGAGTTCAGATTACTGTGAGAAATATTTAAAGTGAGTTTAATTCTGAAATTTGGGTAATTTAATGATACTTAGCACATCAGTAGACTGGATGTACTCAATTGTTCAGGTAAAAAGGAATTGGGCTGCAATCATATTCAATTTTCAATTGTCTAGGGCTTCTGGCATCTTTTTCAAGTTAATCGTAGCAATTTATTCATTTCTTTTTTATTTAATTGGTCCTCGACATCAGTTAAATGTTTTCAGTCATCGTCTGCTTCTTACTTGTTCATCTGTTGTAATTTTGTTTACTTTTTTGACCTTTTAAATTAAAATTTTGGTCGTTCACGACTTGGCGTCTGTTCTGTTAGAGCGTCACATTACGAGTAATAAGAATTAACGGAAAATTCGTAACCAACGTCTGTTGTCATGGTTACAAATTAATTCTGATTGGTTAATCTTGTCTTATAACCATTGTTATCAATTTTGAATTTTTATTCAAAATAGCAGTATATTTTTTGATTGCTTTTATTCTTCTGTCTTCCTCCCTACGTATTAAATATTATCACTACTGTTTGTATTTCCTTTCAAAGATTATTTTGATATCCCATAAGGTTGGGTTCTTCAAAATATTAATGTTTGTACAATTATGTTAATATTTGTTAATTACATTTCTCTTTTAATTTAAGTCCTTATTCTAACATTTTTCTTTTAATATGATTTACAAATTATCCTTGGCTGGTTACTCGCCTTGGATTTGTTAATTTCTTTGTTGATTTTATACAATTTGTAGTTATTTGTTTGTACAGTTAGGTATTTCATAGGCCTAAGTAGCCATTGATTATATTTACTTATTTTATACCAATTATATCTCATTTTACTCTAATGTGTTTTGTTCTGTTATTATAATTGATTTGTTTATTTGTTGATGTGTTTTGAATCTGTTTTTGTACTGATTATGTGTCAATATTATTTTCTATATCATGGCTTGTCAATTATTTCCTAACTGATTTTCCAGTGTTTATTATTTCTGTATTGATTTACCTTCTTATTTATTTAACTTGCCATTGTTAACAATATGGCTATTTCTTACTATTCTTTATTACATAAAATATAACAACTAGGCCTATGGACTGTATACTTCCTTCAGCCATATCCTATTCCTAAATTTAATTGAACAATCTTTACCAGTTATTAGGTAATGTTGGTTTACAATTCATTTCATTCTTTGTTATTTTTTGGGTGATAAACATCATCACCTTTTAAGCTTACTTAATCGATTATCCCTTATAACATGGGGTGTTTATTGATTTTGTTTTTAATTTCTTATTTCTTTAATAATCTCTACCTCCAATCCATGGTAACACTAACTGTTTACCTTACATGGGCTTTCTTCCCTGAATAACATCGTATCCTTCATTTATATTTAACTTAAATACTATTTTTAATTACTATCATCAATACAATTCTTATATGTTCACCATTAAATCATTTAGTGTTTATCACTGATTTACTAAGTGTTTCTTATCTATCACTATTTTTCATAATACTATCATTTACAATATTCTTATTTATTCATAACCTTCACTTTTAAACTATCTAGTGTTTATCACTGATTTACTCATTATTTTGGGGGTTTTTACACTTTCACTTTTGGCACTTCTTAAACTTTTTATTTTAAGTGTTTATTAGTGGGTAATCCTTACCATTACTTTTTCTTTGTCACTTAGTTATTTTTATTTTCTCACTATCTCACTATCTCTCTCTTTCTTTACAAATATTATTTATACTTAATAAGTTCATGTCTTTCTAGAGTTCTTACTTACATATACTTCTAATTCTTGGGTTAGTGTACTTTTATTTATCGGGTTTTATCAATTATGAATTACATTTATCACTTAGTCAATACTAATACTTATTTTTTACATTGGTTAGTTACTGGTTTCGTTCCTTTATGATATTTGAGTGTATCTTTCTCTCTTCCTTATTCTATATTATTTGTCTGTGTTTTATCATCTTGTTTCACTTTATTTCTTTTATACTTGGTTTGTTCCATTTTTATTTTCATTTTTCTTCTCCTTCATTTCCATTTTATTTCATTTTATTTTGGTTTTTATCTGGCCAATCTCTGGGGTTGGGTCAAAGTCATTTGTTTGTCAGTCTAGTATATTCTTTTAATAATTATTTTTGTTTAAAATTCTTCCTTCTTATTTCTTAATTACATTTTATATTTTTTCTTCATTATTTATTTATCAAAATATATTTCTTTTTAGCGTTACTTACATACTTATAGATATCAAATATGATCTGAATTTGGCGATGTTATAATATTATTCGGGAAAAATATTGCCCCGATACTTTCTTGAGGGAAAAGGTAGATTTTGGGTTATATTTTATGAATCTAGAGAGTCCAGAGCGAAATCATACCTAGGGGTAGTTTTATAAGGGTTGGAAGGTGTGAAAATACGGTTTTTGGGAAATAACTTTTTAATGGTTAATATTATTAAAACAAATTTCAAACCAAAGTGGTAGCTTATAAAATTCCGCGTATTTTGTTTTTTGGACGACTTTCTACGACGAAAATTGAGGGAGATATGAACTTTTAAAAAGTAGGTATTTTTCGAGATTTTGAAATAGCGCAATTTTGCGCGTGCGCTGTTTGCGTGCCAATTAAAAAATAATTCGTTTATCGAAAAAACAAAAATACGCATTCTTCAATTTTTAGTTCTCTATAATTTAAGCTTTTATTTATCCCGATACGACGAAAATTGATAAATATACGAAATATCGTATATATATCGTATATTATATTTATACAATATTTATACGAAATATTGTATAAATATAATATATATACAGGGTGTCCCGGGAGGAGAGGGAAATAAGTTGAGAAATGGTTCTATAGTGTAAAAGAAGAAAAAGAGTTCATATAAACATATGTCCGGAAACGCTTTGTAAGCAAGTTACGGCTAGGGAAAGGTTTCGCCCGGGTTTCGGTAAATGAAGACTTTCTGAAATTCTGGGAAGGTATTTACGGGGCGAATTCTGTTGTTTCTTATGGTTTTTGACCTGAAAAATCGAATAAAATAGGTCGCAGAACTGTATCTCCCATAACTTTCATGATATCCAACGTAAAACAGAAAAATCTTTGCCTAAAAACGTATTGTATTGTTTTTAACCAAAATTGGAATTTTTTGTTGATTTTTATTCACTTCATTTACACCATTTTTCTCAGAATTAAATTCTTTACAAGTTTTGTTTTTAACTTTTATGCTTTAACTTTTATGCTTTATGTTTTTAACTTTTAACTTTTATTTAACAAAGTTATTGTACTTCTAACCTGAAAACACCTTTTTTGTTAATTTTTTAGGTAATTGTTAATTAATTGTTAAAAAACGGGCTTTTAAATTACTTTATTTCATTATTATAAATGAAAATATTATTTTTTATTAATGGATTTGTTATAAACAAAAAAATTTTAAATATGATTCAAGATATTTTTTTGTATTAGATACTTTTTTGAACCTATCTTATATTTTTTCTTGATTTTTTAGATAATTGTTTATTAATTGTTATAAATAAATTAATTAATTTATAATCAATATTAGATTTTAAAAGTATATTTAATAACCTGTAAAATAAGCCCAAGGACGTTTCATTTGAGCAAAAATTCTCGGTGCTATGACGGTTTCACTATTAGTAAGAACTACGAAAAAAGCCCTTTAGCACCTCCGAAAAAGGGTTTATACCAAAACTTTATAACTGTACTTTAAGCTAAGACATTGAATATAAAAATCATAAAGGTAATATTTCGATTCGATTAACCTAAACAGAAAAAATGCCTTACAAACTCGATATTTATCGAAATTGCTCATTTTTATGACCTACAAAAAATGACGATATTTGAAATTTTGTGAAATTTTTGTTTATTACTTTTCGTGAAATTTTTTCAAATGAACTTAGTTAATGAACATTAGTTATGTTATATTTAAGATTAAAAAATTGACAGACATTTTTCCCTACACCCATTTTTGGGGGTGTCAGAAGCATTTCTTCAGAGTAACTACCCTTTTCACCTGGTTTTGACCAACATTGAAACCATCATAACATCCACAGTTTTTGTTAAAAGGAAACGTCCTTGAGCTCATCTTACAGCTAATTGTATGTACTTTCTTATAGTAATAAGAATTATCATTTTGTTGCTTATTTTTAACAATTAATTAACAATAATGGTGAAAATAGCCTATTCGTGTAAAAATTTGTATTACAGTATTTGGCAAATATAAATCTGTAAAAATAATCTAAAACCTACTATATTTTACTCGTCATAATGTTTCTGAAATAAACTAATATTAATTACTCGTTAATCATGTCATCAGACTTCTCAAATTGCTGAAACGGCGATGCACTTCTTTTAAACTTTCGCTTCTTCTAATAAAATTAACCATTAAAAAGTTATTCCGCAAAAACCGTATTTTCACCCCTTCCAACCCTTATAAAACTACCCTTAGGTACGATTTCGCTCTGGACTCTCTAGATTCATAAAATATAAGCCAAAATCTACCTTTTCGCTCAAGAAAGTATCGGGGCAATTTTATTCCCGAAAATACCTTTTTTTCGTCTATTTTTTCTGTACTAATAGAGTCATCGTGATGTTTGCCGATACAGTGATATCGTTTACAAAAATTTTGTGTAGCAGTCGGTTCCGTGGCCGGTCAACAGCCTGTGTGACTAATCAGTCCGCGTATTCGACACCAGAGGATTCTTTGTGAAAGCCAGTATTCCAGTGGCAGAGATTTGCGTATTAACCAACAGACATGTTTGCTCACGTTCGTAAGACGGTTGTATTTAGTTACGTTTTTGATTGTTTTCCCACCATTTCATTTTGTTAAGTGTGCAGTTTTCTTTTGCTTTAATGTGATTTGTTGTGACTAAACTATAATGGAACAAATAGATGATTGAAGGTAAATGTTTTTGTAATTGTTATAAATATTATAGTATTTTAAGTAAGTTTAGTTTTAAGGAAAACTAAAACTCTTTATGCACAGATTTCTGTATTTTTGGCTTTCCATAATTTGAAATGTATATTTTTGTGGGACTAGATTTTCCGTAGCCTTAGTAATTATTTAAGATGAAGTAAATACGTCTTACTCATTTACATACTCAAAGAATGTTAACCACACCATAAAAAATCAGAAAATATATGGTTTGAAGCTCACTATTCACTCACTGCTCATTTGTAAAGCCACTGCTTAATGTGCAGTGTTTACATATTTTCCATATTCCAGTATCGTTTATTAAGCTAATATACTTACACAACTTTCTAATTGTTTCATTGTTAAAAACTGGTTAAAATAAGTGACACAGATTTTTAGTTCATATTCATGCAGTTGCTATGTTTGGCCAGCAATGCATCATTTATAGTGAAATTGAAACAATATATACTTTATTTGCTTACGACATTTTTGGCTGTAATAGAATATATTTTGTTACATAATGTGTTTATAATTTTGTATTTATTAAGGTTAATGCTACTAAAAGTGCCACACATCCACTACTAAGTGGTAAATTAGATATATATGCGACAAAAGTATTACAAGTAGGAAAAACTTGAATATCATTTCTTTCTGTGTATTTTTCACTTCCCTCCAAAGGTTAATGAACTTTCAGCAACAGCTGTAAAAATATTTATGTTTCTAGCGATACTACGTTTCCTGTCAAGGTCTATAATGTCTATTTAAATACTTTTCTTAAAGGCCACTGAAGCCAATGACTTATTTTTTCTGTCAACAAATTTTAATTTTGTAAAAATCTGTATTATTATATGCGGATATCAAATTCTTCTTTTCAACTAAATATTTCGTAAATCATATTGTTACATAGAAAAAAATTATTTGTTACATATTTTTGTGTATGTACGACATCAGTTCACTCGCCACTTGTCATTGAAGTTCTCACTTCTGGTGTACGTATGACATATTATTTATTCAAAACCTTTGTCGTGTTTAATATACATCTTATGTAAATTAGCCAACCTACCTATTCCAGTCTCTTGAGAGAAATGTCAATTTTATGTCGATATTGCAAAAGTATTAATGCAGTATATTCATTTCCTTACTTGCTTCCTTGTTTATACGTGCAGGCGAGAAAAGAATTGTGTTTACAATCAGTGGTTGTAAATCAGGGCGGTATAAAGTTTCACGCGAGGTCTAAGCATTAATCAGTGCTGACCCGCATGCAAGAACCTAACAGCGTTGTCTCTGCATGCAGAATGATAGTGGTCAATACTAACAGTGAAACGCTTGTTCAAAGAAACAAAAGAAAGGATTTAAACTTCAAGGAAGGAATGCATAACACTCTACAGAAGTGTAACACAAATAATGTCTTAAACATGTTTGGTCAGTTTGGCGTATGTGCAAAATATGTAAATAATCTTCAGATCTAAATGCCATGAAAATTGAAAATATCGAGGTAAGGTAAAAAAATTAACAAAAACGACATAAAAATAAGAGAATAGGAAAAATTATGTATTCATTAATAGGTCCTATCCTGTTACTTGTTTATAGTATGCCAGGAGAATTATTACATTTTGACAACCGGAATTATTACCAGACTTCGAAAAAATGTAATGACTTTGATAACAAAATTTAATGCCACTACATACAATAGTCACAAACAAGGGGGGGGGGGTATTTACTAGTCTTCATCAGGCTTAAAAATAACCCATAAGTGCTCCTCATCTATTTCATAGAACTATTTGCTGTAAATTTTATAATGAATGGTAATAAGGTATATTTATTACAACCTTATGGGCCTTCCTTCAAATAAATTTGGTAAGTCTTATTTATTAAATTGGATCTTCAATTATGCTAGACTACAAAAATGTATGTAGTTAGTCATAATTTTTGTTTCTTTTAAATTCCTTGTTATTAATCGAATTAAAGGCATGTGGTAAGTGGGTAAATTAAAGCAATATTCTCCCAAATATTTATATAGTTAATATAAACTTATCGGTGTTATCCAACGTTATACCCAGTGGCGTATCTAGAAATTAGAATTGGGGTGGGGTCCGAGCTCCGGTCGAGTCGGCTTCATACAAAAGGAAAAAAAATTAATCAACATTATTATCTTTCAAATTGCCTGAAAAAGGTGTGATAACATCCTGAAACCAATCCCAATAAAGTAATCGGTAATAACACAATAAGAATACGTGTTACTGAAACATCCAATAAAATTACGCATTACTGGAACACTATTTAGAATATACTTACTGACTGAATTGGTTTTATATATTTTGTATTTCAAACAAATGGTGTGTAGGCTAATAAACCTGTTTGAATATTTAAATATCGGTATGGAGAACCATACATGACTTCCATATTCTAATATTTATATTTAAAATCATTTTCAGCCAAACAGCCAGGGAAGGAATTTTAACAAAAAAATACTTCTTTGTTGCCAATAACGTTGTACACATATAAAAAAAAATTATCCCCTCCCCCTTCAACTATAATTTTGATTTATAGAAAATTACCCCCAGCCCGTTCAACTAGCCTCTACATTTATAGATATTTCATCTATGTTTCTACAGTGGATTATTAAGATCTTATCAGGATACTTTATCAAAATTAAGTACTTTACTCATGTTACAACAAAAAATGTTTCGGGTAAACTGCCCTTTCCCCGTAACCGATCTTCACCAAAATCAACAGACATTGAGTTCTCTATAGCTCAGGCACATATGTAAAAAATTATTTGATTCTGTTTGAATTTACAGCAGTTATGGTTCGTCATATAAAAAATTACCCATGTTAAAACATACAACATGAGATTTATAAAACATATCTAAGATTTATATTTAAAATCATTTTTGAAATAAAATATTTTCATAGAACCTACTAACGCTGGGGAAATCTGAGGAGCCAATCAGAGTTGGGCCTACCTGTCACTCTGCTGAATTTGGTGGAAAGCCCTGTCACTGTCGTCAAAGTATCAGCCTTGACAGGGTCCTCTTTTTCTGCAAAATGGGAGAGGCTTGAAATGGAGTGAGTGACATGGTCCCCACCTCAATGAAGAACCCATTGTTTTATAAAAATATATTTAAATTTTGAAAACTGAAAATTCTTTTCTTGTTGTAAATATTTATATTTTATAATCAAAATGACTTTATTTTTGTTACCTGGCAACAAAATTATTTTATTTTAAACAATTACCATTGTTTCAAAAAGTTTAAATAAATTTTCAAGTACTTTACTCTTGTTAAAACGTAAAAGGTTGCAGGTAAACTACCCCTTTCCCCTAACCAATCTTCACCAAAATCGAAAGTCCTTGAGATCTCTGCAATTCAGGGATGTATGCAAAACATTATTTGATTCTGTTTGAATTTGCGGCAGTTATCGTTTGCCATAGAAAAAAAAATGTTGCAGGTAAATTACCCCTTCCCCTCAACCGATCTTCACCAAAAACAATAGGTCTTGAGTACTCTACAAATCAGGGCTGTATGCAGAAAATTATTTGATTCTGTTTGAACTTGCGGCTGTTATCGTTTGCCATAGAAAATACACTTGTTAAAAAAACGTTGTAGGTAAACTACCCCTTTCCCTTAACCGATCTTCACCAAAAACAATAGGTCTTGAGAACTCTACAGTTTAGGGCTGTATGCAAATAATCTTTTGATTCTGTTTGAATTTGCGGCTGTTATCGTATGCCATAAGAAATACCCTTGTTAAAACATAAAACGTTACAGATAAACTACCCCTTTCCCTTAACCGATCTTCACCAAAAACAATAGGTCTTGAGAACTCTACAATTCAGGGCTGTATGCGAAACATTATTTGATTCTGTTTGAATTTACGGCTGTTATCGTTTGCCAAAAAAAAAATTTCCCTTGATAAAAAAAAACTGTTGCAGGTAAACTACCCCTTTCCCTCAACCGATCTTCACCAAAAAAAATAGGTCTTGAGTACTCTACAAATTAGGGCTGTATGCAAAAAATTATTTGATTCTGTTTGAATTTGCGGCAGTTATCGTTTGCCATAGAAAAAAAATCTACAGACAGACACAGACAGACAGACACACAGACAGACAGACACACAGACAGACACACACACAGACACTTTTCGGAAAACGACTTTTTTTCATGTTTTGAGTGTAGTAGAATCAGAATCTGCAATAATCTCGAACACGATTTTTTTTGCCATCACCATACTTCCATTCCTTAAGGAATATGGAAGTAAAAAATAGTTACTATCTGAAAAACACAGCCGAAAAAGTAATAAAAGTGCCTAAAAATTACGAAATTAAAAAAAATTCGTCAACTTTCTTCGACCCCCTGGGAGGCGTTCGGTCCCGTTCGTCCCCCAACGTACATACGTCCTCTAGATCTGTGAACAACCAATAGTAGAAATGTATGCTCTAATTTTTGAACCCTGCTATTCTTCTTCTCGTACCGTACCAGATCCCCCTGACATTGACGAGTTGATCTTTGTTAACTACGTTATTACAGATGTCAAAAGCAGGAATTTCTGTATTGTTTCAATAAACAAATGCTTCTATATAAGAAGTTTTAAAATGATAAATATTCTAGTACTTTGATTTAACGCGTACTAACTTATATGCGTTCCCAAGACCAGCACCGCACGGAAATGTGAAAATTATAGAACTCTGTGCCACATCGAACGAACATAGCTAGAATAATTTACCATCGAATGGAAAAAAAAACTAAGGATAGCTTACAAGAAAATCAATTTGGTTTTCGGAATAATCGGGGGACGCGAGAAGCCGTATAGTCACTGAGAAATATTATGAAGAAAATTATAAGAATAAACAAAGAAATCCTAATAGGCACTGTTGATATCACAAAGGCACCACAACATCAATTGGAATGTTTGAAGCCTCAGAGATGTAACGGTAGATTACAGAGATAGAAGAATAATTCTTCAAATCTACAAGAGTTAGAGAGCTCTCATAAGCCAGAAAAAAAAACAGAAAAGACTCAAAGAAAATATATCAGAATGGGTTAGGCAGGCTATGGGTTATCCCCACTACGGTTAAATTTGTATGTAGAGATCACGATGGAATCACGATGGAAACCAGCAACAATTGATTAATAATTAAGTGCAAACGGTCCATTTTGCAGGTGACTTTGCGGTTATAGGAAAGAACGACGAAGAACTACAGAACGCACTCCACCAAATCAACAAGATCATAAAAGTTAAATGTTACATAACACCAAATAAGGAAAAAACAAAAACAAATTAAGAAGCTGTCTTCGGAGAAGAATAAATTGCAAGCCCGTCAATCTCTGGTTTAGGAGAGGATGAAGAAGAAAAAGATGATGAAAATTTACATCAAATTATAATATTCGTTTAAAATAATTTACCAATACTAGGTTGTATATACGTGTAAGTAATTTATTTAGGTTAACGAGTAACCAATAACATGCGATGCATTTATAACTTCTAGAGCAGAAACAATTCCGTTCTATAACGTCACATTAATTCAAATGATGTAATCAATATGCATTACACCTCAGGTTTTACAGGGTTACAGAATACATTATAATCACAAAAATAGTTTTTTAATAGCGTCAGTTACTCTTTCGTTTTACGTTGTGATAAAAGTATTTCTATCGCGGTTCTCATGTGTCTGTATGAGCTGAGAATATTTTTTGAGAATTTACAGTTATGATAGCTATTGGAATGGTTTATAACTACAATAACTGTAATACGGTGCATATAAAAAGTCGTGAAAATTGATTGCTAAATGGTAAATAAACAGACGAAATATGGTTCAATGTATTCCCTTAGCATCACAGAATTTTCACATAAATGTTAAAACAAATATTTAGTAACATTTTTTTCAACATTACATACAGGCCCTATAAAACAGCAACACCGTAAAAAATCTTCACTTGTAGCTTCAGAAAAGCATCCATTCGACAAGGAAAATTTCCTTACCAAGAAGGTACCGCTGCCCATTTCCCCATCTTCCCATATATACCAGAGAAGACTTTTTAAAAATGAAAATGGTGACAGTTCTTGAAACTATGTAAACATCGAGGTGATTAGTTCTGGATCAGAGTTGAATACCGTTGCTGGCGCCAGTGATTTCCCCCTTCTTAGTGATTTGGCGGAGATCGAAAACTTCTAGAAGAAAAAAGAAGATAGGCCAAAAGGAAGCACAGTCCGTAGCAACTGACTTTTTTTACATCCAGCACTGAGAGCATCCTTTAGTGAAACACAAACGGTTGCACTTCGCATTATTGCGGACTGACTGGACACACTGATATGTGTGTGTATCTACAAGAAACACATCTGAGGCTAGAACGCTTTACTATGAGGGGGACACGAGTTACACCCAACATCAGAGCTAGGGAGGTTTTGGTATACTTCTTAGCAACACATATCCCTATCCTGCTCGCAACGCCTCTACAGCAGGCAGTAACTATCCGCTTGTCACACTCACTGATTATGACAAAGCAGAAGATATACAGGATCTGGTATAACGCCTCCATTATTCCTGGTTTAACGACGATAGTGTAACTTGGGTTTGTAATAGAACGAACAGAACTGGAGATCTGTTGCTTAACAACGCGCTTATGTTTTAAACCACACAACCCGCCAGCACGCACTTTAATGTTCGAAGTGGTACGTTCCCAGCGCACACGAACTGGAAAATGGAATGCCGCAAAAATGTTCCTTGAGCGACAGGATTTTCTTTACTTTGCAGCGATTAACGAGATATTTGAGGGTACACAAACATCAGTCTGAAAGTGCTTGTATCTTGATGAGCTTCCGCTGTGCTATCGGCTAAAGCAACTGCAATGATAAAGAGGTAAATGCAAGGCGCTATAGATACTTTGGTAGAAATGCTAGAAGCATAGGCTTTTCTTTCTCGGCAACAAAAACAACCTGTATCCATTTCTACCAAAAGCTATGAGACCACCCGAACGCAATGGTAATTATATTGTTCGACTGCAATACAAACAGAAATTAGATTTTTAGGGCTAAGTTAGGACAGACACTTGATGTAAAAGTTGCTTGTCTAAAATCAGGCTGTGCTAGGTATAATAAATCATCGTTAAATATAATTAAGTGCAACTCCCATATGAACTGAGGAGCTAATAGACATGTTTTATTGCGCCTATACGCTTTCTTTCTTGACTTTGTTAAGGATTTTTCTCCTTTCAGCATCTTCATCTACCGTTTGCTTATAGCGTCATGAAGTTTTTACTTAAGTACTTCAACCATCAGTACTTTCTTCTGATAGCTTGGTAGTTATTTACTGGAGGTGTTACCTTTAGCTGTATGTAATTCTTGTGTGTACCATAACCTTGACTAACCAGTGGCGCCTTTGTACTAAGGACAGATTCTCGCACCAAGTGTAAATAGGTAAGCCATCAATCCTCTTAACACTCATAATCCCTGCCATTGGCACTTCGTCTTCAGCGCTACTCACAAACTCTTCTGTACCACACGGAACGTCACTTATACCCTGGGTCTGCATCTGACTAGGGCGCATTCCATTATTTGCGTTCTCTATTGTGTGACTTACAACTTTAGTGTCGATCTCAGTAATAAATTAACGAAACATCAAAATGTAAAACTAAACAACAAGTACGTGCTAATGGTAAATTTAGTGAAACGATATTATAAAATAAATTTAATAGGAGTCCATTATTACTGGGACAGAATCATCACAGTAAATAAATATTGAGATAATGTGTCTGAGTCAGCTGCCAGCTTTATGATAGCCATTTCCGTGACCTCAATTTAACATTGTATAATGTCCAAGCCATGCGATAACCTGACACTGACACGCGGTATTATCTGATTCTGTTATTGACAGACTTGGTTACCACTACCCCTCCGTTAGGTTGAGGATTGTTTACCTTGAAAACAAATTACGAATAAGTAACTGTCGGCTGAATAATCTAACATCGATCGTCACAAGTCGATGTAACGCGTACGCGTATGATGCTATCGTACTTAAGATAAAATCATTTGACAACTACTCATACGAGGGTAGGGTAAAAAGTTCCGGGCCTGAATAGGAAAACAACACTTTTCTGGTTTAATTTGCATTTATTTCTCAACGTAATCTCTATTTAGCTGTATACTCTTTTTCCAAAATTTTTCTAAAGCGGTTTTATGCCACATTGATAAACCGATATATCGAGGTCCTCAAAGTAGCCATTTACAGTATCTCTGACTTGATTGTCGTCAGTAAATCTTTTCCCACCGAGTCATTTTTGAGGTTAGGAAAGAGGTAGAAGTGACTCGTAGCTAAACAGGGCGAGTATGGTGGCTGATGAAGCAACCCGAACTTCAGTTCTTTAATTTTGGCCATTTCAGCAATTCGTTGAAACCTTTCGACAATTCTTATGCTCAAGTGTCAGCAAACGTGGCACCAATCTAGCGCACAGCATTCTACGGTCTACCAAACGATTTTATGATTTTCTTTCAATTTGTGCTGGCACAGTCACTTCAATTTGAAGTGACACGTGAGTCATCAGTTGTGCTTCTCCGACCCATTTAAATACACCAACCCAGCGCTCAACCGTTGTATTCAATGGAAAAAAGTCCTTCAACTTTGTATACAGCTCCTTTTTATATCGGTTGCCGTTAGATCTATAAAAACAAAATTTAACCACAGCACAAATTTTCAGTCTATCCAATGACGCTCTAGGCGCTTACAGCGGTGGACTGTGCCACTAATAATAAACAGCTCATTGACTTGAAATCATCGAAACTAAACCTACAAAGGATGAAATCATTAACAAGGTCAAAATAATGATCGTAGTAGCGTTATGTTTGTCCCAGGCCTGGAACATTTCACCCTACCGTTGTAACTCTTGATAGACTTTTTTAAACTAATTAACACAATATTTCCTTTAATTAATGAGTTATTCGTTGAAGACACTATTTGATAAGATGAGGGAAAGACAGATAGCAACGTGGTGATTAGTGTAACAGTTTGGCATTTAACACTCTATCTGAGTATGTTTCACGATAACTTTTGAACGCATCAGCTGAGTTTTGTAAAACTTGACATGCGGATCCATACTTTTACCCTACAGAATCCTTTTGTTTTTTTAGACTGATTTCTTCAATAATATTGCGGTCGGAAACAAAAATGTGGCGGTCAAAATTCTGGAAAAAATTGCAAAATCCAAGTGGGAAATGAAACTAAAAGGAATTTAAACATAGTCTGAAAATCTGAGACTTTCACGACCGGCTTAAATGTTATCAGAACTTCGGCTGGCGGGCTGTAAGGCCGTGGTTCATGGCTGTTATGTGCAAACGTTTCCCCCGTGCCTTCAACGACCATCTTCAGTGCAGAAGGCTGCAACACAGTGACTGCGAAACCTTGGACAGTGTGTTGCAGCCTTCTGTACTGAAGATGGTCGTTGAAGGCACGCCCGAAACATTTGCACATAATTAAACATAGTCTGAATATGCTTATAGTATTAGTTTTTGAAAATTTCAAAATTTTTGAACGTCAGACCCAAAACGTGGGTAAAAATTTTGATTAAATCGTAAAAATTCATGTGGGGTATGAAATTAAAAACTATTTCAACTAACATCTGTATGTAGTGTTAAGTTTTAGAAATTTCAAAAGTTTGAGATCCCAGGGGCGAAAATAGGGAAAAACGTGTTTAAAAATTGTGAAATACAGAAAAATTATTTTATATCAAAATTTCTAATAGATATTATTGTACTTCGTTCAAAATAGTGAGCCTGTGCTGCAGCTCAGAGAGCATACTAGTTACAATAATGAAAACACCTAATGCCTAGTGATTTAACAGAGACAGAAAGTAGTTAAGACTGTAAACACGATAGGCGAAATGTTTTAACGGAAAATTTGTTTAAAAGTCAGTAAGTGTTGTAGTATCCAAAGGACATCAATACTTTTGCCTATCTAGTATACCGGTTCTACGAGCAAAGAGTGTCAATTAAAGTCTCATGAAAAGAGCACTCGTGCGGCTTATTAAAGTCTCATGACGATAACAATTTTTTGAATCAATTTACTCTAATCTGTTACGAAGAAATAGAAGTTTTTAAATTGAAATAATTAAACAGTTGATAGTGTAGTAACACGAACGTCCACGAAAATCGATCGTTTTTTCGTGTCTGGCAGAAAATGTATATTAGTTTTATTATAATTATTTCTTCTCTTACACTTTCAGAATTAAGGTGCTTGAACTGTTCCGCTTTGAATAACGCTGTTGTAACTTTTCCGCCTCATTGAAATACAGCTTTCCATAGCTTTCTATATAGGTCATTTTCAACTAATGGAATTCGATTTTTTGTTAAGTCCTTCGAAATTTTATCTTCATCACTTCTAGTATTTTGGTAAGTCTGTTCTACTAATAATACTTTACTTTATAACGTTCAGGATCACACACATTTCAGTCTGACCAATGTAGAGAAATATTCAACTCTTCTCGAGAATGTCATCGCGGATGTCTCAATTCTTTTGACTTGCAATCCTGATATTTTCCACCTTATATTTACCCGTGTGACATTACCGTGACACTGCCTGTAGAGTATATCCCGTTCTACCACGAAGATATAGGAGATGGTTTTGACATGATAATGTCTTATGGCTGGCCATCATTTGGAAATTTCTGTAACGCATCACGCTGCATGACGTCATCATTTACCAGCCGGGAATCGTTAACTAAAACCGCGACCGCTAACGTGCTAACGTCCGTCGCAGATTAAAGACCTAACAAGCAAACAACACTGCATAGCTGTAGATAGGTATGTAACCAATCAGTCAGTCAGTAACCATAATAATGTTGCGTTTAGCTGGCGGCTGAAAGACATTATCATGCTCTTAAGCTTTTACCATTTGGTAAACGGTACTTTACTTTTTTTGTGTCTTCTATCATATTTTAGCGTTCTGTCGATTGTTACCTATACATTACAAATATTCTGTATATTCCTTCTGTCCATATATCTTTGTCGTACCTACAATTTTTGTATATTCCTTCTGTCTACATATCTCTGGCGTACCTTCAATTTCTGCATATTCCTTCTGTCTGCATATCTCTGGCGTACCTACAATTTTTGTATATTCCTTCTATCTATAAACCACTGTCGTACCTTAAATTTCTGTATATTCATTTTTTCTGTATATCTCTGGTGTACCTATAATTTCTGTATATTCCTTCTGTATATATGTCTTTCGTATTTACAATTTATGTATGTTTCTTCTGTCCGTATATCTATGGCGTACTTACAATTTCTGTATATTCCTCCTGTCTGTAATATACCTGACTACCTACAATTTCTGTATATTCCTTCTGTCTGTAAATCTCTGTCGTACCTTAATTTTCTGTATATTCCTTTTTTCTGTATATCTCTGCTGTACCTATAATTTTTATATTCCTTCTGTGTCTTTTGTACCTAAAATTTCTGTATATTCATTCCGTCTATATACCTCTGACGTACCTACAATTTCTGTATATTCCTTCTGTATATATTTATATTTCTGTCATACCTACATTTAATATCATTACCAAGAAAATTAAACATAATTATTTTTTTGTTTTTACTCTAGAGTTAGGGTCCTTCGATCACCTACAGTAAGGTGTTTCAAAGATTTCAGAAGTTTACAATAACTATTGTTTTAATTAAATTTTACTCGAATGTATGTAGGCCTATGCTAAAATCTGATTTACATTTTATTACGTTGTAGGCCTATTATGTTTTGTAATTTTTTTTAACAGTAACTATTTTTTAATAACATGTCTGTGTTACTGGTTAAAGCTGATCATAATGGTTACTGCGTTAATATAACTATGTGATCGAATATTTCGAAAAAAAACAATAAATCTTCGCTGTTTGTGGTCATTTAATTTAAAGGCTAATGAACAAAACGAAGATCGTGTCCTCGATAATGTGGCTATAGTGGGATGAAAATTATTATTTGCTTTTGGTCCAAAACCAGGAGATCGAGTTGATTTACAAGGGGGCGCGTTTCACCTCCTGATATCTGATAGTGCACGCGTGTGCACTTGAGAAGAGGAAAAATGTGTTAATAGTCTGCTGCCAGCTTACCTTGAGGCAAGATTGTCATATAAATTACGGCATGTCTACTAAAGTTTTGGCAACACTTCGTTCACATTGACCGACATTTCTGACAATAAAAGTGTGGTCGGTTAGCTCTCATGAGCTCTTAATTTTTGTGTTAATCACTTCTCTATCACGGTCATATTATCCCTTTTTATTTCATTAATATGTTGTTACTGCCTACTATTTAGCTCTAGCTTATGGGGAATAGACATGTATCTAATCGATTTTAAAGTCAAAAATAATTATTACATTATAAAATTTTTGTCTTACTTTTAAACAGTGCAAAATACGTGAAATCATGTATCGTGTAACACAACTTCCAAGGAGACTGAAAACCTGAAAATCAGAAATATCTACTGGCTGACAGGCATAAAATCGCAGTGAAGTCTTGTCAACAAACTTTTAATATATAAAGCAGTTCTTCAACCGGTCAGGACTTATACGGTATTCAACTTTGGAGTGCAGCGCTTTCAGTCCAAAACTCAAAGATCAATACAATCGACGCATTATGGTTTGTCTCCAACATTTTTATACACCGATACTTAAAAGTTCCTGCTGTAAGAGAATAAATTGTGCTCCTCTGTAGGAAACACATATCTAAGTTATAATAACTTCCTAAACCCCTAGAAATTAATTTGTTGGCTAACGGTGAAGACATTTGTAGACTAAGACTAAGAAGTCATAAATTGTTAGACCTACCCTTCAGACTCAATGGATAACGTGTTAACTGTATTATCTGTATTTTAATGTTCGTGTTATCTGTACTGTAATCTCTGTATCATTCCTGTTAATGTCAACTTTAAGCGTTAATGATAGCTGATATTTCTGCCTTACATGCTCGGTGTTTAATAATTGAAGAAATGGTCTCAGTTCATTCCAGCAGCAAGTGGTGGTGTCTTTTTGTTTAGATGCTTGGACAATTAGAGTTTTAATTGTAGTATTTGTGTATGTGTTAAATCTGTAGACAACAACAAGAAAAGTAACAAGTGGACAACTCCTCAAATCATGCATATGTGTATGTCATTCAATTTGCTTACTGCCCACAAGACGAACAGATTATAAATTTCCAATTTAAGAAAACAATTATCGTGTATGGTAACCTAATACTAATGTACGTTCTACCGTTTGTTACCTACACGATCCATAATACCTGTAATTACTTACCACGATACTTACCTGTAAGTAAATATACCTCACAACTTAATTTATGGCTCACTTCATCTCTGACTACTCAATTCATATTCGTATCACAATGATATGATTGATATCGTGTGGCACAATGATATGATATGAGTTTAAAAGATTACGTTTATAGGCATGTCTAGAAAACATTTCAAAAAGTATATTACATAGAGTTTTTAGATGAATCCGATTTTTTATATATTAAAAACCCATACTAATTATACCTGTAATTCTTTCTGTAAAGCTGTCAGATATCGTTATAATTATTAATTGTTTTCTTTACGTACGAGTTTTTATTATAGGGTGATTCAATTAGAGGTTACAATTTTAATGTAAAATAAAACGCATTGGTTTTTGATAAACTCTTAATGTATTTATTTCTATATGTTGTTTAGACATTGACATTAAACATGATAAATGATATCTGCCAAATAGCTGTCACGAGCGGCCCTGCAGACTTCCGCCCTTTTGATGAAATTTTCCATCACTTTCCGGCATACCTCCTGCGGCAGCTCATGAATAACATGGCGTATCTCGTCCTTTAGCTCTCGAATCGTTTTGGGGTCATTGGCATATACTTTCTGCTTCAAATAACCCCAAAGAAAATAATCCAATGGCGTGAGATCACACGATCTTGGTGGCCAATGTTGATCGCCGAAACGAGAGATGACGCAGCCGGGGAACTTTGTGTGCAACAACTGTATTGCTTCTCGTGCTGTGTGGCAACTGGCACCGTCTTGTTGGAACCACGTGTCTTCAACATCAATATCATCCAATTTGTTATCTCCTGATAACGTTCATCATTGACTGTTACTGCATCACCACGGGCGTTTTCAAAAAAGTACGGCCCAATCACGCCGCCGACCCAAAATCCGCACCAAAACAGTGACTTTTTGTGGACGAATTGGGTGTTCGAGAATGGCTCGTGGATGTCAAGTCACCAAATGCGTCAATTTTGTTTGTTTACATACCCATCCAGTTGTAAATGAGCTTCATCGCTGAATATGATTTTCTTCGCAAAATCGCCATCAATTTGGTGGTTCTCTAACACCCAATCAACGAAGTCACGGCGCTGTCTATGACCTGCTGGCTTCAATTCCTGGGTCAATTGGATCTTTTAGGCATGCAAATGCAGATCTTTAGTTAATATGCGCTGCATGGTGCTGCTATTAGGAAAGGTTCAACTGCTGGGAACGATGACGAATGGAGGTCGACGGATTTTTATGGACACTGGGACCCACTGCGGCGATATTTATGAGTACTGCGGCCACTAGGAGGACGTACTGGTCTTTGCACATCCAACACTGACACGGTTCTATTGAATTTTTCGACTAATTTTTTAACCGCGGCACGAGGTGGACGTTTATGGTAACCGAAGTTATTTCACAGTGCGCGAATCGTGTTGGTTAAATTTTCTCCACTTCCAAAATAGGTTTTAATAATTAAAATACGTTCTTGACTCGAATACCGCTCCATAGCAACAAATGTCAATACTTAACTATGACTAATTTCAAATATCAGCTGTTCATCTTTTACAAGAAAACAGTATTGCCAACTTAAAATTGTAACCTCCAACTGAATCACCCTATATAAGTTTAAAAGTAAAGTTCATTAAACACTGGACATATCCACAATAATTTTCATATAATTTTTAAAACCTGACAATTGAACGAGCGAACGAGTCCTCAGTTTTGACTGGACCGTTCGGCATTTGTCTGTCTGTCTATCTGTCGGGTATGTCTCACGACAACACTTCGACGCATCAACTGATATTCGTAAAACGTGGCATGCTAATCCATACTTATTTAGCCTAGAGGATCTTGTTGTTTTTAGACTGATTTCTTAAAAAATATGGGCGTCGGAAGCAAAAATGTGGGGGTCAAAATTGTGAAAAAATTGCAAAAGCCCGTGTGGATTATGAAATAAAAGGGAATTTAAACCACAGTCTGAATAGGCTATACTATTCGTTTTTGAAAATGTCAAATGTTTGGACGTCAAATCCCAAAACGTGGGTGAAAAGTTTGATAAGATCGCAAAAATACAAGTGGGGTGTCATATTAAAGAAAATTTTAACTAACACCTGTATGTAGTGTTAAATTTTAGAAATTTCAAAATTGTGGGATCCCAGGGGCCAAAAGAAATCAAAATTAAAAAAAAATTGTGAAAATTCAGCAGAGTGTCAGTCTAAAAGGAATTGTACTCCAAATCCAAATATTTCGAATTTATAGTGTTTGTTGTATGATTGTGTGCTCTACAATTGTTATAATGCTAAAGAAGTAGTACAGATATAAGAATTTTTATAATTGTTCCCATAATTTAAAAATTATAAATATCGAAATTTTTAATATGTAGTACTTTTAATAGTACTTCGCTCAAAATGGTGAGTGAATTCTGCAGCTCAGGGAGCATACTAGTTACGATAATGAAACTTCTAAATGCCTAATGATTTAAGATAGACAGAAAGTAGTTCTGAAAACATCATCATCTTCTTAACGGTTTTAGACTTTAGCGGCCTGCTCCTATTCCACACTCCACATTTTCTTAGGTCTACCAACTTTTCTTCTGCCTATAGGGTTGTAATACGTATTTCGCCATTTTCGGTATTCTACTTTCTTCCATTCTAATGATGTGTTGAATCCGTTTCCTTCCGTATTACTTAATCCTTTCATTACCCGCAAAAATATCTAAATCACATCTTATCTCTTCATTTTTTATATGATCTCGTCTTTTACACCTTTTAACTGATCTCAGAAATTTAATTTCTGTTTGTATCTTCTGTTCATTTTTTTTCTTTATGACCCAAGTTTCAGAACTATACAGTCGTGTAGGTTTTGCCATTGTTTTATGAAATTTTATTTGGATTCTTTTCTAAATTTATTTCCCAAATTTCTCCAAAACGTCCCACACATTATTGTGAAATTCGTCACTTTATTTTCTACATTCCTATTATGATTATAACTAAGACTGAAAACATAATAGGCGAAATTTGTAACGAAAAATTTGTTTAAAAAGTCAAATGTTGTAATATTCAAAGGTAGTCAACAAATTTGCCTATCAAGTAGGCCTACACCAGGTCCGCGAGCAAGAAGCGTCAACTGTTTAGTTGTAAGTTGTCCTCCAAAACTAAATTCTGTTGGTATAATATCAAAGAAACGGTTTACATGCGTATAAACTCTCAAGTAAAATAATTATGGATTAATGGGATCTTTGGTAATAATAAAAAGTTCATGACCAATTGTAACTGCCACTAAGGCCGTTACGCAAAATTTAAAAACTAGACCACTTGGCCTAGCGGAAGCGAAAAGTATGCTGGAGACCAGAGTGACAGGACTTGCAATAAAATACTCTTCTAACCAGTAACAATTTTTATTAGTACCATTTTCGTTAAGAACATCAATTAAGTTATCATAAAATATTTAGCTATAAGTCTTTCAAACAATTGGATTCTAATATCATTTACCTTAACAACATCAATTTCATTTATCCCAAAATGTTTAGTTAGAAGTCTTTCAAACAATTGAATTCTAGTATCATTTACCTTAACAACATCAATTTGAGTTATCGTAAAGTATTTAGTTACAGTTTTATTTGAAACAGCTGGACCTCTGGTACCCTTTTGTTTAAGAGCATTACTTTATGTTAGTATACAATTTCAGTTACAGTTGATTTAAAACAGGTGGAGTTGTTGTTGACTGAAGTTTAATAATTGCAACGCTCCCACCTGTACTTGTTGAAGAAAAATGGTACCATGTAGACCAGTGTGCGATGAGTGCTGGTGGTGGTCCTTGAAGTGTGCAGAAGTTCCAGCTCGTCTCATTCCGGGCAGATGTCTTTAGGTGTTCTGTAGCAGGAGTATTTCTGGGCCTGACAGCTTCGAGGAGCATCCTGCTGCACTGCTCTGCAGATAGTGACCGGTGTAAATGTCACTATCTCCGCATATCCTTTCTCCCGGCTGTACGGGGACCGTATAACATTTTTATTTGCAGATTAGCCGTCAGAGAATACAGCAACCCCGACACTCTCTCGCCTCGGAATACAGACACCACACACACTGTCACAATTTTTATCAACACTTTAGTTGCACTAATTAATTTGCTATAGTTTATTTTATCCATTTACTTTTACTCAACCTTTACTTTTATTTATTTTTTACTGTAACATTTACTTTTAACTTTATCAAAGACATTTAAATACAAGGTCACCACGTGTTCCCAGACCGGAAGTAACGTGTAATTCAATTTTACAATAGGAAAGTATTACAATAATAGGCTTTACAAACGTGTGGATCACACACACGTACACAAATACAGCACACATAACCCATCATTAAATTAACATCGAACAAAATATTTGAGCTCATCTGAAACGCTTTACTAGCTTACGAAGTCATATGAAAGATCCACGCAAAGCTTATCCCTGGGCCGTCAGACCATCGAACACTCTATTGGAAGGTTGGTGACGAAATGAGAAAGAAACCCGTATTCTTCGATCCCACCATGCTACATAACTCAACCTGTTGCGAACTGCCGATCATAACATTTGGCAAGCAACCCATCAAGCCGCACACAAGCAGCTGATACGGTTTACTAGATAGCTTCGCCGTAGCGCAGACAATGGCCTTAATGATCGAGTTAGCTGTGCCGCCCAGCTGCTATGCGCTTTGGCGGCCTTGAACGTTTAAATCACGCCGGGTAAATTCAAACACTGGCACACAATGTCGGTAAAACAAAAAAAGTTTCGTGAATGATTTCACCACCATACTATAAGGTAATGTAGTTATCACTTCTCTTAACAAACAAAAATTGGAAAAAATATTCTTTCCTTTCTCGTGAAAAAAGATATGGTATGTGACGTTAGTTATTGCAAAAAAAAAAAGCTTGAACAAACCAGTAAATAGAAATGTTCAGGCAACACAAGCAAATTGCAACACATGGCGACAGCAACGCTACCTAAATGCACAGAACAGAACTAAATGCGTAATTCTTTTTTTTGTTCGAAAACAAACTCATTATCTGAACAGCGATTATTCCGCATAAATTGACTGAATGTTTTTTTTGTGCTTCGATCTTTAACTAAACACGGAATGGAGAAAAAACTATTTGCACAAAACAATTTTGTTAAATTTGTTTCTAAACGTGATTCATGCAAATAGTATAATTAATTGTACACTCGTCGACAAGAAAATGTTTAAACTTTGCGAACATTTAAAAGCGAAGGCAATTTAAACGTATATGCCTGCCCGCAAGTGGCTTTCTTTAACTTACAAAATTTTTATTTTATGCTGAAATTTTTACTTGAAATTATAAATAAGGCTGGGAGCAGGCGCTGATACTGATACCATTATTGGCTCCAACTGTACTAACTGGATAGCATCACAGTTACTAAGCTTAGAGTTTTGTCACTAACTCGTCTCACGCCTACATCTTCATATATCTTCATTACAGTTGCGTCTTCTTTAAGACCGTTTATCGTCAAACATTAAATCGGCAAAATAAATTCAATTCAAAAAAATTCTGGAGTTAGCAAATTTAACTCATTAATAAAATTAATTTTATATGCAGTTTTGTAACACTCAATATACTAACCTTTTATGCGGCAATTAATATAGTCTGCTGGACCTAGTCATAACTAAGGTTTATGTTTGGGAAAGCCTTTCATGTTCTGCAGTTACCGGAACTTTTTGATTCCATTTGATCTCGTGATGATTACGCACAAACGTTACGCAATTATGTTATTCCAGGACATCAAGTATTCAAACTCAATATGATGAAAAGTACTGAAATATTTTTGTAAAATCATGTGGCTCCCAGATTGTCCGCGATTTTTTTTTTAATGCAGCCTTCCGGAATAAATTACATAGAAGAATTCAATTTGATTGTGTACCTTGTCATATTTTATAGTATATAGGTTTAATTAGTGAAGATTGTGTGCAACGTTTTGACTACTGTGAACGAAGTTTTTAAAGACAAGGAGAGAGAGAGAGAGAGAGAGAGAGAGAGAGAGAGAGAGAGAGAGAGAGAGAGAGTTATTGTGAGAGAGAGAGAGTGAGTGGGAGAAGGGGGGAATAGACTCATATATTTAGAGACAAACGTTTAAATAGTTAAACGTGGTTTCACAAACGCATCACCGCGCGATTCTGGGTAACCCATTCATTATACATCAGTCGGGACAGAGACATAGATAGAGTGACACACAGATAAACAGAGATAGGTGCATATACTACAGAGATATCCAGATTAACAAGGATGACAAAGATGGCAGTAGTAAGAGCTGACGTGTAGCTGGGAGTATAGACATAGGTGCGTATCAGTACTACAGTTCACGTTCTCACGGCATTACCGTTTGATGCGCTTACCGCAAATCGAGTTTTCCCTTTCTTCTAGTGTGATATTCGTTCATCATGATTCGTTCATTTATATACACAACTGCAATACAAGTACTGGATTTCTGTACGTTGAAATATTATTATAATAAATAAATGAATTAATAAATCTTATATTGAAAATAATTAATTTTTATTGTAATTTGGTAATAAATATTCGGATAAAATACGTTACCTCTTAATACTAATACTAAATACATGTCAGCCAAATTAAGTCCAATGACATCCTTTAGTTAGTTCTGGTGTTCTTAACTAAACACTCTCACATGCGCACAATCCTCTGCTTTTATATAAAAAAACACTACATAATTTCGAATGGCTTTGTTCTCTTCAGTCTTCGGAACACATGTTGATTGTCCAGCCGCTGAAGAACTTCTGCATTTTCGTGGAGGTGAAGCCTTTCTTCATGCTTCTTCGCAAACCTTTTAATCTCTTCTTTAATTGTTGGAATACCTAGACCTCTGTGGATATCGGCGTTACCGTGGTGCATTCACCATGGTCCGCAAAACTTTGTTTTGGAATGTTTGTATTATCCTGATCTTACAATCTTTCGCGTACCCCCAGAGTTGAATTCCATACAGCCAGGTGGGTTTAATTATCTGATCAGATCAGAGTTTTACTGTATAAAGACAGGTTGGAATGTTTTCCTAAGAGGCATTTATATCGTCGGAATTTTATGTTAAGTTCCTCTTTTTTTCTTTTTTACATGCTCTTTCCATCTCAGTTTGGTATCCAATGTCATACCCAGGTATTTGGTTTTTTTTCATAAGGTGTTACCGTTCTATTTATAACCAATGATGGAAGATTATTCAATCTTTTATTGGTGAAATTAATGTGTGCCGACTTGGCTTTGTTAAGTTTAATTTTCCATTTTTGGTCCATTCATATATGGTATTGCTAGCTTTCTGCAATAATCGGGTTGAAACAACTTCATCTTGCCCTGCTGTATGCAAAGGTGTATCATCAGCGAAAGTAGTTCTGTTGCGCATGAAACAAAACCTCTTCAGTTATTTAGTGTCTTGGTCATATGCATTCTTCTTTTTGCTGTTTCATGCAGTTTTTTATAATTTCCTCACACTTGTAATATCTGTTTACATTAATGACCAAAGCGTGATTAATTTTATGGTTAATTTATGGTATAGTGTTTACTTTGTTAAGAAATTACGGTTTGATTGTGTCCCACTTCCTCTTTAACTGGCTGGGAACCATCGCTCAGGAACAGTAAATCTGCCGTAGCTGGGTGCCGTCGGGTCCCAGGTTTCCACGCCTTTTTGTGGAAGTATGTCACGTCGTCTACAACCCACAGAAATGGAATGAATCCACGGTTCATTACTCATGCTGATAGGACTCCGTACTTTTCCGTGGAGAAGCTTCAGAAGAAGCCATAAACCCGCTGCTTCAGACAAAAGAAGTTTCTCAGTGGCGCAGCCACTCAGTTACAAGTCTAGCCTTCTTCGACATTTTTGGTTGTTTGTACATAGAGAGAACCCGCAAACTGACTTCTTACTTCTTAAGAGGTATTAGAGATAAGTTGATGGTTGGTCTTACAGACCAGTTTTAACATGTTAAATTCAATTAAAAAAAACCGTTGGGGTGAGTGAGTCCACAGTGCGGTCAGACGACATGGAAATCTAACCACAATATGGCGACATTTCCACCCCAAATTAAATTAAATTATGTTTTCCCAAAATGAGACTCTACCATTTCTCCCCACTCCAAGTGCATCACAACTCCATCGCATCCTTAATAAACATAACTTACGTCTACTGTACGGCAGGCTAGTGGAGGGGAAAGAGGGCGGGCTGTCCTAGCTCCCTTCAACATGGGGGAACATATAAGTTCTAACAAATCTATGTTCGAAGGCTTTCACGGATGGTGTCAGTTGAACTTAAACTATCTGCCGGGCTGTTTGGCCGTGGTCCAAGGTTTTCAATTAAAACCAAATGTTTCAGCAGCACCACTGGCTGCCTTCTTCAGTGGAAATATCGAGTCTACCTAATGGGGGTGTCGTACGTCAGGCCCACAGTACTGTGGTGAAGGCTAAAGATGTCCCGCGATGCTACCTGTACTTATAAATAAATGAATTTATAACTTATATTAATGAATTTATAAATCCAGGTAGCACCGCGGGACATCTTTATCCTTCACCACAGTACTGTGGGCCTGACGTACGACGCCCCCGTTAGGTAGACTCGATACTTCCACTGAAGAAGGCAGCCAGTGGTGCTGCTGAAACGTTTGGTTTCAATAAAAAACGTGGACCACGGCCAAACATCCCGGCAGATGGTTTAGTCCAAGTTCTAACAAAGTTTCACAAGCACCCCTTATGTTCACATTACACCCTATAGGCCTAACTGAAAATGTTTCGTTTGTACTCAGAAAATGGGTTACTTGTGTAACGAGGAAACGATTCTGAATTGATTTAACATTCTTGATTTTATGGCATATTAACACTAAAATTCTTTATGGAAGCCTCTGACAATAATTCAGTATCGGCAGAGAAGTTCAACTGTGTATATGGTGACTCTGATTTTTCGTGTTATACTAGGTGTGATCAAAAAGTATCATGATTGATACTAGCAATGCCAAGTCAGTTGACTTGGCTCTAAAAAAGCGACACATGCCTTTACTTTACAGTATACTGATTACTCGGTATAAGTTTAATGATAAGAGCCAATCTGGTTTGTTTACAAACGCTCATTATTCTGTTGTGTGTTAATCTCATTTGGGGCATTTACCATGTCAAAGAAAATTGATCAGAGAAATTGTATCAGATTTTGTCAAAACGTTGGTGAAACATGTAAAGATACATTTGAAAAGTTACAAAAAGTTTATGGGGAAAATTGTATAAGTCGTACACAGGTTTATGTGTGGTTCAAGCGTTTTAAAGATTGGCGTGAAAGTGCTGAGAGTGACGAGCGTTCAGGAAGGCCTTTAACCAGCAAGACTGACCACAACGTTGAGCTGTGCGAGAAAACCGCCGAATCACCATTCGTGAGCTAGCAAATGATTTGAATATTAGTTTCGGATCAGTTCAGTCCATTCTTACTGATGAGTTGGGATTGAGATGTGTTTCTGCAAAGTTTGTACCAAACGTTTTGACAGCTGACCAAAAAGCTGCCCGGGTTTCAGTCGCTCAAGACGTGCTTGAATGTGCTAAAAACGATGAGAGCTTCATTAAATCGATCGTAACGGGTGATGAATCATGGATTTATTGATACGATCCAGAAACTAAGGCCCAGTGTTCAGTGTGGAAGATGCCAAATTCTCCAAGACCAAAAAGGGTAAAACAGAACCGAAGCAAAGTCAAGACCATGCTCACAGTTTTCTTTGATCACAAGGAGATTGTTCATCATGAATTTGCTCCACCAGGCCAAACAGTAAACCAGTACTACTACTTTTCTGTTTTGAGGTGATTGTGGGATGCAATTCGACGAAAAAGATAACAGTTGCATCAGAATGGTGAATGGTGCTTCAACACGACAATGTACCCGCCCACACGTCACATGCTGTTGACCATTTTCTTGCTAAACACAATATTCCACAGCTTCACCATTCTCCATATTCGCCAAATATGTCTCCCTGTGACTTTTTTCTCTTTTCGTAGATAAAAAAATCAATTGAAAGCGAGATAAATTCAAGACATAGAAGAGATAAAAGAAAATGCGACGGGAGAACTTAAGGTCTTACTGAAGATGACTTAAAACATGCTTCGAACAGTTGAGAAAGCGTAGGAAGACGTGTGTGGCTTCGGAAGGGGACTATTTTGAAGGAGACAAGTTACAAATCTGTAACTGTTGTATATTTATGTAAATAAAATCAATCCTGATACATTTTTATCACGCCTCGTATATATTCTTTCCCCTGTTTCATTAAAGTCTATAAATCAGATATACTAGAGCAGCAGATATTACTATAAATAATTAGTACAATATTTAGTTGCTTATTTTACTAATAAACTAAACTATCCTAATACTAATAAACTATAAAATATTCACATATATAAAAATAACCATAGCTGAGGCTTCGAAAAAATCCCCCCGCCCCATCCACTCAAAAGAACCGCCTTTAAACTTCAACGACTGCAGTAGACAGCAAAATTAGAGAAACAAAAATACAGACAGTATGAAGTTGTTAAATTAACTTATTAAGGCTTACCTTGATTTACAAATCCTTATGCCGTCCACAGCGTGTAGATTGGCTGCAGCTCGCCCACCGGGTTGTCTTCTTCCTTCCGTAGCACTGCACAACACTTCACCAAAATATACACTCGACACTGAACACTGTACACTGTCTACGGTATTCATTTACCAAAGTCACCTTACAGCTCTGTTGTCTTCATATCGTAAAAAAAAATTGGCTGTATCACAGATATACAGTAAACTGGAAAACGTGTTATATGGATTAAGTGGATGACTATAATCAGCATAAGGTGAGACTAATGACTTGTCATAAACTCCAAGAATAGGTTCTTACTGCTATGTATATAAAGTTAATGAACACTATTTGTATTAGTATGGTCCTAATAAAGTCACAGAGTACTTTTTTCTCTCGTGTTATTTGGGCAGAAGAAGATTATAACGATAAAATGTCTAAATAAAATTTTTTTTTGTAAGTGGACGGTGTAACGAGGGTTGCTGACAGATATACGATGGCTCGGTAACAGGTTGTTCAATACAAGGGAAGGCAGGGTTTAGGCGAACAATGCCTAAAGTCGCAGCAGATGTACGGTGAAGCGAATTGCGGGTGACGCGCAACGGCCCAAGATAGACAAAGGCGAAATATATCACTAAGAAGAAACAATAGATAGGAAAAGCCTGACTTGAGTAGACAATACGCGTGCACTTTGAACGAACGACGGGACGTCTAGCGTTACCAGAAGGGTAAGCGACGAAGAAAGGCTTGGAGAGCAAGATATAGCAGCTGTCTGGAATACTCAGAATTGACCACACTCGTGGTGGGAACGACTAGGAGAAACTAGTTGACAATACGAGCAATTGGTCACGGGTAAGAAGCAGGACACATGGCGAACAAAAAGAGCAGATGAAAAGGGCCACACAACAATTAAATGCACTGTATCTATCAAGGACAAGTACGCCAAAATACGAGGGTGATAGACAGCCGTGAAATTGGTCATCCGACTCAAACGATGGGGTGGAGCCAACCATGAACTTGTAAGGGCGGAGTAACTTGTGGGGGTACAAGGAGGGACTTTCTCAAGGAATATAGAGAAAGAACCAATGGAAACGAAGCTGAAGTACGGAAAAGGACTTAAGTGGGGAAGAGTAAGAAAATAGTGGAAAAATTAGAGGAAATGATAAATGCACAGGACGAGGGTGAGTATGAGGAGTCTTTACAAAATTTTCGAGAGAGTCTTTACTAAAAACGTCGGGAGTCGATAACTAAAGTTACGGAGAGTCGATGAAGTTCGTTATAATGATTCGGAGTAGTGACTAAAACACTTAAAAGTTTTTACTAAAAACGTTCGTAAGTCGATAACTAAGGTTACGGAGAGTCGGTGAAGTTCGTTATAATGATTCGGAGTAGTGACTAAACACTTAGAGAGTCGAGCTAAAATTTACGGAAATTAGAAGTAACGGTTTGGATAGTTTACTTAGAATCAAGTGATGTCATCAATAAAACGATCTGTGAAATGAAAATAAATGTATAATTCGGAGTAGTGACTAAACACTTAGAGAGTCGAGCTAAAATTTACGGAAATTCGAAGTAACGGTTCGGATAGTTTACTTAGAATCAAGTGATGTCATCAATAAAACGATCTGTGAAGTGAAAATAAATGTATAATAGTGAAAGTGTATACGTGTAAATTACTTCATGTAAGAGTTACATTCCTTATGCACGCAATGAGACAGTCTTCAACTCAACTGAAGGAGCGTCTACATCTCCATACGCTGAATTAAGTAGTAGAGAGAGAAAGAGAGAGTCCAGAATGACGACGCGCCGTAGTTTATGGAATACGTACTCAAAGTAAATTTTTTATGTATTAATTTTATTTCTAAATCACCTGTCTGTCTCTCTAAAAGAATCCACATAAAGAATTTCATAATATAGGATATACTCATTTAAAACTTACTTATAAATGATAAAATCACAGTGTTTTAAAATTATAGAGAATTATAGACAGCACATTACAATGAATCCATTTAAAATTATACTTTATAATGAAATGAGTAATTAGTTTGTAAGAAGTAATTCATGTTTTAATGATACTATGATACTCAAAAGTAATATTAGGATAAAAGGAATACTGAAGTGTGAAGAGATATTTTAGTTTCTTTTATAATTGTTTTTTATTGGTAGAAATAATGTATTAAAATAATTCTTAATAACCAATTGTTAATCAAATTTGTATTATGATACCAATAACAATAATCGTTAACATAATAAATGTAGTAGTATACAGACAAACCCGTCTTATATATTTATTGAAGAAAACCATATTAAATTAATCATTAGAATTAGCTGTCAATTCCTTCCAAGTAATATTAAATAATAGAGTAATATAACCTGTGATTACATAACTACTGATGAATAAATTATTATTACAATTAAAAACCCTGAGATAGTAAACGTTGACAATTAATATTAGCATTGCATTTGACGCCCACACTAGGGAACAAAAATAAGAGTAATATTTGGTGCTCCAACAACGCGGGGCTATATAAAGTAAAGATTTACATAATTAAGATAATCAATTAATTTATGCAAGTAAATTTGCATAAAAAATATCAGAGTTATATTAGGCGCCCAGAACGCGGGGCGTAAAAGGAATCAACTCCTTAATCCTTAATAAGATAAGACAATATGAAAGCTCGCATACTCGGTGTTGCGTGATGTAATTTTTTGAAACAAAATAAAAAATTCGCCTCAGTACTAGATTATTACCTACCGACTTCCTAAGACCATCATAACCATTAGAAGAAGATATGAGGCATTGGAACGAACTAGAATAAGTTAAAGGAATAAGCAATCAAGATGGCGACGGAAGAAATTGTTTATCCATCTTCTTGTAAGAATAAAAGATGTAATTTTGGAACAGTCAAAGTGTCAGAGACTATTAGCATCACTGATAGTGTTGATAACCTTTGATGATTACCATGATGATGACATACTTTAACAGAAAACGAAACGATAAGACAACAGTACGTCTGAAGGAAGACCAGACTGAGCAGATTACAGTAGGATACCCGAATCCAGTGTTAGGAAGCAGTACCAGTCGGATTTAGATCAAGAACCCCATGGCTACCGTCAGCAGCGTACTCAACAGACCAGTCTCTGAAGGAGGAGGATGGGTGTAAAATCTGACAACTATTTGGTTGTAGGAGGTACAAGAAATATTACACTGTTGAAATTAAACAAATGAAGCAATGGCACTCCAAAATGACATTTATCGAGAGTAAAAAACCTGTATTAGTAGAAATATAAGAATTTTATAGAAGAAAGAAAATTTTCAGTCTATTTAGGTTGGCAACTGAATCGGGGGACTAAATTCGAAAGCGCTTAACGACAACCATTTGACGTAGTGGATATCAACGTTTTCTTTTGAATATCTTGTTATTTGAATTAGCAGTCTCTGAAATTCCAACATTGTCGTGTTTACTTGCTAAACTCCTACTTCTCATGTTCCGGACAAGGTCTTTCAGTGTTTCCACCATTTTCAAGTCCTAAAATGGTGGAAGCACTGAAAGGCCTCGTCCGAATCATGACAAGTAGCAGTTTAGCAAGTAAACACGACAAAGTTGTAATTTTCTTTCTTACATGAAATGATATTTAGTTCCATTAGTTGTACGGGTAACGGCCTAAACAGAGAGATGTTACTAGGCAAGGGCGCCACGCGCTTTTTTTAGACTATATTGAAATGTTATATTGAAAGTTTAACCGTATTGAAGTGTTTCTCAAATTTCATAAAAATAGTAACTTCTATGTTGTACGAAGGCTTACACGGTCGGTGTCATTTTGATTAAAAATTAACTCCTGGGCTGTTTGGCCGTGATCCAAAGTTTCTGACAAAACCAGACGTTTTGGCAGTACCACTGACTGCCATCTTCAGTGGAAACGAGTCAACGCTAACGTGGGATGTTGTACGGTACGTTAGGACCACAGTCGTACAACATCCCACGTTAGCGATTACTCGTTTTCACTGAAGATGGCAGTCAGTGGTACTGCCGAAACGTCTGGTTTTGTCAGAAACTTTGGAACACGGCCAAACAGCCCGGGAGTTAATTTTAATCAACAGTAACTTTTACATTGAACATATCAAAATAGGAAACAGGCAGAAGCGAATAAATTTCAACTGACAACTGAAAAATGCAAAATATTCTTGTAAAGAATATTCGTGCATCTAACGCACTGATATTTGTTTTTAAAAGTTCTTTACAACTCGAGTTAAAAAGTGTTTTTGTTGTTATAGACTAAACCGTCTTCTCTGAAAATTCTGAGCGACTTGAAAACGCTTTAACAACCGAAACGTACCAAAAAAATTGAACCAGAATATTAACAATTCTGTTCGGTAAAAAAAATTTGTCACAATAACGGTGTAATCAAATTTCTTATTTAGGATAATTAACGTTGTTTTCAGATGTAACTTCAAATCTGATTCGAACTAATCGAACAGGCAGTTGTGGAATATGTTTTTTAAATATTTATATATTTTTATTTGTGAAAACAGTGCCTGAAAAAGTTCATATATTTTTAAGTTTTGTAAAACATGGTTTATCATTACTTCAGTCATTCACATGCAAATAGCATTCAACTCAAATAAAGATACAAGAAGAAGGAGAAAAGTCAAGACCAACACCACCCAAACCATACGACACAATACATAAACTACGACCGCAGAAACGATTCCCATTCACACTTTGTGTAGGCCTACACAGAACACAAACATTCTTTCCATATGACAAACCAAGCTGTTAACATAATTACGTACACAAATGGCCAGTATGTATACATAACTGTTTTGGTTCATGGTGTATACTTATCTTGTGTACAATTTATAATATACTTTAGTCAGTATTTCTAAATCAACTGTTCTCACAATTAAAACAACTTCCAATCATTACTGAAAAGAAAAATATTTACACATTCTATTAACTGTAATATCTTTAAATAAGTACACTGCAAGTAGGTTTATTTTCACCTGACGCACGTTTCACAGAAGTTATTCTGTATCTTCAGAGGTTTGTTTGAATTGTAGTTGTAATTACAATAATCGTAAGCGAAACATTCAAACAAACCTCTGATGATACAGAATAATTTCTGTGAAACGTGCGTCAGGTGAAAATAAACCTACTTGCAGTGTATTCATTTGAAGATATTACATGGGAGACCTGTAGGAAACTCAACGAGTTAGCCTACTTACAAAGGAATAATTCTATTAACTATATAATTAATACTTATTTTATGCACTGGTATTTAAATGTTAGGAAATTGTTTTTAACGATTATGAAAAGTTTAAATTGGGACTCCACTTGATATATTTAATTCTGATGGTACATTCTGGTTTTGAAACTTTTTTCAAATCACTTCCAAAGTTTTCATGAATTGGTTGTTTCCATAGTCATTTGAAAATAATTTCAAACTAGAAACACTTCTCATTACTGAAAACATTGTTTTGATAAGTGTCATATTTATACGATCTAAAACCTAAATTTAGATTCTAAATCGGGCAAAGTAATTCTAGTGTTTTTAAAGTTAGATTTTTCGTTTTACTGTTTCGCGAAGAACTTACGCAATTTAGTTTTTGGTAGAAGTAGGTTATTTTTTGTAACACCTGAAGAAAGAAAAGTAGAAAATTTGCTTATCAACAAAAGTGACGGTACAATAAGAACATAGAAAGATACTGAAATTATGTCTTAATGAGTTCAGAGTCTAGTTTTAAATCGCGAGGTTAAAGAATCATAGCTTTGTTTGTAAAGTTAAGCTTCGCATGCGTAACTACAAAATGCTGGTTGGATGACCACACGATGGCTCTGTCGGGAGCTTTAATGATATCAGTTTTTGGCGCGATATTGTTGCGAGAACAAAGTTGATTATCAGGGACACGATGTAATATTCTGTGCATTATAAAATTATACGTAGGCCTAAAATAGGGCTGTAAGCTTTAATATAACTTGCATTAAAGTCCTAATAAGTTTCGATGACAACAAATCTAAGATTAATTTAAATTCTAAGATCTATTTTAAGTTCAGAAAGTGTCTACGAATTTCTTCATTCAATTTTTGGACTCAAGTGATGAATAAAATATAGATAATTGTCAAAATAAGCTAACACTGTAGACACAGAAATTCCTTGACTTAATAATGTATAGAACGGACGTTTCTCGTAATCAAAGGTAAACGTATAAGGTTAAATAACTATATTAAAGTTAATTATGTATTTTCACGCTCGCGCGTGTGTGTGTGTGTGTGCGCGCATAGCAAATATAATTATTAAACCATAACAAAATTGCTCATTAACACATGCATTCCTATGATTCATTCAGTAAGTCTGTTAAGTACCAAATTCTAAAATGACAGGATAGAATTTCTTTTCTGTTTCGACACATTTTTACTACAAGATCTCTTTTAAAAATAATTGGTCCACAAATAAATTTTGAATGCTAGTTACGGCTGTGACTGAAATTAGTTAAATTATTCAATTTAAATTAGTTTAAACATTTTCAATTTCAATTTGTTTTCTTCAACGTCTAAAAACATAACTATAGTTAAAAACGCATTGCCTTTAGTTTCAGAATCCTTATAACAAAGGGTGACTTTAAGAAATAAGAATTCTTTTTCCTTTTGTATAGAAAATGATTTTTTTAGACACATGGCTACTTTATGCTTAATGATACCCAGAAAAATTTTTACTGAAGTTAAAATAATAATGTAAATCTGTTCTATCATTAACTAAAAATAATTTCAATGTCTTTCAACTGAATGTTGAATTCCGTCGGGTTTGTCTCAAAAAATTCCGTTTAAGGGTGTCATATCGAAAAAATTTTATATTTTTAATAATGTTATAATTATATATTATTATATCATATAATTAAATGACATCGAAAGTTATTTTATTACAAAAACGTTGAATAGAAAAATATTTTATGTAGATATGCTTTAAGCTTACTTGAAATTACGTATTGTCAGCTGACTTGAATATTGGTATTTTTTTTTATAAAGTTAATGAATTGTTGACAACATTTTATGATTTTAATTATATTTTTTTCTGTTGATTACAACCGCCGTCGCACAAATACAAAATTCGAAAACAAAATTAAGATTTCTTTCGGGTTTAGTCAAATTATTCTGTACCTCTTTAATACTCGAACACGATTAAGATTCGATGCTTACTAGTGCAGCAGATTCGATGCCCTCCAATTCGGAGAACTGGCCTTCCCTTTCTCGTACAAAGTACACACACTACTTGGACTGGCTGACGTAATCGTGCACCGTATTACTACGAAATCCAATTTTTTTTGTTTAAGGTAATGTAATACAAGACAATTTTTCAAAGCATTGAATAGTTAGGCCTATTTTATAAAATTCGAAACGTTCTCGGATTATATTTATTCTTATTTAGAAATATTTTGCAGTGAAAACGCAATTTAGTCTCTTGAAAACTTAAGTTTTCTAGAACCTTCCATTTGACTTCCATTTGACAAACAGAAGATTCGGCTTTCGGTGTTTATTCTATTTGTTGCGAACCGTTTCAAACACACTAATTAATCAATTGTTAACTATTAAAATCACCGTTTACGGGTTAATCCTTTTGACGAGGGGACCAAGTCTATTTTCAGATGACTTTATACGTTAAAAAAATGTAATTTTATAACAAGAAAATGTAAAGTATCTTTAAATTTTAGCTTTCTTTTTTAAGTCAAAAAACTATATTTCTTTAATACAATTTTTGTACCTAATTAATTAAGGGACTTAAATAACTCTTAATACTGGCTAATATTAGGTGCACAGAAATTTCTAAATTTAATAAAGATTAATAAAATTCGGAACGAAACGTTAATTATTTTGTAATAAGAGTTGAAAAGTCAAAAAGTTAATGTACTTTAACATTTCCTTTTGTTCTTATGTTGTAATCAATTGTATAATATAATAACAATATAATGTTTAATCTTAATTGTTGACGTCTTGACATATTTCGGCTTAGGACAATGGACCTGTTTCGAAGTTTCATTGTTTAATATTAATTTAATTATAAGATAGTGTAAAACCATTAGTAAAAAATTTCTCAAATAATTTATATTCCGATGAACTATGTTCTCAGATAAATCTGTTTAAATAGAAAAACAGTTGCTTAAATTATAATTTTTTGTGTTAAATTATATTTTATAGAACAGTATAGGTTCCCTTACTTTTCAAATTTAATTGAAAATTTTTCTTTGGAAAAAATATTTTTTATACCATTAGTGTTTGAAAATGAAACGTTTCTGATTTATTTCATTGTCACTTTTAAAATAGGAATAGGGTTAGAAGGAGATTAAATAATTTTTTTTAAAAGAAATGCCTGAAATTTAATGACGACCTTACCGTTGTCTGTAGCGACCACCGAACTGCGCAGCAACTAACGCGGAAATGAGGACGAGACCAAGGTTGTTCCCATAGACGTCGCCTTTGTCTTGGTCGCTGCTGAAGGCAGTGGATGACGTCGGTGACTGCAGATGTCAATAGAGTTACCCGAAAGTCGAGACATTTATTTACAAAAAATTTTTTGAAATTTTTGTGAGTGAGCAAATATCTGTGATCGGGTGTTAAAAAAAAGTTTATTTCTAAAATCGAGTACTATTAACTTTAGTCAAAAAAAGTTTATTTCTAAAATCGAGTACTATTAACTTTAGTCAACGTAGAAATAGTTTTTAGTAGACTATTAATTAACTGAACCGATGACGTCAAAGACAAAAGAATGTAACATTTATATGGCCGCGTGTAAACGACGTTATAGAGTTGTATGGCATAAAAAGGGCTTTGGCTATTGCTGATGTTTCCAACCTTTACATTTTTACTTCCATGTTCCGTAAGGAAATGGAAGCATGATGAACGCGAAAAAATCGTGTTCGAGATAAGGGCTGATTCTGATTGTGCTACCCTCAAAACCTGAAGAAAAGTCATTTTCTGAAAATTGTCTGTGTGTGTATACGGGTGTAGAATTTTTTTATGGCAAACTTTAACTGCCTAAAAATCAAACAGAATCAACTAATTTTTTGCACATATTTTTGATTTTGGTAAAGATCGGTTAAGGGAAAGGTGTAGTTTACCTGCAGCGTTTTACGTTTTAACAAGAATAAAGTATTTAATTCTGATAAATAAAGTATCCTGAAAAGAGGTCATAATAATCCACTGTAGAAAGGTAGATGAAATATCTGTAAATGACAAGGGTAGTTGAAGGGGAGGGAGCAATTTTTTGTATTATGTTATAAATTTATTCGACCGAAAACTTAAAATAAATTCAATAAAATATTAACAATTGATATCGTTCCATGTAAACAAAACATCGTAACCTATTATATATTTGTAAATATAATAATTTTCGTTTTCAGAAATTCACAGATTACAAACGCTGGGCGGTATTCGCTTTCTTTCGCGTTGTTTAAATAAAAGATAACTTAATCAAATTAATTCTTTATTTTTAAAATACTATGTACAATTCGTTTCTGATTAGTCTATCTTTTCAGCGTTTTTACTCAAAGCATGCTGATAATTTCAGTTTCGTTCTGAGTGTACATATTACAAATAATTTTATAATTAATTAGAACATGGAAGTCATGTATGGTTCTTCATACCGATTTTTTAATTATAAAATATTACATTCAAAAAATTTATTTAATTTTCGTTGTGACACTAGCCCGATTTTATTACGATCGCAGAAACGAGGATTTTGCGACCTATGGGAGCTCCTTCCTGCCCGGGGAGGAGAGATCAGGTTCCAATTGAAACTTGTCTAACCGAATTTTATCCTGTAATTTATACCTTAACTCTCCTAACCGTGCCTTTTTCTGACTTCACTAAGGTATCAGTGAAACACGTAAGGTAAAATATCGCGTGTTCAGAACGCCAGAGAAAAACCGTCTGAAAGTACGTGCTGGCAGCTGTATTTTAGCTGTATTATACGTGCAGACAAAACCAATTTTAGAAAAATATGAGTGAGAAAGACTTCAGTAAAATTATTTTCCGAGCTCTGGGCTGTGGTCCTCTTCTTGTAGAGTCAAATCAATTGTCGGCCAATTAGATAGCAGCACGCACCCGAACGGTGACGGTTCACGCACTGTAAGTGTGACGGTTTGGGATTGCGTCGTCATTTAGTCGCCAGAGGAGCAGAACCACTGAAGATGACTGCCGCAGCTGCAGTCAAAACGTTTGGCTCTACAAGAAGAGGATCACGGCTCAACAGCCCGGAAAATAATTTTACTGAAGATGACTACGTCCCTAAAAGCTTCAACGTAGTGAGAAGGACTGCTCAACTCAAAATTCTTGTCGATGCCCGGAAACAAATATTACTTTGTGTCTCTAGATTGGGAGGTTAAAGCGAAGGGTCTGGTTTTAATCATTTACGTAAAACCCTTACAGCAAAATTGAAACACAGACGTGTGGGAAGGAACGAAAAGTGATTGTTATTAGAAAAGGTAAAACAACTCTGTTTGAATAAAAAGCAGTTATGGAAATAAGTAAATGATTAATACAAACTGTGGAACATGGAAATAAATATAGAAATAACGTGGTACCTGGATTTTGAGTAACTACTAGGAATTTGAATTTGATACCAACATATACACCACAATGCAGGTTTTTAGGAGTTATAATAATAACTCAGATGGCACTAGTGAGTATTTGAAGGTAAAATCAAACCCAGAAAGGAGCTTTACTCAGAAACTATAATTTTAAATAACTAATAATAATTGTGTCCTTTTAATAATTGTAAAGGGAAGGAATGAATGAAGGAAGGAATGGGTAATGAATTAACATATTACCATATTAGCATATGGTGACTACATTCTGTAAGAATAAATTTCAGAAGACTAATTTATAGTTTTAAGACCCGGAAAACAGGTTGCATTTGGATATGCATTTGTTAAATCGATTTTGCAAAGATGCTGGATTACAAATACCCACACTTAAGACCAAGGTGATGGTTTTTCATGGAACTGATACCGTACAGCCAAAAATTGTTATAGATGGTACTGTCACGGAACCAGTCAGCAATTTTAAATACCTGGGCTGCAGTGTGTCTTATAATAAAAGCAACGACGTTGTGGATAAGTTGCATAAATTCAACCTTATATGAGGGACCATCAGGCGAACTTTTAATTAAGCAAGTAAAGAAACACACCTAAAATTCTACAAGGTGATGGCACTTTCAAGGCTAGGCCAGTCACATCCAAGCGGCTGAAATGAGATTTCTCAGGTACGTGGAAGGGTATACTCTCCATGATCGTAGAAGGAACACAGATATACGGCAGGAACTATATATTATTATGTGTACACTCGACAGGATTTCCCAGTATCGTCTAAATTGGTGGGAACATCTTTGCCGAATGGATGACTGCCGCATCCCCAAACAACTGTGGAACATTAAGTCGAGGGGATGGAGAGGTGTAGGACGTCCGAGGAAGCACTGGAGTGACCAGCTTTAATCTTTGCCTGTTTGAGACCGGAACAAACCATCTTTGGTTTAATCCTTGGAGATGATTATGATGATGAAGATAAAAAAGTCATGTGTGAGAGGTAGTGAAAGCAGCCAATATTGTACGATCCTATAAAACGCACACTGGAAGACAGATTAATTTGAAAAGGTTTTGAAGGGTAATGTAAAACTGGAAAATACTAGAGAGATAGAAGTCATAATAAAGGACACAAGACCGCCAGAAGGAAACGGAAAATTAGGGCGACAAACGGTAGTAAATTGCAAGAAAGTTGCCAAAACACACACAGTTATTATTATTCCTAGGCAAGGAAGGAGAGACCATTAGGGTAAAATTTACATTGAGCAATATTATGCTTTAATCTGAATGACTTAACATTTTATGCATATATAGTAATAGCAAATTTTCTCAATTCTTTGTTATACGTATTTCGGCCTTCGAAGACTGAATGTAAAGGAACTGGACATAGTATTCGCATCATCTCGCGGGCTGAAATGTTACAAGACGACGTGCGTCTCGAACGCTGACTACATTTTCTCCGTTAACGTAGATTTAGTCTCGTCCGTCTGAACGCAGTTTTAATATGCATAAGCTACTTACCGTACCGAACAAACTGGAGTGACGAAAAGCTCCCTAGCTTGTGAAAACTTTTTGTCAATTCATGAATATCCCTCGTTTCCATTAATGTTTCACTGAATCTTGTATTTTGTAAAAAAATTTAAACCAACGATTTTTATTCAATTCGAATCTCGCGCACCATTTTATACAGATCTCCCTCGCTATCAGATCTCTTTTTCAGTACTTTGAGAGTTCATCTCAGTACTGACTTTTAACCACTTGGCAAGTTTTAAAAACTTGTCATGTTTCATTTCTTTTGTTTTATCAAATCGTATCTCAATCTACACTTTTCTGCTATAATAAATGTAATGATTTCTTTGTTTTGAGCTGTTTGAACGAAATGTATATTACATTTATATAGAACTGATGATATTTATTTTTACAAAGAAGCAAACAGTTTCCTTATTCCAATTTTAGAATTGCAATTGCTTTAGGTTTGTTTTTTGACACGAATAACGAAAAAACGGTTTTGATCGTTAGCCATTTCTTAATGAACTTAAGTAGAATCTTATGTACGTAATCATTTATTTAGTTTACTTTATAAAATATATAATATTGCTACAATCTAAAGTTCAATATAGATTGTGCTGCATTCTGTGTGGCCAGAGGAAGAGTGGATGCTAACATAATCCTACACTTAGTTTATAATACTAGGCAGAAGACGAATAGACATATTACGGTATCCGAAGCGGGAGAGGCCAATTGTGATCTGCAAGACAATCCTGCCTCAAGAACCATTCAAGCAGCTGTCGAAATTGGATTCATCAGTTGCTTGAGTATTCATTCCACAAGCTGGGATGTTCCATATTTACTGGAATAATCCGACCCAGATAAACACGTAGGGAGAAACTCCTCACACAGATTACAATCGTAACGTTAGGCAGCGAGGACTTTATGGGTATTGTATGTTAAGGCAATCATAATGAAGATGTCTTATGTTAAAGAAAATAAATATGTCTTTTTGAAAATACTGTTATCAGATGTGATGGTAAGGTCATCATGTACAAGTGGAACTACAGACATGTAAACAGTATTTTAATCTGCTAATTCTGTACATACAGGTAACTACAAAAGTAACAACAGAAAACACTTGACGAAAGTTTTACTTGTTTAGAACTCAATGTTTCTGGAAGTTAAGAACTTCTTTTTTTCTTGTAAAGCTAATTTTGCCTACTGTATCCCAGTGTAAAAACACTGTAATACTAGAATAATGGTTGATTAGTAGAAGGTTAGTCTAGAACGGAAGTCCTCATTCGATTGATAAGAATTCGTTGTGAGAATGGGAGAGTGGTGGTGCGTAAAGACTTCTGCTTGCGTCACTAGAACGAGAGGTTGGAGACTGAGTTGGAAAAGCAACTGAGGTAGCATACCTATCTGTAAACGTTAGGTTAATCTTTAAAAGGGCACTGTCCGAACACAAATAGTGGTGAGACATGTCAAACCACAGTTAGTCAAACTTTAACGACTATTACTGACAGTTCAAATTATGCACTTTCACTCGCACATTATTCTAATTTTCATACATTTTAATTTCACTTTACAATTAGGAACGTTTTCCGGACTTTGTCTCCTTATGCTGCCGTTGGACAATAACTCATCGTTTTTGTACCGATGGACATACACGAAAACGTTCTCACTAGCTTCGCGTTACACACCCAGTGGTTGTTCACTGGCTCGATCGGATGTCCGAATATGTTGACGAATGTCGATTCGTATTGATCGATTTAAAATAATAATGAGACATATGGAGTTGAATTATGTTTTGTTATATATTTTGCTGAATATGAACTGTAGAACTGTAATGCGTTATTTGAACCCACGATTCGATATTGTGCCACTATCGCAAGTTATACCTCAGAATTCTAAACCGAGACACAGTAATTACAACACAACGTTTCAACGACTCCGAATCTGTTGACGTCTTCAGGTGTGCAGTAACACAACGGAACTATAACGTATAAAAATATACGTATACTGCTTTTGTTGATAATAGATATATATATTTATTATTAATTCGGTGTCAAAACATCCTACGACGTTGACCGATGTCCAAACTCCATTGTTGAATGTCGTTGCAGTTTTCGTCGTTTAGTTCTATATCGCTCATTGATCTTCTTATGCCCTCTATCCACGTTTTATTGGGTCTTCCTTTCTTTCTGTGCTCTCTTGTTTCCATGCCATTGTTTCCTTTGGTAGTCGGTCTTGTCCCATTCTTTGTACGTGTCCGTCCCAGATTAGTTGTTTTTCTTCAATGCAGTCGATGATTGTCTTTTGTAGGCCCATTTCTTCTTTGATCGTTTCATTTCGTATTCGCTGTAGCCTTGAAGTTCTAGCAGCTAGTCTCATTCAAAACTGATTGCACGACCCGTGCAAAACTTGCGTGTAAGGATCAAAACTTACTTTGTACCTTTACCTGTAAATAAATATCGCCCATCTATTAGTTGTAGAGCTATTTAAAAATAAATACTTTTAGTATTTTAATTGTGTTTTCGAAAGAATGTTCACGGTTGTTTTTACGTTGATATAGGATTAGCATAACGATCAGAATGCAATTTGTTACTGTTTATCTCGTTACTAACGTATGGCAAGTGCGGCACATGTAGTGATGCCTTAAACGTACTTGTCAGTTTTACAGTATTCGGAAATCAAAACACTCGAACGTCTGCTTACGATCAGTTTTATTTAATAATAATAAATCACAGCAGTTCATTCCAACGATTCAAGCACAGCCAGTCACCCCCCCTCAGTCTGCGTGTTATAACCAAATGCTATTAACTATAGAGTAGGATTGCTTCACTGCCAGACGCAGGATAGCATCGGTTCACGCTTGAAGACAGGTTTTCCTGTAGCCATAATTTTAATTACTCTCTAAACTTAACTACTGAAGACGAGATTTTTCTCTCGGAAACAGAACTCTGACACTGTACGTAACAAATCCTCTATCTTTCAACAAAATTAAAATACGTTTTTTTAAATAATTATACTTGCACTAACGCAATTGAGTTACTGCAACTGCAAAAACTTTGATCTAAGACGAAAACAGTTTTTCGTGTTCCGTAAAGATCAAAAAATGAAATGGACAATTTAAACGCATCTACTAATTGTTTTCAAAATCTTTGTCTATCTAATGATGGCTTACATCTTGATTATATTACCCAACGTTTCCGGTCTCTTGATACAAATGTCACTTTTTGTATACGTGTTGTAAGGCATTAAAGCAGTATATTTGTTTCCCTACTTACGTACCTACACATGCATGCAGATGCAAAAATTGTTTAGGAAAAGCGCGGTTGTAAAGCAGGGCGGTAGAAAGTTTCACGCGAGGTCTAAGCATTGATCAGTGTTGACCCCACATGCTGTAAACTGTTGAGTACCTGACACGGTAGGCTACATTGCTTTGTGAGAATCTAACAGCCGTTGTCTTTGCACGCAGGAGGATAGCGGCCACTTTTTTGTCAGTTTATTGATACAGTAGTACAACGGTTGTTGAAAAAAGCAAAAGGAATGGAACTGTACGGAAAATGTGTGCTTACAGAATTTAGCTATTTGATCTGTCTGTTTTAAGGAATTCTATTCCAACTTTTCCTAGGTTTCTAATGAGGAATTTTTCAACTCATGGAATAAGTCCTGTCTCATGCTGTCTCCCATCGCTTCTTGTAATTTTTTAACTTTTCCATAATATTTTACTTTCTAGTTTTTCAGATGCAACTACCTTGGTTAGTCTATACAACGTAATATTTAACTCTTCTCAAAAATGTCGTTGCTGATGCCCCAATTCTTCTTATTTGTAATCCTGACATTGTCCATCCTATCTTCTGTGACTTCGTCATCAGATTCTCTGTATAGTGTACCCGGTTCGGTCACGAAGTTTTAGGATTATTTCTTGTGACTTCCGTAATATATTAACGTTCTGTTGATTCTTTCCTATACAATACACAATGTCTGTACTTTCATCTGTTTGTACACTTGTGTCATAGCCTACATCTAACGAACATCATTATCATGAAAATTAAACAGATTAATTTTATTTTTACTCTTACCGGTTTATAACTATCATGATGTGTTTATTTCCCAAGGGTAGGTCTTACAAGCCATCTCCATCAACGTTTTCCTGTTCTGCGGTAGATGCATCCATAGATCGTCCGTCTCGTCTATTCTGCTTTCCATTTATCAGCCCCTCCAGCGTTTCCACCATCACATTACCTAGTGTTTGCCGCATAGTGTCCCAACCAATTCCTTTTCCTGCACCTGATCATGTCCAACACTCTCCTTTTCTCCCCTACTCTTCCAAGCACCTTCTCATTTTTCAACCTATCCTTCTTATGCTTTCCATCTTTCTCTACGGCTACATCCCGAAGGATATAATGAGTAACCTCCTCTCCTCTCGCTTTCTTTCCTTAATGCCCAAGTTTCTACCCCGTATAGAGGCACACTCCAAATAAAACACTTCACCATCCTCTTTTTCAGCTTTATGTGTAGTGACCCCTGGCCCCTCACAATAATCATTTCTTTCTAATAAGGGCTTTATTAGTTAAGGCAATTCTGCACTTTACCTCTTGAGTAAAATGCATGTCAACCGTACCCACGCATCGCAGATATTTAAAAACTCATATTTGTTCCATTTTCTCATTCGCTATTTTAATCTGTGCGGTCGTGGTTGCATTACTTACGACCATTCTCTTTGTTTTCTTTGCATTCATTTTTTATTCCAAACTTCTCACTAGTTCTGCTAGAATCCCTCAGTATACCACTTATTGCTCTTTAATCCACGGCAAGCAACACCATATCGTCTCCAAACCTGATGCAATCTAGCCTCCTTCCTTGACTGTAACTCCTCTTCTTCGATGAAGACAATTATTTATTATTTCTTCCGAGTACATATTCAAAACCCTAGGAGGCATACAACAGCCTTGCCTTACACCTTTTCCAATTTTCATTTTCTTTGTCACTTTGTTCCCAAGTCTCACTACAATCTTCTGATTTTGATAGACCCTTCTAATCAACCTTCTCTCCTTCCAGTCAATGCCGTTTTTCTTTACTATATCCACCAGCTTGATCCACGAGTCTATCAAATGCTTTCTCCAAATCAATAAATACCGTAAATACTGACCTATTTGTCTTCAAATTCCTTTCTCTTATTGCTCGTAACAGACCAATGGCATCTCTTGTCCCTCTCCTCTTCCTAAAACCCAATAAGTTATTCAACGTTCCACACAGCCTTCTACTCAACACTCTGAACACCACATTTGATGCATGAGATATTAGGCTAATAGTTCTAAAACATTCACGGTTCCTAACACCTACTTTCAATTGGAACCATGACTGTCGAGAGAAAATCAACTGGCGACTTCCCCCTTTCCTAGATCTCATTGCAAAGAAATATAAGCTCCTTCGTTCTTTTTCTCTTCAGGCACTTTGAAAGTTCTGCCGCGAAATCATCAATTCCACACGCTTACCTGTTTTTCATTTCCTTTTAACATGCCGCTACCTTTATTTTTAATGCATAATACCCTTCTTCATCTTCAGGTACGTTTATTTCGCTTTCCTCCCTTTCAGGAAAATGTGTGAAAACTTCGCCTGGTTTTTAAATATAATCCTTAAAACCTTATTCATCTCCGTGACAACTTTACATTCATTTTCTTTAATGTATACTCGTTGTTTTCCTTCTCTTCTTTGAAACACGATTTCAGTGTCTACTTTCCCTGACAATTCTTAGATGACATTATACTTCCTCCCCTTGTCTGGTTCTTCCATTTCTTTACAATTGTGCTGCAGCCATACTTGTCTGTTTCCCTTCGGAGTTCATTTTTAAGCCTTCGGTACGTCCTATGACCTTCCTCGTTTTAACATTCTTCCATTTTCTTATTTCATCCACTTTTTGAATTATTTTATCTGTGATCCATTCTTTTTTATTTTGTTACAAATATTTGTACCATTCTTTTTTATTTTGTTAATAATATTTGTACCAAACTCGTCTTTTGTTACTTCTTTAAGAGCATCTCTCGTCTACATCCATTTAGCATTCACTCCTACGCTCTCTTCACCTCTTACCCACTTTGGCATAAATACCCCTTCCACTTCTTAGGCTTTTCACCACTCTTGAGAGTTTTCAGATTCATTTTCTCAATTATTTTCCCACGGGGCTACCTTTTTCAACGTAATCTGCACTCATTCCACTACCGTATTGTGATCGGAGTTTACATCCACTCCTGAATATTCTTTGGCATTCTTCAAAGTATTCCGACACTTCTAGATCAAAACGCAATCAGTTTGATATTTTTCTTTATCTATACTTGATGTCCGTGTGTACCTCCTTCTTTTAAATACTGTATAGTTATGGCTTTCAAATAATGTATTATCAGCCAAAAATTAATTTTCTTTACAAAAATTTACCAGCTTCTTACCTCTCTTATTTCGGGGCTCTAGTTCAAATTTTCGGAACCACCTCTTTTCCGTCACCAACACCGCATTCCAGTCCCCATACATGCACCTGTTTTCTCTCTTTTGATTAACTGCTTCACTTTGATAATACATTTCTCGCTCACCGTCTGGCGGTTGACTTATCGGCATGTACATCTGAATAAACACAAGATCTTTCTTGCAGCCGTTCAGTTTAGCCATCGTTAACCTGCCATCGGTATGTTCTACATTCACCACTTTATCTCTAAATCTTTTTCCAAGTGTTATTCCTACACATTTCGAGACACTTCTCTCCTCCTCTGAATAAAACAAATATATACTCCACTCCCTATATCTCCATATCTTCCTGGTCATCTTATTTGACACATATCACGGATCTCTATTTTGTTTTTCTTCATCTCCTGTTCCCCTCTCTGCAACTTTTTTGCGTATAACAAAGTACAAATATTCCAGGTTCTAATCCGTAGTTTGATTTCCTTCCTCTCTAGTTCTGATGATTTGTCACATCTTCTTTATTCGTTGTTACTCTCTCCTGAAGATCCGAATGAGAAGGGGTTTTACCTCCGCATTCATTTCTAGTATAGACGACAATATCTTGTACTACAAAGAATATCTCGATAATCTTTAATGGAGTGAGTCCTTTGACCTGCTCCATCCCCATGCCATTGACCACTTTTGCTAAAGTAGCCTCGACTTTAGGGACAGTTTGCTATTCCAAGGGAAAGAAAGTGCCGTGAACCTGTGACCACATTTTCGCCCTCACAAAGACCGTTGGCACTTAGCACGAGGGGGGACACTACCTTAACCCGAGAGTCAATCGATCCCCATCTACGTAAGCCGCCTTAGGCGTTGCCAACCCTCCTCCACGATGAGGTGTTGGTTGGGGTTTTCCTTTCATTGAGGATGAGACCGTATGGCATTTCCTATACCTCTCCAGTACTTTAGAGAGCTTGTTTTAATGGTTAGGGTAATTGTATAGTACAGTGTTTCAAAGATTATATGTAGACGTCGAAACAGTTATAAAAGTTTACAGTAAGTAAAGTTTTAAATTCTATAGTGAGTTCGCGCTTTGAAGGATCTATTTAAATTCCTCAACCCTTTAATGTAAAGTTGCATTACATTTATGTAATAAATTTTTATCCAAGTTTTATTAGCAATATGGATAATGGTTATTACACTGATTTTATTATGTGTCGACTATTTCAGAAACCAATAAATCTTAAGTGTTTTTGGTCATTTAATGTAGAAGGTAATGGAACAAAACGAAGATCGTCTCCACGATAACGTGGCTACTGGGGGATAGACGTTATTATTTGCTTTTATTCAAAAATCATGTGATCCTTATCTCTGGCAGCAAGTTAATTTACAAGGGCCCGTTTCACTCCCGATATCTGATGGTGCACGCGTGTTCAATTGAACAGAGGAAAAATGAGTTAATAGTCTGCTGCCAGTTTACCTTGAGGCAAGATTGTCATCTAAATTACGCCAGGCCTACTGACGTTTTGGCAACACTTCGTCTATATCGATCGACGTTTGATATATTATTAATGTTTTTGTTTACCACATTACTATCACGCTCATATTACATTACAAACTTTATTTCATTTACATGCCCTTTAAAGCATACGGTTTAGATTTAAATTATGAACATTAGATATGTGTCTAATTGGTTTACAAGCCAAAAATGGTTATTACTGTTTTCAATTTTTTAATTGTACAAAACATACGAGATTCTTTATCATGTAAGGAAACGTAATATTATTTTAGGTCCTATCATTTGTTCCCTACAACATTCGTAATCTACCTACAAATAATGTATTTCATAGTTAATTACAGCTCACCCATGTCTAACTAATGCAGGCGCGGATCCACGTGATGGATGGGGGTAAGCCCCCCCAAAGGGTCACATCAGACGACATTTTTTCTACGTTTAGTGATTGTAGAATGGTTTGTGACTGTGCAGGTAATGTGAAACTCGTATCACGTTATGTAGGTTCACGCTTTTATTGTAAAATTATTTTAAATAGTAAGTTTACCTTACTAGCATATTTTATTTTTGTTTGGTGCATATCATATATGAATAGAGTGTATTTTAAACTTTAAGTGAATATTATTAAGAGAACAATGAACTGACAAACACAAATTTGATTTTACAGTTGTATGTTAATAAACTTATGGAACTGATAAATAACATATTGCATTATTATCTTCACTCATTCCTATCACTTCTACTTCAGACTTTTAAAGAATCGTCCTACTTTTCATAACCCCCCCCGAGAGCCATCCCTTTCTCTTCCCCAAAACTGCTTATTGGATCCGCGCCTGGACTAGTCAGTGTATAAGAAGGTTATCACAGCGATATGCTACCATATGGTACAGTGATGTGATGTCCGCTTATAAGCTTGATTAATAGATATATCTGCAAAATATTACAGACAACATACAGAGTTTTAAGTTCATTTTAAGAGTGAATACGAGTATTTACATCGGTATGTAAACAGAGTAATAAGGACCTTTCTAATGCGTGTACTGTTTCCGGTAAAGTTGTTAATACGTGCTATAATAACTTTAAGTAAATAATGTGTTTATAAATTATGTGCTTAAATGTAAGATGCCGCTAAACGTGAATATTTCTCTTACATTTCTCTCTAATTAACAGAAATTGAAAGATAAATAGTCTTGTCGAAAAATGGAAATCTGAAGTTTAGCTACTGCAACAAACGGTGTAAACAAACCATTAAATTGAAATATTCATTGTTAACAAACAACAGAAGCAAATTTCAAGAGATGTCGACAGCAACGACAAAATCTAAATCTAAATGCACAGAACAGAACTGCATAATTCTCTTTTTGTTGTTCGTAATAAACTCGTTATCTGAACAGCGACTATTTTGCACAAATTCACTGAAAGGTTTTTTTCTTTGTGGTTCGCTCTTTAACTAATGCAAAATGTAGCAAACACTATTTATACAAAACGATTTCATTAAAATTGTTTCAATGTAATTTACAGAAGAAATACGTACATTTGTATTAATTTTTAAACCACTATTTAAAAGTACAAACAATTTAAAGCGGACTAAAAGACGATTTACCAGTTACACATTAACTAGTAATAAAATTGCTGAACTATCGCAGACAAGGTAATTACAATTTTTAGTATTCTGTTGGATTATTAACAGATACTAAATGATGTGAAGTATAGTGGCATTTCACGTAAATGTAATTATGTCTTTTACTTATAATACAGATTGCACCCGGTGTAGAGTGTTAAATATCATATCCATTAATCCTAACTATTCTTATGCACTACATCAGACAGTTTTGTAATTGTAATTGAGTTGTTTGTAATTTTATTTATACCATTACTTTAAATAAAAATTAATTTAAATTAAGTAACATTTAGTTGGTTTAATTTACGTAAATTGCGAGTAAAATTTTGATTTTTATATAGATAAACTATTTTTATCTGAAACAATGCACTGATTATCAGATTTTTGTCATATATGCTCGGTATGACGGTGGTTGGCGTGTGGACCCTTGGACTGCCTGCTGCCTCTTCCCCATTGTAATACTTCCGCCCGGGCTCGACAGCAGCTAATTGCCCCGTGAGTCACCTCACTGTGCGTCCAGTATGAAACAATTTTTTTTTTGCCTCGCCCAATACTGGTAAAATTTTGTTATATTTGAAATCAGCGAAATAATACGATGAAAATGACACCAAATACGACTAAGGAATATTAAAAATTGGGCGTTATAAAGTAACAATGACTGAATAATTACAATGACTTTATTTTTATTATTTATTAATATTTTTTAGTCGTGTTTGGTGTCATTTTCATCGTATTATTTCACTGATTTCAAATATAACAAAATTTTACCACTATTGGGCGAGTCAAAAAAAAAAAAATTGTTTCATACTGGACGCACAGTGAGGCGCACAGTGAGTGAGGTGACTCACGCGGCAATTAGCTGCTGTCGAGCTCGGGCGGAAGTATTACAATGGGGGAGAGGCAACAGGTAGGCCAAGGGTCCATACGCCAACCACCGTCATACAGACCATAATTATTTTTCCACTTATCCATTTTTGTATAGGCTGTTAATTACAGTCGTGTCACTTTACGGTGGCCGCTTCATAGCTCCACGAAAAGTGAGCGTAGTGGGGAAACTCAATGTGCTCAGTTGTGACACTACATTTCAAAAACTTCCGTTTTTTTACTGCTGCTACAGCCGGCTTTATGGGTGCCCTTAACTATTTAATTGTTACAACTCGGGTTTTACACATTGTTGACATTTCCGGATTTCATTCAACTAACTACTAGGCTATTTGTAATTTTACACAGTATTACTCGAAATTGTATCAAATACGTAGTTGTAATACCAGAACAATGTGACTTTTATATAATGTAAATAATAAATAATTTCTAGTATTGGCCGCTTTTCTGTTCTGAATTGTTTTATTTTTATGAGATATTCTTTAATCCTTTCCTGAGATTTCGCCCTTATCTCTTGACGTTCATTTAATACACTTCTATTATTTCTAATGTTCTTCCGTTTAAACCTTAAGTTTATGATAATTTTTCTTAAACATGATAAGCTATCTTGAAAGTTTACACTAGGCTTAAAAAGCTGATAAAGTTTTCGTAGCGTAGGATATGCTTTTTGTGTTGAAAAAAATAATATATAAATGAAATACAGGCTTATACGATAAATGTTTCACGGTGAATGTTTTTTAACACTTGCGCACTCAATGAGATGTGCCGTTACACTGACAAAAAACAGGGTTCTGCGCATATCACTTTCACCAAGGTTGCCGGCCACCATAAAATACACAGGATTTAGTGTCCCACAAGTTAAATAAATATTTTTTTACAGTAGTATTGTAGCATAACGGAAATTTTGCCTTACTTACAATTTAATACCACATAGAAAATGAAAGGAAGAAGGAATCTGGAATGAGTACAATAAACCTAAATAAAAGTAACATGAAGGAAATAATCACTATAATAAATAAAATGCCTTAACAGTAAGATAAGCACTCTCGATCCAAGGAAATTAATTATAACACAATTCAAAACCATATATGTTAAACCAGGTAGAATGATTATTATCCCAGTAACATCATCAGTATACCCAGTAAGATAAGGAGCAGTAAGGAAATACAACCATGGACAAATTAATTTAAAAAAAAATCTCAAAGGGACAAAACCTATTTTAAAGACAGAACACTCTATCAGAGTCAAACAAAATAAATAAATGAACATAAACTATAGTTATTATATAAAAATTAGAAAACCATATAAAAAAGTCAGAGAATACAATACCAGTAGGTTGATTTAATGTAAACATAATTATAAATAAAATAGTGGAAATTAAAAAAGGACTAAGGATAATAAATATTGTGTATAAAGTGAAATTCCTTATTCTCGAAAAATTAGAAAACTTATGACAAAATATGAGAGAGAATAAAGTGAATAGTGTGTAGTTAAGGGGAAACGCCCAAAACCAGTTTTGAAAGGACAGCAAAAGACTGTAGTTAGGCTAAGACCGTAATTTGTTAATTATAAGAAATAATTTATTCGGTTATGTTTAATTATCATATTGGTATTCAATACCTACCATGTTGAGATTAGGATACACTAAATATTAGAGAATAAGTGTTTCTTGTATTTAAAGAATGTTAGTTTATGTCAGAATTTTGTTAAGGAAGGAAAGGCAATATATTAATTCAAATGTCATATAAATAGTAACTCAGAAAAGATAATAATAATAATGTGAAATAATTATAATATTGATAGTGAAACTGAAAATTGATAATCAAGCCCAATTCAACTTTGACCCTATAATCAAATCAGAGGAGATAAATTAGTGAAAACCTGGACCAAATTAATATAAATTATTCCTTTTAGCATGCAAATACTTTATTATAATTATCACAACAACCTGTAGTAGTAATTAAAAAAGACAGAGGATAACATTGACTTAAATAGTGATTGTACAAGATAATGCCTAGACAGTAAACCAAGTATCAGTAAAATGTAAATAAATCAGTAAATGTTTAGTATAATAACAAAGTAGTAAAGGCAAATTATAATGACTTAATTATTAATCTTATTTGAGGACAACAGTAACATAAAACTTACTGTAAACCATTTAATGTGTAATTATGTGAATCATGATAGGGCCTAGAAGTAAATTTTAAGGAATGTAATTTTTGAGTTGAATTCAAACCAAAATAGGTCATGTTTAATATTAATTTGTATAAAATCAAAGCAGGAATATAGTTATCTAATTAAAATTTCATAAAAATACTAAATAACTAAATTATAGCCAGTAAAATATAATAAAATATCATTTATTTCCATAAAATCGAATCGGGAATAAGGCAAACAGCTGATTGTGAACAATGTGAAATGAGACCAAAATCGTACAGGACTTTCTATATGAAGGAACAAATTAAATTAGTTGATTGTTAAACACCAAGCAGAACGGACGTGTTATAGTATTGAGAGAAATCGGAAATAAAATTTTAACTAACTGAAACCAAGAAGTACTATGGAATTATGAAGGAATGAAGTATCTAAAATAAATCAATGAATCCAATTTAAATAATCACTGGAATACTAAAACAAATTTAAATAACACTAAACTAACTACCAGAACGAATGGCCATAGTCGAATTATAAATCTAACCAAATTATGAACAGCGAACTGATTTGAAAAAGACATTCATCACTATACACGTATTACCGAACGAAATCCAGTGGAGGACGAAAACTAAACACAATAACTTGAAGGTCTTCCAATAACTACATCACAGAAGAGGAATTTATCAACTACTGCATTTTATTGAAGGAAAATTCCAGAGAAAGATTATCAGCGTAGTGCATGAAGGCAGCCATGTTTTAATTTCAACTAGGAGCGGCCGGCCAAGACGAAGGCGGCGTGACGTCAGAATAGCCAGCTTGTGGTTCGAATATCTTTTTACTAATATATACTTTATTTTTTTATAATTATGTGTTAATGAATAAGTTTTTTTCTAATTGTAAGTATTGAATTCTCTAACTTGCCTTTCCTGACTATTTCAACAGTTAAAAGAATCCATGTTAAATAAAAAATTAATTTGATATAACTTAACCCAAATGTATTAATCGACCTGAGATCCAGTCTCGACTCCGAGAGCAATAGTCGACGCAAGTCGAATAATCGCATTACTTACAATAAATATAATTATTTGTTTTAACTTGGCTTTTTATTGAATAGTTAAGTAGCTGACGTCCAGTTTTTAATCAACTAACAGGACTTCAGAAAGGAAAAAGACGAGCGGAAGAAGAAATAAAGACGCTGAATTGGCAGCTACCTTCAATCGATTTGGTTACAACATAAACTATTTAACGCGGTGAAACAAATATTTCTTTATCAATTCATACACAATTACTAATAATTATTTTAATTAATTGATCACTAATAATAAAATAAGAAAAACCCACAACATAATTTAATAATTAAATAAATAATCATAAAAAATTCTTTTTATTATAAATTGACGCCAACAACGGGTGGCATAATCAAATTTTGTAAATTTTGATTTATTACAAAATGTTACCGAATGTTATGAATATGGTATAAGTTTTATATTAATAAACTTTGTTTAATTGTATTTCATTATTTAAAAAAAAACTAAACTCTATTGTGTTCAAAACATTACTTGTTTATACGGTTTAACACATTAGCAAGTGAAAAATTACACAGAATGGTTTACGAAAACATATTTTTAAGAAAGCACATATCAAGCGCATTTGTAATTAATGACTTGAAATACATTTAGAAACATAATCGAAGTAAATGGCATGTAAATGAAGTAAAGTGTGTAATACAATATGAGCGAGATAATAAAGTGGCGAATACAAACGTGAATAATAAGCAGCGCTATTTAGATTTTAAATACTTCAAACGTCGATCAATGTGGACAAAGTGTTGCACAAACATGAGGCCTGCTGTAATTTAGATGACAATCTTGCCTCAAGGTAAGCTGGCAGCAGACTATTAACTCATTTTTCCTCTCTTCAAGTGTACACGCGTGCACCATCAGATATCGAGAGTGAAACGCGCCCTTGTAAATCAACTTGCTTCCAGAGGATAAGTATCACCCGATTTTTGAATAAAAGCAAGTAATAACGTCTGTCCCTCAGTAGCCACGTTATCGTGGATACGTCTATAATCTTCGAAACATTGTACTATATAATTACCCTAACCATTATAAACAAGCTCTCTAAAGTACTGGAGATGTATAAGAAATGTCATTCGCTCTCCTCTTAAGTAAAGGTAAAATCCCATCCTACACCTCCTCGTTGTGGAGGGTTGGCAACAACTAAGGCGGCTGACGTAGATGGGGATCGATTGACTCTCGGGCTAAGGTAGTGTCCCCCTCCTGCTAAGTGCCAAAGGTCTTTGTGAGGGCGGAAATGTGGTCACAGGCTCACGGCACTTTCTTTTCCTTGGGATAGCAAACTGTCCCTAAAGGGGAGGCTACTTTAGCAAAAGTGGTCAACGGCATGGAGGTGGAGCAGGTCAAAGGATCTCACTCCATGAAAGATTGCAAAACAAGAATCGCACTACCGTTTATAACAAGAATTCAAAATCGGCTACGTACACAATTGGACGAACGAAGTGAGTTCTCAGTTTTAGCTCGGGACCGTTTAGTATGTCTGTCTGTCTATCTGTCTATACGTTTGAGGTATGAACGATGATAACTTTTGAACGCATCGTCCGATTTTCGTAAAAAATCCATACTTTCATCCTACAGAACCTTTTTGCTTTTGAGGTAGATTTTCCAAAAAAATGGGTCAAAATAGTAAAATAAAATCACGAAAGTCCATACTGGGTTTCAAATTAAAGGAAACGTTAACCACAAACTGAATTTATTGTTAATTTTTTAAAATTTCAAAATTGTAGGTCGTCAGTAACATAACAAAGGGGTGAAAAGTTTAATAAAATCGAGAACCAGGTAGGGTGTAAAATTAAAGGGAGTTACAACCAAAATCTGAATACACGTTGTGTACAGTTTTAGAAATTTTTGAACCTCAGGTCCAAAAAACGAATACGAAATATAAAAAATTGTAAAAATCCATCCGGGTGTCAGACTAAATGGAATTTTAACACAAATCCGAACGTTTGGAATGTTAAGTGTTTATTGTTCAGTGTATGTTCAGTGTCTCCTGTAAAATTTTATTTTACTAAAAAAAAGTTAGTAGTGTAATCGAGATTTTTAGTAATTTTTCTCATAATTGAAAAACTTCTGATATCGAAATTTATTTAATAATATAAGTAGTCTACTAAATAGTCTAGTAACTTAATTTACCTACTTCGTTCAAATTATTGAGCAAGTTCTGCAGCACAGCAAGTTTACTAGACATATTGTTATTTCTACTGAATTATTGTTTCCGCTCAGGTATTCCGCCCCTCAGTATCACAATCAGAATCGTATGAACACATTTATATAGTATTGTGACGGTGACATAGGAGTTCAACAAAACAATGTGTGGCGGCAGTCTTACGGTTAGTTGCTAAACGAGAGTAATGACTCATCACTTAATAATTTGATGCATGATGAGCTATAAACCAAAGCTTTGTGTACTATAAGCTATACGGTATCGAAGCTTCTACATAACCAAATAAATAAACACATGTGGCACAGAGATTATTCATGTGCTATTGTTTAATTTGACGGGGGCCTATTATCGGCAGCGGCAAACAGTCAGTTAACGAGTTGTTTTGTAGCGATATAATTGTGTATTATAATTAGTGATAAGTGATAATAAATGTCTATTTTTTTTTTACTTATTACACTTAATAACTTTTGAAGCTGTTAATGATTACTTTCAACATTGTCGAATAAATTTTATAAATTAAACTCAAAACTGTTTTACCCTCTGCGGTCAATTAAGCTACATTATAAAGCTAATTAAACATCTCTAAGCAGTTATTAAACTGACGTATTTCGTACAAATATATATTAAATGTATCCAGTGATATCCGTTCCGCACAATAAGTAGATACTACTTTATATTATTTTATTGATTTCTAATCAATCTCGGTCATTTCCGGTCAGTTGGTGATTCGATCATTGCTTTGTGTTTCTCGATCTCGATCAGTTACAGACTCGACCAGTGATCGATTTACCGCAAGCAGACTCCTTTGCTTGCATTTCAATCTCGGCCAGTAAAAGATTCAATCAGTGGATGAGTCTCCGCTAGACGCCCCTGCCATTAATTTCATTCAGTTACGACTCGAGCAGTCGCCAATTTCATAAACACGACATATAATGGAAATGCAGTATGAAGTTTATAAATAAAGTATATTGATTCACAAAAAAAAAAAAAAAAAAAAAACTAGGAACGACTAATCTCACTCACATATTTGTTTACAATTTCAGTAATATTTGTTTGATGGGTGTGTAATCATACATCTATCAGGATTTATATAATAACTGAAATAATATAGTGTTGTCAGGAACTTGATGTAACTGAATTATTATAGGAACTTTACTGACATAAAGAATACAAACAATAGAAGTTAAGTGAACCCAGTGATTAGTGATCGAATCTTAAATATTGAATCACTTCAATGATTGAGACCGAGTTCACTAAAATGACCGGATTTGTCCATTTCTAGTAAGTACTGACAGATTACATACAGCTTGGCATTACATCTGATCTATTCTCGGAAAGAAAGTCGTCAGTATTAGCATAATGAAACTAATGACGTTAACTGTAAATGGTAATGAAATCACGTGTTATCAATTTATCTTCCTCTTTCAGTTTCAATCTCTTCTTCACGCCTTGCAGTGTCGCCTGGGATAACTGTATGAGTGTCATTTATAATTGACGCCTACCTGTATCTTCTGTTCAATTTGTACGAGTACTTGTTGTAAGGTGGGGTTGTGCTATCATCTTCTTCTTCAGCACTACAGACCAAGCTGAGCCCTGGCTTCCAACATCAATCTTCTCCAAAGTCTCCTGTCCATTACCATCTCAGTGTAACGCCTCACATCCATTCTTCTGAGGTCTTCTAGCACGTCACCAACCATCTTATCCGAGGTCGACTCCTCTTTCTGTTTTTATAGACTTGCGACCTCAATATTTTCTTTGGCATACGCTGATCATTCATCCGCTCTAGGTGACTTAGCCACTGGATACGTTGAGCCTTTATGAAACTTACAACGTCCTCATCCTTCAGTAGCTCATCTATCTCCTGGTTATTTCTTATTCTCTACTCGGCATCATCTTTAACGGGACCACAAACACATCTTACTATCTTTTTTTTAAACCTTTTTAGTGTCCCACTTCCATAAGTAACAACTGGTCTGATAAGTGTCTTACATATTTTTATTTATGTGTCGCGACTAATGAGTTTGCTTCTCAATAGTCTGCTGTGTTCTCAATGCTTTGTTTGGTTTGTTCTCTCAGTAGTTTGGTTCTCAATGCTCTGTTTCCTATTTGTATCCTGTCATGTATTATCGTGTTTATGGACAATGCTCTGTTTCCTATTTGTATCCTGTCATGTATTGTCGTGTTTATGGATCCTTCATTACCTGTCATGTTACCCAGGTATCTGAACTTATTAAACTGCTTCAAATGAATTACCCTCTATGCATAAATTATATACGAGTTAATTATATACATATAATATAAACTCGTAGATTGCTGGTTCGTTATGATGCAGAAATTATAAAGTATTTAGTTTTGCTGATATTTACATTGGGTCCCATTTCACCGGATTTTTTTCAACTCCTTGTGTATCTCAACTAGCCGTTGTCCTGATCTGGCTACTATGACAACATCGTCAGCGTAAGCACATACTTGTGCTAATTTTCTTCCGATATTTAGCAATCGATATTAAAAAGTTAGCAGAAACGATTAAAATACAGAATTATAATAATTAAAAATAAGCAATTCGCTCCCTCGTTTTCTTTCATTCAATTTATTTTATTCTCGTTTCGCTTACAGAGTGAGTACGAGCTCCCAAAAGTGGAGGAGCTTGAATGACCTTACTCGCACACCCAGAACAGCGTCCTTGGCTGTATAATAGGAACGGTGTATACGGTAGTGCTTTGTTAAGTAAGTAAAGAGGTCTTTTTAAAAACTACTTTATCGTATACTCGGTCAGTAAACACACGAAATGTAAAACGCATTTGTTAACAGATGTTTACAACTGATACTTCTAAGTAAAAGAACCGAATGATTTTAAAAAAAAAACTTAATTTTAATTGTATTTTAAACAATAAGGCGATTCCCGATCATTTTCCCAAATGGCGTAGTATCAGAAATAATTTTCGACCAAAATGATTTCGGGCATCTCATCATTCGGGTAATTGTCCGGGAACCCAATTACTTTAAGGGCACTCATAGCCGGCTATGCTTACCACGTTAAATTCATCAACTTTGAGACCCATTATCACAGAACACGTAAAAGATATAAGTTTGACATTTTAGCACGCAAGTAAGCAGCTTATATACTACAAACGCAACTACAATTATGAAGATATCTTAAATTTATGATTTTTTTTATCATTTTTTGTTTTGCTCTAAAAATTTGCATACAAAAAGCATACTTATTATTTTTTTACGTTTTTATTTTTCGGTGAACCTGTATAGCTCTAAAAGTGCACTTACACCTCTACTAACCCAATGACCACAAACAAATTCAGCTTGGTAGTTCACTTGGTTTCTGAAATAATGGTCATTTATCTAAAAAAAAAACGATTTTCATAAAAACACAATTAAAGTTTTTAAAACAGATTTTTATTGTTTTCCCTGATTTAAAATAGTCCAGCTCCATACTCGGAGTCTTCATTTATGTCTACTTGGTCCTTTAGTTTTCTCTTCACATTTCTAATCGACTGTCTAACCTTTTTCATCAATTAATCAACTGCTGTCTCTGCATCAAATGATTCCTTGCAAATCAATTTTTTTAATTACCTTAACCTTATTTGATCCTAATTTAATCCCTAATTTTTGTAAGACTTGATACTTACTTATATTACGTTCATTATAGGTAAACACAGCATCATGTACACCCAAAGCCAAAGTATCCAGTCCAACAAATATAATTTTTGACGAACTGTCCCAAATCAAATGGTTCAGCGAATCGTTTGCATTCTGTGTACTGCCCTGAAGACAATTTTTTAACAAATTAGGATGACTCAGATCAGTAATTATTGGCTTTATTACGGACATTAGTACTGAATGTTTATTGAAATTCCTTTTCCAATGATAAATACCGCATGTCTCTACGATTTGTTATAAGGGATTTATAGATTTCTAAAAAATTGTAAGTTCATCAGCACTTTTGAAAGAACTTTTCCTACGATCTCAATATTTTTTTAATCATAACAAATTTATTATTAAGCGTATTCACATAAATTTGGTATCAAATTACTCAGAAAATATTGAAGATTTTTAAAGATAAAAATTCAAAAAACGATTTTTTGATCGATTTGGCGGTTATTAGTGTCTTTAAGCATTTTGTACATTACGTGTTTCTGTAATGTGTAATAAACTAATTCGAGTTTGTAAATGACATTTGAATTAAAAGGTTTTAGAATCGGGACTTCATCGTGTAAGCAGTAGACTAAGTAAGTAATATTACTTTTCCAGTTGAAACTTCGCATTTCATTTTTTAAATGGAAAATAAATATCTAAATATACACATTTACATACACAAATCGGTACGTTTATTTTTTGCAAGCCGGTTCGATTTGAAAACTTCAGCCTAAGCGGACAGTGAGCGTTGTACAGTGTAATGGACAATACGGAACACGGAAACATTTAAACACTGTGTTTATACGAAAATAATGAGCAACGTTTGATGTCAACGAGTGGGCAATTAACACGACATCTGCTAGTGTACTGAAACAAAAGACATTCTAGTAGTGTGTCTGCGTCGTATTCTGAGACACGATATACGATACATCGTAGTAATATACAGTACAGTACGACATTGTCTGTATAGCTTCGATGCAGGCTGTATAGCTTATCATGACTGGCTAATTAAGAATTTTCCTCTTGTATACTTATTGTAGGGTGGATATTTAACATCGTTCTATTAATCACACGCTGTTAAAAGTTCTGTACTTTTTCAAACCAATTTGTACAACAATTAGAGTCAAAACATCCTGTTTCGTATTTCCCCTACCATTCATTTACTGACTGTACTTTCCCTCTAGTATCGTTGGTCATATCGTGGGCTTATTGGTAAAACTACCCAAGTCCACTCATGTGAATTTACAGAAAACTGAAATTAAAGGTTTTTAAGTGCAATGATAAATCATAAAACTGATTTTCAAGGCTTATTTTTATTACTAATACAGCTTTTCATTGGTTAAATATCTGTTAAGAAATAAAAAGAAAAAGATAAATGCAAAAAGTGTCGTTTTTCAAACAACTTGATACATCATTAAAACTTGGACTTGTGTGGTTTACCACTAACCTCTCGATATGCCTGTTGTCTTTCATGAATAGCCCGAGGTGACAGTATTTACAACTGACCAGGCTTTATCACAATTTCCATTTCTAACGTATTCATTTACATTAACTATTCGTCGTCACGTTGTCTGCTAGTCTTAAGGCAGACTACCGTATCGTGACTTTCTGTAAATCAGTGTTCCTTTTGCAACATCGACCCGGTGATTGGTGGCTGGCCGTGTTCAGAAGTCGTCACATCTTTCTGTTGTTCATAGCTTGTTAAAAACTCTTCATATTTTCAAATCCATTTCTATAACAAGTTTATCCATAAACCTTTATCTTAGGCTCCCCTGCCAGTGAGGGGATCTCCCCTAGACTATCTGGCACTCAAATAGTACACTTACATGACTGTTTCTCTTTGAAAACCGTTTACTTTTTGAAAACCGTTTACTTTAATATTATGTTTCCATGTATCCTCGTAAACAATTCAAACTTCCTTCACCTACCTCGCCATGGAATCCTCTACATTAGCCTGCAATACTATATCGTGAAAGCCTCTAATTGTTCTATGTCACTTTCCACAGTGGGTTATGGTTCAGAACCACACAAAAGACTTTTTGCGGGTTTTAGAAGAAAATTTTTCAACCTAAGCAGCTTTTGTTTTATAAAAGCTAATTTAGCCTGTTCACCCCAGTCTCGATATATTCTGTAGACCTTCTACCCACTGAGACACTGCAATCTAAACCTAGGTAAATAAGTTTATCTTCGCGCGAACAGGAGTGTGGAATTCACTCTTCACCTGCATTACCCGTTAAAGCGGTTGGAATTTTCATAAGAAAGGCTACTGGAGGTGCATACTATTATTCAGATCCCAAACGTTTTCAATATTTTTTAAAGAAAATAGTCTTCTAGTAATATTGGCATGACCCTCTCACAAATCTGTCGTTCATTTTTACAAACTAGTAGTATTTGCTTTACAGTTATACACATCGAGCTACACGTTATTCTAATTTCCACGCTTTTCAATTTTGAACGGATTCGTCCGTATTTTATACGTACTGATGACATTGCCTATCCAGTAACTGGAGGGTCTAAATGTTATTGTCTTGGTGGAGCATCTTTTTGTATTTCGTTTGCGAACCGTCGGTTTACTAACTGTGGCGTAGTCACACTGATGAATGTTCCAATCATATTTATACATTTTCAAATATTTTTTTACAGTAGTGAGGTCTGTTTATTTGAATAACGTTTATTTCAGTTACCATATTTACTGAACTATGTACACGGATCTACATACCGTTCAGTCGACAAGACACCAGAGTAAACTTGTTTATACAGTACGTTGCCAGCCCACATTACCACCGTCAGCTGCCGACAAAGTGTAATTTGTCTTCTTCTTCTCTTCAAGGATTAGGTTATATAAACCTGTTCCGGCACCCATCTCATCTTCGGACGACCCACATCTCTTCTACCCATGGCTTTATACGTCAGTCCCGGTTTAGGCAATCGATCCTCCGTCATCCTTTGCAGATGATCCCACCGTTGTCTTCTGTAAATTGAAATAATTTAATTTATGTCCTTTAGTTCGAGTTCTGCTCGGATATCCTCATTCCTTATTCTATGTAATGTATACATTCCTCATTCTTCTTTCAATGTATAATTTAAAGTACTTCGAAGAAACTGGATTTCACCACTCTGAATCTTGCCGCATTCCTTTTTTGTCATGACCCACGCCTCACTCGCATATACGAATGTTTAATTTTAAATATAAACATAATCACGTGGTTCTCTAATTTAATACTTATTTAAATTTTTATTTCGAAATTATAACCGGGAACCGTGAAATCCGAGCTCTACTGTTACTATTACAGACTCTAACTGTACTAACCTGCAGTTATTAAGGAGACCTGGTCGTTGAAAAATTGATTTTTTTTTACTATTTTCTTTTTTGTTTTTAAATAAATTTTCAGACATTCCTCTTTACAATTATGTATAATTTATAGACATTTTCTTCGTTTTTAACTACAAAAAGAATTTTTGAATTTATCATCTCACCCACGTCATACGTATTTTTTTTTTACATCTGGCGGTTAAACTTGGATCTGCATTTTCAATTATTTTTTTGTCTTTAGTATAGATTCTGAAGTAATTTTTAGAGTACAATGTGTTTTTCTCCATCTTGCCATGGGAGCACTGATTTCCATACTTCTATCAACTATTTGTAATGATTCTTTTTGGTTTTGTTACCGAATACATTTTTGGTTTACATTTTGAATACGGTAACAGATAAAAAGAAATACGAATTAAACAGATAAAGAAAGAGTGAGTATTATCAAGAGAAAATTAAAGAGGTTTCTCATAACATTAAAGCTTTCACGGCTGTAATTTAGTCATTTTTAGTTTATATTTTCATAGGCGGATCCAGGGGGGGGGCACTAGGTGCAACTGCCCCCCCATAAGCCCAAAAAATTATAATTCGGAATTATAATAACGAATTACTGCTCTCCCTCTTGCTTCATTATACGTGTTTTCCTACGATGTAGTCAAATACGAACGTAGCAGGTTGCAGTATTTCATAGTCGTTAGGTCGGCGGTAGGCTACTTATGAAACTTTCACAATTCGCACCGTAGGGTCCTGTACCTGCCACAAACAATGTAGGGTAGAGAGAGAGTACGGTTTCCGCCACCTGTGGGCATTTCGTTAATTAAAAAAATATCAGATAGTTTTAGAGTCTCAAAATGTTCAAAAATTTGTTCTGTTATCTATTAACTCGCGTTTCGCAAAATTTTTGTAAATGATGTTCTTATATGGTATGGTGGCGATAACTGTGCCAAATCGAGTTTTTAACTTTAACATCTATTTTAAAATTGTTTTTTATCGTTTTCTGTAAAAAAAAAAAAAAGGTTTCAGCATTAAAATATTCCAAATAATGTATTAAAGCAATTTGATTTATAATTTTCCTTGCAGTATTAAAGAAATAAAGATAAAAACAGCTATAAATCCTTAAAGGTGGCGATAACCGTACTCTCTACCCTATTAGTATTTCATGGCAGTAACGGTAACATGTGTTTGTATTGTATGGGTGTGAAAGCTAAGAGGCAGGCAAAAGCGCTGCCACAACACAATGGTTATTTTCTAAGGTTTGCACGGACTACAGAAATAAACTTAATCCCTTTTTCTGGGTATCGGCAAGCCATATGCTGAAAACAAATTGGCCGTACCATACGGCAGTACAGCGTTTACCTAACGAGTTAGTCAGTTTACTCAGCTACAAAGTGTAACAAAGGAAAGAAGTATCACTAACCTCAAATCTGCATTAGAGCCAGAATCAAGACTTAACAGAACTGCAAAGATTTTCCCACATTCGTCTGAATTTATCGATGTTCAACATGTCGGTAAGTAGGCTACTTGAAATAACTTCTGTTTCATTGTGAAATCGTTTGACAAAAAAATTGACGCCGTAATATGTCTGACTATTTGCTATACATATATTTTATTTCAATATTTTATTTTATAGATTTAAATTAAATGATGGTTTAAGTATTTGGTTTTATTATTGTTAAACCAATACACGTTATAGAAATTGTGTGAAAATAGTTTTTCTCCAAAATAGCTTGGTTAACATAGCAATTTAATAAACATGTTATTACAATTTTCGCTGAAAATGAAAGCATGTGGCGCTCATGCTAAAGCGACTTACAAATTAATAATTCAAACATAATGCACATTTAATGTTGCTTCAATTAGTCACTCCATATGTGTGTTGATGCTCATCTCGTTAATTTATAATTCATCATTCGCTTTTATTATATTAACGAAACCTATCTGTAAATATTTAACTGCCAAGTTCATAATTACAGTAAAACCTCTCTAATTCGGATTATATGGGGCGAAGCCTAGTCCGAATTAGAGAAAAATCCGAATTATAGAATATTTTATAGAAATTCATACTACAGTATAGGTAAAGTGCTGTAAAAATAAATATTAAAACTACCTGAATATTAATGGAAATTTATATTGATTGTACTTACAAAATGGATAACTAATTCACATAAACAACAATCTTTCACCATCAATGTTTTCAAGTTAAGTTCGCACGCAAAACGTTTATAAGTAATGCACACCTGCAATTATTAATGTACGTAAATATTAATGGAAATTTAATTTTATTGTGAAATATTCGTCCATCGGCTAATACAACAAGCACAAGTATATAGTGGCACGTAATTTTTCATTTCCCGTAATCAGATTTGGTTCCCTTTTGGTCCACCGTAAATATACGTAAATAAAAAATAAAAATACGGGCGTTTCATCGGCATTTCCCATGTGTTCAAGTGAATAATTATACTTCTTGCATAAATGAATGACAAACCGCTGATACTGTAGGAGTTTTTCTTCGTAGTCACTCGGTAGTTTTAGCGCGAGTGATGTACGTCATTTAAGCGCAAATCCATTTCGCCGCATCATTCGTCTTATACACCCGAAGCTGGCTTTGAAACCGGAGACTTTTAATTCTGCGATTTCTAAAGCTTTTAATTTTAAAACATGTCTAATGACAGGGAGTCCTTGCCTTCTTAAAAGCCGTACGTATTCACAGATGCTGGACTCTACTGCTACAAAACGCCCAACTTGAAGTCCCGCGAATGCTCGTCGCGCAGTATTTGCATGTAAAAGTCGTTCCTTCTGTTTTCTCCATTGTCGAATACAGGATTCATCAATATCGAATTGCCTTGCGGCTTCGCGATTGCACGTTTTTTCAACATTTTGAATCACAATTAATTTATAATTCGCATCGTACGGGTTACGTTTATTTTGATTTGACCGCGTGCCTTTAGTCTCCACAATATCACTCATACCGCAAACGCACTACAAAAACGCCGAATGAAAACAAAGTACAGATAAGCGATGTTGTCGCTGTTACAATAGAAAACCACACTGTCAGTTTACCTGTTATTTAGAAACATGTTACTCACACCCCCTCTACTCATCCTTTGTCTTGCTGCCTACAGAAGGGTGCGAGCACGCCCAAGTGTGCATGCACTTACACTTTATCTTCCTATTCTTTCTTCAGTTTGCTGTTAAAATATTCGGTTGTAGTCATAAATCATAACGCCAGAGTTAACTACAGCCAGGCAAACTGCTGTTGCTTAGGCAGTAAACAACTCATAGATACCAAAAGCGTTCGTCCCGCCAGAAGTCAGTTATAACTTCGAATTTCGTTAGCGTGCGAATGCAAGCTGCAGGCCAAATTAGCGACCATGTTTTTAGGAGAAAAAGTGTGGCTTGTATTCGGAACAATACGGTATTTGCATGATATTAATAGTATTAAAATATCAAGTTTTACACTTGAAACTTTACAATTTGCATATCCTTTTCCCTAATTTCCCTAATCAAACAGATGACAGCGAAAAGAGATTATGCAGCAATTGACCGTAAAATATGGACACTTCTTCAATAAACCAATCGAGGTACTACATAGAATGTTTGAATCAGAATTGGAATCATGGAAGTTAAAATGGAAACGAGCGAACCATGGATGTCCACAAACTGCAATTGATATGCTAGAAAACAGCGATAAGGATGTTTATCCTTATATACATTTTTTACTAAACATTCTAATCACACTGCCAGTCTCTAACGCAACTGCAGAACGAACGTTTTCTAGCTTGCGGAGACTCAAGAGTTGGTTGAGGTCAACGATGGCACAAGAGAGGCTCACTGGGCTGGCTTTACTCAATATCCATCGCGATATAAATGTAAGTCCAGAAAATATTGTTAACCGATACGCCAAAATTAGGAAACATCGTGACGAGTTTGTCCTTGATTAGATACATAGTATGTGTTCTCCTAATATCAGTAACAAATATGAAAGTACTGTAAATGTAAATATAAAGAAAACATTTTAATTATAGAAAACAGCTGATAGAGTGTACAAAGAAATATAAAGTATAGTAAATATATAATGTAACATTTTGATTAATTTTAAAATTTAAATAAATCTTCGTTTTTGAAGTTTACTTGTATATTACTTGTAAATATATACATATATACTTTAATAATAAACTCAATGTAAAATGTAGAGTAATACATTTTACTTTTGTAACAATTGTTTTTCAGTCATTCTAATCCATAGCAGAACCACGTATCCTTTATTGTACAAAAATTTATCTCATTCTGATTCCCATGGTATCAATTATGCGCGCGCGCGCGCGCACACACACACCACAAATACTTTTGCCCCCCCATAGAAGGTTTCTGCCCCCCCCCATAGAAGCTTTCTGGATCCGCTCCTGTATTTTTGTAAGAAGTCATAAACTTGCTTGTTAATCTTAACTCGGAAGTCACGTGCTTGAACATGTGTATTCCTTCTTACAGAAAATTCACTCCCAGTAACAGTCAATCACAGCATCTCAGACGCAGTGAGACTATCGTGTCACCATCGGATGCTCCTACACTTATACAATTCCGTGTAGAATCAATCTCTATCCTGTCGGTCGGATTGGCTTCCAGCCAAACGTTATCCCGGAAACAGCCCCTGGCGTTCCCCCTTCAGCCGAACAATGAGAATCATATTTCTTTGTATTTGTATACTTGTACCCACGTTAACACAACAACTGCATTAACTTTCACTTAAAAGAGAGACATTTTCGTTTATATACGTAGATAGTATTGCCATGAGACTTACGTAACTCTCTCGAAAGTGGGCATGCGCAGTTTCGTAAAAGTTCTACACGTTTCTCGGCTAGCCGAGCAGATGCAGTGTCTCTGTAAAGGCCGTGCACTAACTACCTTTGAGACTGTTCGAGCATTCTTAACTAAGCAAATTATGTTGGCATACTTCCAGCAATATGGAAAATTTTCTGGAACCTCTGTGGGATCTATATAAGCAACAGCGACAGGCTTAGAAGTTAGTTACACCTGGCAAAATTGTAGAGTGCGGATCATGTGACTGTCGCGGATTAGTGGAAAGTGATTATTGTGTTATGATTAGTGCGAACCTCTAATAGTTGACATTATTATTGTTTGTGGCTTAAATTTAACTTGAATTATTGTATGAGAGTACCTTGTTGATTTCAAATCGTTATTCGTGACTAATTAAACCCGGTAATTAGTGACTTCTTTGGTGTCTGTATTTTGTTTTGAATGTACAATACGACGATGGATAATCAATATTTAGTAATCTTATTAAAAGTATAAATAAAAATTAATTAGAATTAAAATATACATTTTTTTCTTACAGGGTGAAGATTTATTAAAGGTGTCGAGAAGAGAAAGGGGAAAAGAAAATTATTTGTGAAGACAATTTAAATGAAGGTAATAAGTTTCACATTAAATGTTTATAACCTTTAGACATACCGTAATAATGGGGCCTGAAAGAGTATTGAAGATTTTACTAGACTCTGAGTGTCTTAATAGTTTAAATATAATGCAAATAAGCGAACATTCTTCGGAGTACCGTATACGCTCTGCAATAAAGCAATTTTAAATGGACCAGAATTTTTAAGCGGTGTAGTAAGTGTAAATAAATGTTATAGGATTTAGATTAAAGTTTCATAAAAGGAGTCACTTAGACGTTCTAACATTAATTTACCGTTTTATTTGGAGAGAAGATTTTGCTAGTATGTAGGTAACATACACAACAGTTATTAAGAATTATAATTAACACTCATACATTTTTTACAATAATTGTTTTTATAAAATTTTGACATGTATTTTGTTCTTTTATCTCATGTTATAAGATTTACTCGTACCGTTTTATACAGTATTACATTATACAATTATTTGCAATCCAAACATGATCCGAAAAAGTAAAAGAAATGTCATTGTAAAAGTGAAAGTTGAAGTTATTGTAAAACATTTATTAAGTTTTTCTTTTTCCTAATAACCGTTACAATGTTTCACATTGTTAATACTGTTACAAGCGGCGTGCGAAATTGATATTATTAAAATACATTATTTACAATGTTTAATATTCTGTTTTAGTTAAATTTTAATTTATGTTATTTTAAATAGTATTTTTTACTAGACTTCTTTACCTTTCTTCTTCTGATAGTGTGTGTCAATTTGAAAGTTGCTTCGAACGCGAAAATTTGTTTTCCACGGTCCCGATTGTATGAACTCATTACTATTGTTTCGTGTTGGCTCGACTGGTTGCCGACTCGTAAAGGTACAAAAAATAGTTCTCTTCTTGCTCGTACGTGTGCAAAAATAACCGTGTTTAGGAAAACCGGTTGTTAATCAGCGCGGTATAGAGTTTCACGCGAAACTTGAGCATTAATCAGCGCTGACCCACATGCAAACTGCTGTGTATCACACACGTTACGTCACTGACGTCTGTGTAAGACTCTGACATCGTTATCTTGGAGTAGGAGTTGCATGCAACAAGATAGTAGTCACTTACTACTATAGTTAGTTGTCGACTTACTGAGCCTGTGATGGTCCTTGCTTGCGCTGATATCGATATTCTCAATATGCCAATTCGTGCATTGCCCTAGTGTTTTACGCACGACGCGACGTCTATATATGTGTGGTTGGTATCGTTATTCTGTTATTGTTAAATTATTAATTTATTATTGCATCAGCGGTAATTTTGCGTTTGGTGTTTACCTTAATCTGTTTAGGCAATAGTTTTATAGTTACCTAACAGACAACAGACAGGGGCGGTTAATAGTTTTCTTGTTTTTATAATTTTTGTATGTACTGTATAAAGGTTTTCTAATATGTTCATTTTTTCACTAATTGCTATTACTTTTACAGAGCTTAACGAATTTAAATAAAAATACATTAAACATTTTTCAAACAATGGTAATTGTTTAAAATAAAATAATTTCGTTGGCAGGCAATAAAATTACAATTTTTTCATCTTAATTTAAATCGCTGACACGTGAAGATGTAGTGTTCCTGGCCGCCAAGTATATCATGTCTATTATGTAATGTTTACGTTTCTAAAGTTTTGTTATTATGATTATCGGTATCAAAATGCAGGCGGGACACACACACACACACACACACACATACACACACAATTCGCGTTAATTATGACTTCACTCATGTTAATTTGTTTATACTTGCACGCATTTTTAATGAAAAGATCCGTAATCCACATAAACACATGACTATCCACGCGTGCAAGTCTGAAAGGTGTCCAGCGTGGACAGAGATTTCCTTCCTGTGGATCGCTGGCCAGTGTAACTGCACGTGTTTACAGAGCAACGGTTCACAGACAGACGTTTCGTCTTTAGGGAGTGACCCCTCTGCAAGATGCTCAGGGTTTATTTCCTGCTCCAGCAAGATGCTGGAGCACTTCTTTTTTCGCGTGGTTTGTTCTGTGAAACGTGCTGTGTAGATTCGCAGCTTTACTCTGAGCAACGCTCCATAGTGAAGGCTGACGATCTTTGCCCACGTTGGGCCCTCATAAACACAATAACCTGCTCTGATGTTTTGATTAAGGCGATCATATTGTTAGAACTTTGGAAACATGAGTACTGCTTAATGGAGATACAACGTTATTTTTAACCACACTCTCTACAATTTTATATATACTTTGAAATAAAATAAATAATTTATGCAGTAAATATCTTAAAAATGAGTACTTTCTGTGTATTTATTTGTACAGTAATAAAATAATGTCCGTATGTGTGCTTATGTATATGTACGGAATGGAAAATATATATAAACGTTTGCTCCCACTGAAAAACGTTTTGCCCCTCCTGAAAAATATCCCCCTTCCACATTACCCTACAGATAATTCTAACTACAGGCCTGTGTCTAAGTTGAAGATTTCTTCAGTCTGACAAGTTCAAGACTGTCAGTGTGTGAATGACGTACGTTCGCTTATGAAGCCGAACAATTAGTTGTGTCCGTCCAAGTTGCTCCTGATTTAGTCCTCGTTGACAGCCATCGGTCGTTGAAGATCTCGAACGCCGTACCTGACTTCGTGGCCTAATTCAGCCGCTCCCTCGACGACCCACTCCTACTTCCCAGAAACCATAAGAGACTCTTTATTAGAGGCTGACGTATTAGAGACTGTGAGAGACAAAACTGCCTAACTCACTGCTCACCCATGCGTTTATAGAGCTACGCACATAACGTCATTTTTACGTGTTAAACTGTTCTAGATTGTACGAGAAAATCGTCCCCCTGTCCATGCACTTCCGGTTTCTAGACCTTTCCAAACCACGTGTTTTCAACTGCGTGTGGCTGATTAACTAATTAATTTGCGAGTCAAATAAATACTATTAAAATTTATTTAATATTAAAATAATTAGTTGCTAATAATTATTCCAATTTGGACACTAATACAAATTGCGGTGTGTCTGTTAATTGGCTTACTGTTAATTATCTTCACATAATCCGTTACGCGCACAAGTTATTCACTTTCACTCTACACTGCACTGCTGTTTTTTTATCGTTTATTATCGCCTTAAACTACGTTAACATGCAGTACTTATTCCAATAACAATATTGTCTTATAACATTCACACCCCTTTGCACATAACACCAACTAAGACTTATTGTAAATATGTAGGCATTACATGTTTATATGTTACATCGAATCGTACTTAACGGACATTAAAGTATTCTCCAAATCTCTGTATTTCAGCAGACATATAAGCCTATAGTATCCTCTTTTACAAATTTATCCAGAAGTGAAGTTTGAAAAATCATTACTCACCATAGCGGAATTCAATACACGATTCATGGAACATTGCGCAAATATGGAAAGTTTACAAATAAAAGTTAGCCTGGTCGTTGAGCTGGAAATACAACTTTCCACTTTGTGGAGCCGCGCAGGAATGTAGGGCTCAGATTGATTTGTCGATCTAGCAACGTCTTCATGTTGCACGGTTAATAACCTGGAATGTCTGCATTAACGTTACACATCATGTGACTTTGGGTGGGTATGAAATAGGCTGTGCGTCTGCAATCCAGGCGGTTGTAAGTTGGAGTTTTCCCTAAAACACTTAGCCATGGAGTAAGAGTTAGTTCAGTTTCTGCGGAGCTGGTTTTTAGTAAATTTCAGTCAGTTTTTAGTGTCCGGTATTTAATTGTTCATTTGTGTAGCAGACTATTGTAAACTGTATTCTGAGTGACTTAGTGACCTATGCTGAAATGAGTAATTTGAAGGTTATGCTGCCAGAATGAGAAATATTACATACACGTGTTTTAACCATGGTTCTGACCTATTGAAACATAGTCTGTTATTAATGCCGAAACAAAGTCAGAAATAACAAATTTAGACCATCCGGAACATCCTTTAAACAACCAAACCATACAGATGTCTTATACGTAGTCTACTTAGATAGTTAAAAATTTAATTGCAAGAAAGAAATTTTTATATAGCAAGACATTATACTTTAAACTCACATTAAGTACTCAAATTACAGACGTACTCTTATCGCCTGTAGCGCATCGTGCATAACACGCTATGTTGTGAAGCTCAGTGGTACGACAATTACAGACGTACTCTTATCGCCTGCAGCGCATTGTGCATAACACGCTATGTTGTGAAGCTCAGTGGTAGGACAATTACAGACGTACTCTTATCGCCTGCAGCGCATCGTGCATAACACGCTATGTTGTGAAGCTCAGTGGTAGGACAATTACAGACGTACTCTTATCGCGCATCGTGCATAACACGCTATGTTGTGAAGCTCAGTGGTAGGACAATTACAGACGTACTCTTATCGCGCATCGTGCATAACACGCTATGTTGTGAAGCTCAGTGGTAGGACAATTACAGACGTACTCTTATCGCCTGCAGCGCATTGTGCATAACACGCTATGTTGTGAAGCTCAGTGGTAGGACAATTACAGACGTACTCTTATCGCCTGCAGCGCATTGTGCATAACACGCTATGTTGTGAAGCTCAGTGGTAGGACAATTACAGACGTACTCTTATCGCGCATCGTGCATAACACGCTATGTTGTGAAGCTCAGTGGTAGGACAATTACAGACGTACTCTTATCGCGCATCTTGCATAACACGCTATGTTGTGAAGCTCAGTGGTAGGACAATTACAGACGTACTCTTATCGCCTGCAGCGCATTGTGCATAACACGCTATGTTGTGAAGCTCAGTGGTAGGACAATTACAGACGTACTCTTATCGCGCATCGTGCATAACACGCTATGTTGTGAAGCTCAGTGGTAGGACAATTACAGACGTACTCTTATCGCCTGCAGCGCATTGTGCATAACACGCTATGTTGTGAAGCTCAGTGGTAGGACAATTACAGACGTACTCTTATCGCCTGCAGCGCATTGTGCATAACACGCTATGTTGTGAAGCTCAGTGGTAGGACAATTACAGACGTACTCTTATCGCGCATCGTGCATAACACGCTATGTTGTGAAGCTCAGTGGTAGGACAATTACAGACGTACTCTTATCGCCTGCAGCGCATTGTGCATAACACGCTATGTTGTGAAGCTCAGTGGTAGGACAATTACAGACGTACTCTTATCGCGCATCGTGCATAACACGCTATGTTGTGAAGCTCAGTGGTAGGACAATTACAGACGTACTCTTATCGCCTGCAGCGCATTGTGCATAACACGCTATGTTGTGAAGCTCAGTGGTAGGACAATTACAGACCTACTCTTATCGCGCATCGTGCATAACACGCTATGTTGTGAAGCTCAGTGGTAGGACAATTACAGACGTACTCTTATCGCGCATCGTGCATAACACGCTATGTTGTGAAGCTCAGTGGTAGGACAATTACAGACGTACTATTATCGCCTGCAGCGCATTGTGCATAACACGCAATGTTGTGAAGCTCAGTGGTAGGACAATTACAGACGTACTCTTATCGCGCATCGTGCATAACACGCTATGTTGTGAAGCTCAGTGGTAGGACAATTACAGACGTACTCTTATCGCCTGCAGCGCATTGTGCATAACACGCTATGTTGTGAAGCTCAGTGGTAGGACAATTACAGACGTACTCTTATCGCGCATCTTGCATAACACGCTATGTTGTGAAGCTCAGTGGTAGGACAATTACAGACGTACTCTTATCGCGCATCTTGCATAACACGCTATGTTGTGAAGCTCAGTGGTAGGACAATTACAGACGTACTCTTATCGCGCATCTTGCATAACACGCTATGTTGTGAAGCTCAGTGGTAGGACAATTACAGACGTACTCTTATCGCGCATCTTGCATAACACGCTATGTTGTGAAGCTCAGTGGTAGGACATTTACAGACGTACTCTTATCGCGCATCGTGCATAACACGCTATGTTGTGAAGCTCAGTGGTAGGACACTTACAGACGTACTCTTATCGCGCATCTTGCATAACACGCTATGTTATGAAGCTCAGTGGTAGGACAATTTATTTCGGTAGCCTTTTGAACGTTTAGTGTAGCCAATTCAAATGTCATTATCTACTTTTATGTATTCTTCATAAAACTGAACTGTAGACCACCTGCGGGCCAAATTGAAATTTAAATGGAGACAGACACACCCCTATTCTTAAATTTTCTGTGCTTAACATCATTATTGGCATATAAAAAAAAATGAAATACTTATCCCAGTAATAATATCACTTTACAGTAGTGATTTCACTGATTTGAACGTCATAACACAAAGTCTGGAAGAACAACAAATGTATTGTAATATCTTTACTTCTTATTCTCTCTTCAAGCATTAAGCCTTTATTACAAAACGCAACTGATTGCATGCAACTCTTTTCAAGCCTAAACTAAAGTAGCTGCAGTGTAGTAATAACAGGCTGCGACTGATGTGCAATCCTGTACAAAGTATGTCGTTTATACTACTATTATAAAAAGGTAAAATTTGTTTGTATCGTTGACTGGGCTAACCTCAGAAACTATTGATCCGATAAAAACGTTCTTTCTCCACCGTGTTTCTTAAAGTTTGAATATGGTTTTAGACATAAATATGAACTAATAGCTTTAATAGTTTTTAAGAACAGAGATTTAAAACGGTCCCGTGTCATGACATTTTTGTTGATTTGCATGTAGTCAAATTTTTGGCATGTGGCAAACTTTCGTTCTATAAGAGATAGCAATATGGTGTAAGCAAGTGAAATTTAGAATAAATTCAAGATTGTATTTTGGTTTTTGTTTCATTAAAATCCTTCTATGTGTTTTTGAGATATTGACGGTTTTGTAAAAATTGTAGACCTATATGTTGTGTTGGTTCCGTGTCGTGAAATTTCTTCGTTGTCTACAGAATGCGCGCGCAGGCGAATTGTATGCAGTCGGTTGCATAATATAACAGGCTACATTTGAATCAATGCCCCACAACGAGCGCGTGAAATTAAAAGTTGCACGAGCAGTTGTAAGGCTTGCAACTGTCTTGCAATCGATTGCAGACCGTGCAACCGACTGCAGTAAGTGTAATACGCTATATTTAAACCAATGCCCACAAATTTTTTTTAAATCAGTTGCGTAGTGTAATAAAGGCGTCTGTTACGCAGCAGAAGAGGCCGTGGTTTCACTACCGCCAGAGAGAAATCAGTCAACGCCTATTAACAGCGGGCGTAGCGGGACGGTGGTGGAGGTAATACCTTCGACGACACAATATTATGAATTAAATTCAATAGGTCTACATTATCATTAACAGAGGATCAATACAGTATATAAATATCGAGATAATGTGTCGGAAGCGGCAGCAATTGCCAAGAGTTTTACGATAGTTTTATCGTCTCCTTGACCGCAATTTGAAGAACTTCAAAGCCAATAAGTGTCACTGAAACTGACACTAGCACACGAGTGGACGTTAACCTGATTATGGTAATAACAGAATTTGCTGCTATTACTACTGTGCTGATGTAGGGGGTTGCTCACTTGAAAAAAACAAATTTACGAAGATTGCATAATTAACGTTCGACTTATAGGTACTTACAAAGTTGTACCAGGTTGAGACCATTAGGTATACAAGTTAGCAGAAGTCTGAACCCGTAACCATTTTAAAACATCACCCTACAGATTTGCTACGAAACGTGATTGTTTTCGTTTCTGTCTTGTCTACCGCGATACCAGAAGTGTAATTTATAAGTATCATACATAGATTCAAAGAGAAAATTCTAAGGAATACATTGACATACATACTGGAAAGACGAAACGTTTCGAACAATGGAGAGTGTCGTTCTACGTGTTTTCCGACAGGTGTGTGTTTCTGCCAAGGCCGCACTGTAGCATCCTCTAGACTTTTCGAATGCTTGTTGACGCAAATTATGGAACATCTACTGGCTATAAATAGACAACAGTTGCCGCTTAGAAGTCAGTTTATCTTGAGTAATTTGTCAGGTGATATCAAATGGATGTTGTGTTCTTTATATCAAGTGCGGAATTCTTTATAGTTGACATTGTTATTGCGTGTGGACAATTATAAGTTTAACTAGTGTACGAGTTGATTCCGAATTGTTACTTGTGATAAATTAAAGCTAGTTATTAGTGACTTCGTTGGTGTCTTGTGATTTGTTTCCACTGTACCATACGACGATCAGTGAGAGACCGTCGTAACAATATCAAGACAATACAAACTTTCTAAGTTTTAAATATCCTGACATTTATTGCAAGTCTGAAGATAAAATTATACGTATGACTTTAAAAAAAGTAGTAAGCAAGGAACTTTTTAATTTTTTCCCAGGTGTAAACTCACAGTGAGAAAGTTATAGATAAAAGATTATATTTTATATTTTGTTGCAAAAACTTTTTGATATGGACGCTTATTTGCCCATAATAACGAAATGATGTAATTTAAAAGTAAATTGCCCCACAATCCTCGTGTCTTGCTTGCGCTTGCTATTCGACTGGAATTATTATCACGCTGCATTACAGACTACTCTTAATTTACCTTATGAATAATAAACAAATTACAGTAGATTTATTTGGTATAAATAAATCATTTATTTTCTATTAATGACAATAATAAATTCATTTTTCAACGTTCTCCCGTTTGACGTAATGTCAGTCGCTCCTGACGACAATCCTGGACTGGAGCGTAAATTTATGGTGTCCATGTTAAAAGAGTTTTACGTAATTTTGGTAATAGATTGTAAGTAAATCATTCACCACGTGTGTTACTATAATGTTCGACCTAGGTGTATACAAGTACTAATTTTAACGTCTGAAATTTGGCGATACGAAAAGTACTGAGTTTTAGTACAGCTAACCATTCAGGAGTATCAGGTAACTCAATCCACATTTAATTCCATTTTCGTAGCTTGAGGAAAGTCCTCGTCGTCGCTATCCTTTACGGCTTAGGCTAGCAGCCTATCCCAGTCTCAATGGAAGTCATCCAATTATCGTTTACGGGGTCTTTCCACTTTCCACACTTCTCTTCCCTCTAGGATGATGTCAAGGGCTCTTCTTGAAAATCTAGTTGGATCCATTCTCTCCACGTGTAACCGCCACTCAGTTTTGTAACGGGAGATTTTCTCATTTAAGCTTTCAGGTATGCCTAGCTCCATCATTCTAATATGATAATTTATGATAAGGTCTCTCCTAGTACAACCCTTTACAGCCCTCAAGAACCTTATTTCCGCTCCTTGTATTGTAGATATATCTTTAGCCTTTCTAATCCAAGTCCCACTACCATACAATAGTTGAGATACGGCCATTACATTATAATACTTCAATTGTGTCTCTTTCCTTGTTTTTTCTGTAAGTGTGTAATGATACCGCCACGTAGCGACTGGAAGAGACTAATATTGTTTTCAACCTCCTTATCATCTTGGTATATGATGCTGCATCCCAGATACTTGAAACCTGGCACCTGTTTTATTAGAGAGTCCTGTATGACAATCTTTGTTCTAATATGATTTGCCAAAGGGAAACCCATAACTTTTGGGTTTCGAAAAGCAAGAAGTAAAATATTCCCTGCAAAAGTCATAGGAATGAGTCTAGCATTGCGGAGACCTAATCATAAGTCAGGCAAAAGTAAACTAAAAACCTTCCTCGGTTACCATTTCACTAACCTCACACGCTCTCTCTCTCTCTCTCTCTCTCTCTCTCTCTCTCTCTCTGAGTAACCTCAATATTGATGATGGCCAGGTAAACATTTTTTACGTGCTCAAAACAAATCAATTACACTTTGCCCGTCACCACTTCTAATTGCCTTCCCTCCTTTATGTGCACTGATACTAACTTCAAAAAAATCTTACTGCACTTAAATCGTTTAATTCAGTTTACCCACTGGGACGATTTATTTTAATAAAGGGTGATTCAGTTGGAGATTACAATTTTAAATTGGCAATACTGTTTTCTTGTGAAAGATAAACAGCTGATATTCGAAATTAGTAATTGTTAAGTATTGAAATTTGTTGTTTTGCAGCGCTATTCGACTCAAGAACGTATTTTAATTGTTAAAACCTATTTTCGAAGTGAAGAAAATTTAACTAAAACGATTCGCGCACTGCGAAATGACTTCGGTAACCATAACCGTCCATCTCTCCCGCAGGTAAAAAATTAATCGAAAAATTCAATATAACCGGGTCAGTGTTGGATGTGCAAAGACCAGTACGTCCTCGTAGTGGCCGGTCACTCACAAATATCGCCGCAGTGAGTGCCAGTGTCCATGACAATCCGTCGACCTCCATTCGCCATCGTTCCCAGCAGTTGGACCATTCCTACAGCACCACGCAGCGCATTTTAACTAAAGATCTGCATTTCCATGGCTACAAAATCCAATTGACTCAGGAGTTGAAGCCAACAGATCATAGACAGCGTCGTGACTTCGTTGATTGGGTGTTAAAGAACCACCAAGTTGATGGCGATTTTGCGAAGAAAATCATATTCAACAATGAAGGTTACAATTGAATTTTCAACTCATATTCAATCATATTCAGCGGCATTTTCAACTGAATGGGTATGTAAACAAGCAAAACTCCCGCATTTGGGGACTTGAAAATCCACGAACCATTCCCGAACAACCAATGCATCCACAAAAAGTCACTGTTTGGTGCGGATTTTGGGTCGGCGGCGTGATTGGACCGTACTTTTTTGAAAATGCCCATGGTGATGCAGTAACAGTCAATGGTGAACGTTATCGGGAGATGATAAAAAATTATTTTTGGCTCCAATTGGATGATATTGCTGTTGAAGACATGTGGGTCCAACAAGACGATGACACTTCCCACACAGCGCGAGAAACAATACAGTTGTTGCACACAAAGTTCCCCGGCTGTGTCATCTCTCGTTTCGGCGATCAACATTGGCCACCAAGATCGTGTGATCTCACGCCGTTGGATTATTTTCTTTGAGGTTATTTGAAGCAGAAGGTGTACGCCAATGACCCCAAAACGATTCAAGAGCTAAAGGACGAGATTCGCTATGTTATTCATAAACTGCCGCAGGAGTTATGCCGGAAAGTGATGGAAAATTTCATCAAAAGGGCGGAAGTCTGCAGGGCTGCTCGTGGCCGCCATTTGGCCGATAGCATTTATGATGTTTAATGTCAATGTCTAAACAACATATCGAAATAAATACATTAAGAGTTTATCAAAAACTATTGCGTTTTATTTCACATTAAAATTGTAACCTATAATTGAATCACCACTTACTTTTTTGTTCTTTAATTTATTGGAGATCTGTAATCTGTTCGACTAAGCGAACATTTAACAAATTGGCTGACAACACACATACAGGATTATGAAGAGCTGACCATTGACAGCTCTTGTTGTTTTTGATAACAGATTAAAGAGGTACACAAATTACAAAACTAAATGACAAAAACATGTAAACAAATTAACAAAAATCACTTCCACTTGCTGCTGGCATGATACGATAAGTTCAAATGTTAAACACTGGGCCCATAAGGCACATATACAGGTTGACATTAACACTTAATGTTGACACGAATACAAAACATACAGACCAGAACAGAACAGAACAGATATCACAGACATTACAATACAGATAATACAGAGAATATGTACATTATTAGTTAAACCTGAATGGTAAGTCTAATAGTTTGTGCCTTTTTAGTTTATAAATATCTTCACTGTTGTCCAACAAATTAATTACCAGGTGGTTTGGATGCTTTTCCAATTTGGAGATGTGAGTCCTGCAAAGGCGCATGATTTCTTCTCTCACGGTTGGAACTTTGAGGTCGCGGTGTATAGGAGTTGTTGGAGACAAACCATGGAGCGTCGACTATTAATCTTAAAGTTTTGGACTGAAAGCGCTGGATAATCTCAATATTACTTGTACTAGCAGTACCCCAAATTTGAATACCATAAGTCCATACCGGTTTAAGAACTGCTTTGTAGATCAACAGTTTGTTGACGAAACTTAACCGTCATTTTCTGCCTATCAGCCAGTCGATATTTCTGACCTTGTGATTAAGTTCAGTCTTCTTAGATGTTATATGTTTTTTCCACGTTAGTCTTCTGTCCAGATGCATCTCAAGGTACTTAGCACTTTCAGCTTGCGGTACTGTTGACCGTTAATTGTTACTGGAGGGCAGTTTTCCTTACGTGTGGTGAAGGTAACGTGGACTGACTTGGACGAATTGATTTTTATGCGCCAATTATCAAGCCATAACTGAACGCTGTTTAATGATTCTTGTAGTATAAGAGATGCTATTGAGGGGTCGGAGTGTGTCGCTAGGATTACTGTGTCATCGGCGTAGGTAGCAACAGTGGTCTCACTTGCTGACGGTAAGTCCAAGGTGAACAGGAGGTAGAGCAGAGGACCCAGGACACTACCCTGCGGAACACCTGACCCCACTGGTAATAGAGGAGAAGTAGCATCCGAGTACTTGACTTGAAACACTCTGCCCACTAAGTAGGAATGTAGAATACGATAACAATTATGTGACAGATTTTTCTTTATTTTGTATCAGAGTCCAAGATGCCAGACTTAACACTTACTAATAACAGTTTTTTCTAATCTAACAAAATAGTGACTATAAACGGTAACAGAGTATCATGAATTTACAAAACGTCAACACTGTACTATCAGTACATCTGAGATCGCCTAAACGCACACATTTACTTGCGGTCACGAAAAAATAACTGCCCCTGCTTAGATAATTTTGATTGGTTTACAGAAACGTAGAAGCTTCCACCTTTCGACCTATTTTCAAGTATTTGTTATTAGAGAAACTTGAAAATGTACTCACTTATAAAACACATTTATTAAAAAAGTATTGACAGTTACGTGATAAGGAAATGTTTTAAAAATAATTTAAAAACCAAGCTTATTATATGCAATGTATGTGTTTAGAATATAGAAATTTGTAACACGTGCATACCATTTATACACCAGTCACTAAGTCACGTGTGTATATATGTGTGCTTATTTAAGATTTTTCCTATTGGGAGAAAATTTACTGCTTATATAATAAAGGATATTTATACAACAAGTTAGTTGATAACTACATAACACTGTGTAAATATTCACCGATATTATCCATGTGAATGGAAGTGTGTGCGTGTGTGTGTGTGTGTGTGTGTGTGTAATTCTAATTCATGCTTGATATGCGTTTTTGGCGGTCGTGTCACAGTAACTCTTTAAAACAGGGTTTGTTTGGTAGTAGAGTATTTCTACAGTATTGCCTACATATGTAATGCAAGGTTGTGATAATAGAATCACAGTAGATGCCTCAGCAACTATGAGCAATTGAAAATAGTAAACATTGTAATTGAAAACGCTGAAAACAATCAACAAATTGAATCGATGAGCTAGTAAGAGAGGTCTGTATGGATCAGCCAGGCACAGTTCAAGAAAATGATGCAAATTTCACACTTCATTTGCACTTTCAGGAAGTTGAATGTCAATATGAAGTAGAAGTTTTAAAATATTAAAAAACGTTTGACAGGGACGGCGTTTTATTTAAAAGGATTTGTGACATAGAAATTGAATAAAAAGAGGAAAGGCCGATTCGTTTTTACAATCACAAGAGTTTGTGAAATATTAAAGGCAGCGAATGTAGTTTGCGAATCGATAAAGGGTTTAAAGCAGGGAGGCTTTCCATCACACCATTCCATTTAATAAAAAGTTCATGTATATTAAAATTGCATTCAGAAGGATACAATAAAAGTTGTTTTTAATGGAGTAAAAGTACTTAGGAAGGTACTTAGCGTTCAAAGTCTGGACTACGCGTATATTATAATTTTTCAGTATTCAGAAGAGAAAGGAATGAAAAATTAACTGAACCTTTCAAAAACTCAAGATAAAATTGACAGTTAAGAACAAGCCTCAATAAAATCTGATACTAACAGTTTAATATATAAAACAAACGATTCTTTATAAATTATTCGTGTAACGTAGAGCCTTATGACCTTTTTTTCTCTTTCTCTGATCGATAATATTTTTATTATCTTTATTGCTTAATTTATCAAAACCGAAGACTCTTTTGAACTACCCACTGTTTAGTAAAAACAATGTAGGTTGGCTAAGTAGGTCATTCGTCATTTTTGGAAGAAAGTACTAGAACTGTGGCCAGCACTACGCTACAGCGCCCCTTGTAGTACATGTAATGATGTTACTACAGGTATCCATTTCTACAGGCTGGTCGACCTGAGGTGCAAGCAGCAAACAAAAATTTATTATTCAGTTAAATTTTCTTTTAATTACGTCAGTATTTACTGCTTGCCTAAAATTCATTACTGTATTGTAAAATCAATAACATATTTATAAAATGTAAGGGGCAACATATAAAATTTTAGGGGCTACATATATATATATATACTACACTTATCAAAAGTTTAGAGGGGTTGCACACTGATAAAATTTATGCGTTAACAAGTTCTGATCAACGTGCAGATTCTTTTATTCCAAAGTAAACTTGCGTAAAATAAATAAAATATATATCTATGTTTAAAGTCTAAGCCTACGGGGTTAATTATATTCAATATTTATACGTAGGATACATAGGGAAAAGATTTTGCCAATTTATCTTAATGTGCAAGATTTTGCCAGTTTATCTAAATGTGCAAGAGCAAAGAATTAGCACCACATTGTAAGAGTACAGATGATCACACGGCGGCTCAGAGGAGTCTACACTCTCAAGGACAGAGAACGGCATACGATTTCATTAAATTAAAGTCTGACATTAGGATCAATATTTCAGTTTACCAATGTCGAGTTAATTTATTCTAATCTATTTTTTTCGAGTCTGCGTATGTAAATAAATATATAACGTTATACGATAAATTATAAAGTTAAATTAGGATGTAATAATACTTTTAATTAAAGTTATATTAGTTAAATTACGTTATATTAGGAAGTTATAACGTCTTAGTTATCGGATCACAAATTAGTGATTCGTTTGATGGGGACAGAGTGTGGAGAAAAGTGCAACTCTGACTAACTCCGATACCTCACTTTTCGTACTCAAGACTACGACATCGAAATGATATATTTAACATTTTAAAATAAAGATTACTTTGTTATGAGCTATTTAGGATTTAGGACTACTCGAATTTGGTATATACGAGACGACCTTGTAAAAGTTAAAGTGTTCAAAGGATTAGGATTTGGAACTGGGAAAAGCCTGTATAAATTAGATTCTACAACTTATATAAAAGTGACCCAAAGTAATCAAATATTTATTTATTTTTTATGAAACAGTCAAAGAATACCTTTACTAATGTATAAAGAATTTTTAGTACTTACAAGTACACCTCTAGGTATTCCAGTCGGTGATTTTTACTTCCATGTTCCTTAAGGAAATGGAAGTATGGTGATGGCAAAAAAAATCGTGTTCGAGATTATAGTAGATTCTGATTGTACTACACTCAAAACATGAAAAAAGTCATTTTTCTAAAAGTGTCTGTGTGTGTGTGTCAATAGATTTTTTCTATGGCAAACGATAACAGCCGCAAATTCAAACAGAATCAAATAATGTTTTCCATACAGTCCTGAATTGTATAGTTCTCAAGACGTATTAGTTTTGGTGAAGATCGGTTAAGGGAAAGGGGTAGTTTACCTGCAACGTTGTTTTTATCAAGGGTAATTTTTTTTTTGGCAAACGATAACAGCCGCAAATTCAAACAGAATCAAATAATGTTTTGCATACAGCCCTGTATTGTAGAGTTCTTAAGACCTGTTGGTGTTGGCGAAGATCGGTTAAGGGAAAGGGGTAGTTTACCAGCAACATTTTTTGTTTTAACAAGAGTAATTTTTTATATGACGAACGATAACTGCCCTAAATTCAAACAGAATCAACTACGTTTTTGAATACCTTTTTGAATTATAGAGTACTCAAGATCTGTTGATTTTGTTGAAGATCGGTTAAGGGAAAGGGGTAGTTTACCGGCAACATTTTATGTTGTAACAAGAGAAATGTTTTCATGACGAACGATAACTGCCGCACATTCAAACAGAATCAAATATTTTTTTGCATGCATCCCTGAATTGTAGAGGTCTGAAGGTCTATTAATTTTGGTGAAGATCGTTTAAGAGAAAGGGGTAGTTTGCCTGCAACACTTTATGTTTTAACAAGAGTGAAGTACATAATTTTGATAAATAAAGTATCCTGATAAGAAGCTCATAATAATCCACTGTAGAAACGAAGATGAAATGTCTATAAATGAAGAGGTTTGGTGATCGGGGTGGAGGTAATTTTCTATTAATGAAAATTATAGTTGAAGGGGGAGGGGAGAATTTTTTATATGTGTACTACGTTATCGGTAACAAAGAAGTAGTTCTTTGTTAAAATTCCTTCCCGGGCTGTTTAGCCGTAGTCCAATGTTTTCTGCAAAATCAGACTTTTCGGCAGTGCCATCGACTGCCATCATCAGTGAAAATCGAGTGCGAAAACGTGAGGTGGTATACGTTACTGACCACAGTACTGTGGTTAAGGCTGAAGCAATAAGTAGAATGAAGTAGTTTCTATGGAAATATTTCATTTCGAATATGATTTTAAATATAAATCTTAAAACATGGAAGTCATGTATGGTTCTCCATACCGATGTTTTAGTTTTTTTCCCAAGATGCATTTCGGAACAGTTGTGTTGCATCTTCAATTGGATCATTTAGTAAACTTACTACATAATATTTATAAAAAATTTCCACTCAGGTGAGCGTACCACTTAGTTTAAAGTACTAAAAATTGTTTATACAAATATTTATAATATTTTGAAGGAACATCAGGGAAAACATTCAAAAAAGAGAAATAGCTACAGACGATGAATAAGGGGACAAATTTATATTCCTGGAGTGATGTAACTCTGGGGGCAATCATAGAAGTTTAAATAAATTAATATACACAAAAACGGATAGTCCACCTACAGCGACAACCATCAAGTAAGATAGCGAGGCGGGTGCTGCTATATTATGTTGCAAGAGGCCTGCGAAGTTTGGGACGCCGGAACGGGTGTTGATTGAACAAGACAAGAGACACGTGTGTGGCCGGAGCGTGCGTTGGATTAGATGATAGTGATGGCCATATGAGTAGTATTGTTCAAAGCATCGTTAGCCGGACTGTTAGGCCGTGGTCTAAAGATGTCAAGTACAGACGTTTCGGCCTCGCCAACGAAGGCCATCTTCAGTTGAAAATTGTTTTGGCAGCTGTTCGCTAAATAACCCCAGGTCTGAGGTAGTCTACCTCAGCAGGTGTCAATTTTTAACGGATTTGGTAAGTTGTGACCAAATGAAAGTGCGGGGCGCAATTGACTAGGTAATAAAAAGAAGTAAAAAAATTCGTCGCAACTGACAGATATCGGAGTTAGTGGAAAAATTACTTGAGAAACTAGGTCTCTCTGTGTCCACTAAAACAGTACGCCTAATTGGCATGATATTGATACCACAAGATGTTTAACTGCAATGGATATAAAACTCTCCGGGGCTGTTAGGCCGTGTTCCATTGTTGAGACTATCGTTACCAGTCTTTCAACTGTGTCCATGACAGTTTATCTTAGTGGCGAAACGGATAAAGTCACATGACATTTCCCATGGCATCGGCACCTTACTGTATCTTTTGCCGTCGGAAGGGAATGTCATAGATCTCTATGGCGTCCGCTTCACCACTGAGGATGACAATTGGAACGTCTGATGATTTTATTCTATGATAATAACATAAACATCTACACAAAGACTTCATTGTGCCAGTCGCTTTCGTGACTAGAGTTTTTCAAATTATCGTGCTCAACTTTCTCTAGTCTCAGAGGACTTCATGACGCACTTTTATCTGTTCTTCTCTTTTATAATGCCATTGTTGTTTAATTCGGTAACATAAACCAGTATGCATTTGTCCTAATAACGATCACAGCAATTATTACGCAATCAGTACGAACAAACTCTTTCGTCTTCTTTTGCTCTTCTAGAATTAATTATGCGGTCTAATCCGGCTTTGTCCTCTTATCTTTGATTCAATTGTCCGCTTGTTAATGCTTCTGAGGTTCTGTTTCTGGAGCTGGAGACGTGGTCCCTCCATTATTTTTTGCTCCCTTATATTGCTAATTCCATTATTTTCTGTAGTCGTAATTATGTTTGAAAATGGTATAACGGGAAAGGATTTGGATCATGCGAAAGGCAGCTTATGGCAGGAGGAAAACGGAAAACCCAAGGATTCTGTAAACAAGACGGAAACATTAAAACGATATAATACAAAATCGGCGTAAACAAAGAAAGTAAGTCAGAAGACAGCGTAAAAGTGTCGAGATAATGTTCTACACTGACGTCGATAACTGCTTTATGATAGCCGTTTCTCCTTGACCTCAATGTGATATTGAATAATGTCAAAACCACGCGATAATGCCAAGTGCCGCTGAATCTGACACCGACACCAGTTAATATCACCTGACAATGTTAATGCCAGAATTGGCTCCTGCTAGTCTGATACTGGAACGAATCTGCACTTGGAAATAGTTTACCATGCAACGTCAGATGCCCGGTTACCAGACAAAGCGAAATTCTCCTTTCTGTAAAACAGTATTCACTGGCAATTACTGGTAACAGTTTCTTCATCTTCACCGTCCGAGTAATTCTTTTTATATACATATGTATATACCTCTGTCTGTGTGTGTGTGTGTGTATGTGTGTGTGCCTGTGTTTCAGTATAGCTCTAAAATATTAAAATCTGCCGATCAGGTAGCGTCGGGTGAGAGGAGAAAATTTGTAAAACAATATATCAAAGGTTTTTGCAGAGGATATAAATTTTAAAATAATAAAAGTCAATAATTAGCCATTTCAATGGTATTGTCGTCTAATTTAATTCTACCATTACCCAGTGAAGGGCCTACTGTTAAGGCAATGTCTTCACTCATTTGTTTGCAGACTATAGGTAATTCTGCATTAGTTATGGGCTGCCACTTCTACTCTCATCACGTCATCATGGGATTGTTTACGTGTCAAGTTATAATTTTTAACATCTCATATAGTGGTATAATGTCGGTTTTACCGATTTCGCGTAAGGCAAAACGCTACATAAGTTTATTGAATAAGTCTATTAAAAATTGTTTATTTATTCACTCTTAATAAAATGTATCAGACCAACTATACGACTGGCGCTATCAGACTTTTAAAGCAGTTCATCCAACTTTTTCTGCAAAAATTTAATATTTGTCAATAATCATCAACGGCGTTAGTCTACTAATTACTGAGCGAATGTCTTTCTAGACATTCTTCAGTAATTTCCCTCCTGCCCAATTTTCCTAAGCTCTTTGTACCCCAGAACATAACCAGATCATCTCTCAACCTTAGTGATCACTTGCCATTTTGTCACATAGCCGAATTCCTGCCTATTTTCTTATGATTGTTTTAATATTTTTAATGATGTCATAATTATCCATTTAATTCTACCCCGTCTTTCTTTGTTACTCCTACATTAGTCTTTTTCAATGGTTTTCTATGTTATTTAAGTTTTTGCCGATGTTTCTGACCCATAATTATTGTACGGAACACAATGAATAAAATCTTCCCTTTTTTCCACAATGCGGTTTACCACAACATATTCGCCACAATGTTGTGGCTCTTTAATCTTATTAATTAACTGTTTCGGTACTTCATCTTTATATCAATTAGTATTAGTACGACATTACAGAACAGTCTACGTGTTTGTCGAATGTTCCAGAAGAATCTCGTTTCTGTTTGGATTCATCATTGGACCCTTTAGCGTATCCATTACTTTTTCCAAATGGTGATACTGGGTGGCATATCAATATTTCTCATAATGTACCAACTGCATCTAATTCAAGAGCGCCCAGAAATAAATTAACCATGCTTCAGTATGCAGCCTATCGACTTGCAATTAGAGAAGATTTTAGCATGTTGCACCATTCACAAAAATTATTTCTGCAGTGGATAGTTGATATGTATGTGAGAATAGAGGGCACAAGGTTACATTTCATTCGACAAAATCAAACAAGTCTTAGGTCTGAAGTTTACAACAATTTAACAGAATATTTAGAATTGAACCCCAATGCCAATAATGTTGGCCGTAGAGTAATTTTACCATCTTCATTCAATGGATCTCCAAGAAATATGTATCAGAATTATTTAGATGCAATGTCAATTGTACAACATTTCGGAAAGCCTTCTTTGTTTATTACAATGACTTGCAATCCAAGTTGGCCTGAAATAGTTAGCAATATTGGTGTAGGTGAGTCAGCTAATTTTCGACCTGATATTGTTGTGCGTGTATTCAAGTCCAAACTGAAAGCCTTACACTAAAAAAAATCTTCGGTAAAGTTGAACCACTCATTTATACAATTGAGTTTCAAAAGTAAGGATTGCCTCATGCTCACATTTTACTCTCTTTAAATGAGCAAGATAAAATTGTTAACGCTGCCGATATTGACAAAGTTGTATCTGCGGAGATTCCTAACATTCAAACACATCCTACATTACATTAATATGTTGTAAAACACATGATACATGGTCCATGCGGTGTACTTAATCCAAATTCTGTATGTATGAGAGATGGAAAATGCACAAAAGATTATCCAAAACGATTTAATGAATTTACATGTGAATCATTAAATGGATATCCATTATACAGAAGGCGTGATAATGGTATTAATGCTGAAGTTCGCGGTATTTGCCTCGACAATCGTTATGTTGTACCATACAATCCGGATTTACTTGCCAAATTTAATTGCCATATAAATGTTGAAGTATGAACTACAGTTAAAAGTGTTAAATACATTTATAAATACGTGTATAAAGGCTATGACAGTGCATCTGTTGAATTAGGTTCAGAGAGAAATGAACCAGGTCAAGAAATACAAATTGATGAAGTTGAAAATTTTTTAATGGCAGTCGGATCAACTGAACCTGTATGGCGCATCTATGAATTACCAATGCATTTTCAATAACATGTCATCGTTAGACTTGACATTCATTTACCGCGTAGACAGAATGTTTACTTTCGAGAAGGGCAAGAACGTTAAGCAATTGAAAATGCAAGACAAACAAAATTATTAGCATTTTTTGAGTTGAATCGATCAGATCCATCAGCGCATGAATATAAGTATACTGAAATTCCTTTGCATTATGTGTGGGAAGATTCCCGAAAAAAATGGAAGAAGAGAAGGCGTGGAGGTGATAAAATCATTACACGCATATATGTAGTATCACCAAAAGACTTCGAACTAGGGATGTTTCGGTACCAAATTTTTCCGATCCCGGTACCAGTACCGATTCCATAAGAATCGATTTCCGATTCTCGGTACCGGTACCGGTACCGGTACCTAAAAACAAAAATTAAAAATGTATTTTAGGGCTAGAGGGAAAAGAAAAACATCAACAAAATTAATTCTAAAATGCGTTTAATTGTGGAGTAAAAAAATGACAAAGTAAAAAACTTATTTACATTTTAAATTTTTGTTCAAAAACACCAACATTTTAACTCTTAGAGGGTCTAATCTGTTGCGTTTCGTGTCACAAATATTCCCTGAAATGCTGAAAAGTCTCTCGCTGAACACAGTGGATGGGGGAATGCACAAATATTTTAGTGCCAGTGGTTGCAGTCGCTTGTAACTGGACTCGAACCAGTACTGCCCAATCTGAAACAAACATCACTTATCATGTATTACAAGTGTCATGAGGACAATAGCTTGTAACTACAGAAGATATAGCCGTAAGCCTTCGTTTAAGAATTTTTAGAGTTTAATTTTTTGTAATTTTCAATTCAGTCATAACCATAATACATGTAATTTTAATTCTTTTCAGTATCCAGCACATCATATCCAATTATTTGAGGACAATATAGTTTATATAGCCTTGCGAGTTTTTAATAAATTACCCAGGAATATTTCACATCAAAATAAAGCCCAATAATTACAGACTGTTAATATAATATTGACTGAAAAATCTGATTATGAAATGTCTTTAGAAAATTTTTATGAGAACTGGGATTCGTAGTATTAATACAAGAATCAAGAATGTAACATAGATACTTAAGTTTAAGTGTAGGCCTATTGACAAAGTACTTATACCTCTGTAGGCTATTTTGTATTGTCTTGTACATTTTGTGCTAATAAATGATATCTGTGTCCGTGTCTACAGCTCTCAATAAAACTTTAAGCAGTTTAACTTTAGAATGATAACTGTACAAAATTTTTAACTAGGCCTACCTTGTCTGCATTTTCAGGATCAATATTGCTTTCCTTTAGGTAGTTATTCAGTTCTTCTTCACAACTGATAGGTGTCGATTTTGTACAGGTCAAATCATTTTGACCGAATGCTTCTTCATAGTGCATCCAAAATCCACCCTTTGCACTGCTTGAAGATATATTGGTAGCTGACCAATCTACATATAAAAATAAAATAAATCTATATTAAGCTGTCATTTTCAATTGAATAACACATATATTTTGTGGATACAGTTTCTGAGACCTCAATAACGTTCAAACTTACAAAATTTAATGAATTACGGTCGAATTTCGATCACTGGGCGACCACTAGTATATATTTAATATTTATAAATAAATTTACTTCAAGATATACCTTTTTTTTTCTTATTAGGAACATGTTTCGGGTACCATCTTGTACCCATCCTCAGCCTTCCGGTTTTTGTGTCTGGTGAAGTACATATGTGTTGGTTGACTATTATTATTGTGGCTTCCTGTGGCTTCTGGTACTTCAAATTGGTATTATTGTGTGTGATTGTGGTGTATGTGTTAGTTTTTTGTGTATGTTCGATGTTGAGTGCTTTGAATATTTTGTCATGTTTTGTATTGATTTATATTTGTTCAGGTATTAGTTTGTTTTGTGTTTTATGTTTGTATATTTGTAAATTTTCCCAAATGTTCATTATGGTGCCTTTGTGTGGTATATGTTTTATTAGTGTCACATTGGTTATGTCTGGGAATTCATGTCCTTTGTTTATTGCATGTGTGGCTAAATTGGATTTATATATTTCTGGTTTTTTGTATGCGTTTAGGTGTTCAAAATAACGTTTTTCCAGCTGTTCTTTTGTTTGTCCTATGTAACATTTATTGCAATCTTGGCATTCAATTTTGTTTATACCGTTAGTTGCTGTATTATCTTTGTTGTGTGGGCTATTTAGTTTTTGTAAATTATTTTTATTAGTTCTGTATGCTATTTTTATATCTGTGTTTTTAAATAGTTTTGTTAGTTTTGTCATTTTATTATTTATGTATGTGAATGTGGCCCATTTTTTGTTGTTGTTATTATTTATGTGTTGTTCATTTTGATTAATTCTTAATTGTTCAGTTTTTATTTTATATTTGATTTTATTTTCTATTTTGTTTACAGTATTTTTATTGCATCCATTTTCATAACCAATTTGGTATATTATATTTCTTTCTTTGTCAGTTTCTTGTTTGTTTAGGGGAATTTTGTACATTCTGTTAAATAGTGAATAGAATGCTGCCATTTTATGTTGTGGTGGGTGGTCAGAATGGTTAGGTGTAATGATGTTAGTAGAAGTTAGTTTTCTATATACTGCATATTGTATGTGGTTGTTGTATCTTGTGATGGTTATGTCATGCAATAAACACATGAAACATAAATACAAACATATTTTTATTATTGTATACGTATACATTTCATAGACTTTAATAGTAGGTCTTCATGTATAACTTCCCTGCTTGGCTGTCCATCTAGGTCTAACTTTTCCTTCTACTGTGAACGTTTCTTCTAATGTTTACTTCTACATTAGTAAACGTACATGTCGTAGAATTCTTTTTATATACCACGTTGTCTTTATCTCATAGTCACACATACATGGCTTAGCTTTTCATGGTGGCACAGAATCACCGGCTGCACTCATGTATGCAACGAAAGTGATCAGAAAACTTCTTTCTGCAGCAGTAAAGGCTCCTACCTGTCGTTTGCCTCTTGAACTACAGACAGCCCCGTTTCATCCACATTAAACAAGCGATTAACCAAAAATTTAAACTTTTTATAAAGACCTAGCAAATCAAAACATTTTAGTATTCTATCTTTACGAAAACCTCTAACTCTTGGATATGATGTGCTATTTGGTTTAAATACTGATAACACATGTTTGTGTCTGTTTAAAAACGCATTTACTAATCTTTACCAGCTTGACCTCTTCCAGAAGGATGTTTAATGTGGTTTCTTATGGCCATTTGGTACCCCATCCTTCTAACACCTGGTCGTGTAACACCATAATATAATGACTCCACTTATAAAGATACCTTACCAATTCTTCTTATAGTTATGGACTGAATATTGGTTTCCGACCAATGACTTTTGATGTCGTACACTAGGTTCACTAGACGTCTCAGCAGGTAGCCGAAATAGAGTATATCTGGGTACTCCAAAAGTTTTAGCAGCCTTGAGGAATTCCATTTGTTTGTAGCGGACCTTGTGTATAGACAACTTCATATTTTATGGGTCCCACTGTTTTCTTAGGGTTGCCCGGTCTTTCCTCTTTGGGATGTCTGTAAAGAAAATATGGAAACCCTTCTGAATGCTAATGCCTTCTTAACTGTTTTATGCCATCAATTACCTGGTTTACAATTATAATCCTTCCAAAATAGGAATTATAAATGCTTCTGTCTTTTGCTATTTAGACAGCTACTGAAACAACTTGAGCCTCTTAAACATTGTTTGATACGGCTCACGAATTCCCGTTACTTTTTCATACAGATTGAGATTGACCTTTAATATATTATAGTAATTTATGCATTAACTTTTTCTTATAAACATTTTACAACTTGCTGAATTGGTGTTTTAATTGAGAGTATTAAATTAAGATGAATGTAAAATTACGTACGGGTATTATGGAATACTGATAAAATATGCGGGTATTCCATATTGCCCGACTCGCCATTTGTGTCCTCATTTATTCTGCGTAAGTATAATGAGAGTCAGATACCGTTGATCCGGGACCCTCTTCTTCTGCCAGCAAAAGATATAAAATACTCTAAAACGATATTTCAGCTCTAAAAAGAATATTTTGGATTTAAAAACAACACTTGGTACTAGGAAAAATTCGAATTAATTTTTAGGCTGTTGAATTGCCTATCACAACCGGCAACAGCTGTTATGTACCCACGCGACGCCAGTTGTACGCTTTGTAAGATAGAACAAAGGAATTTGCTTTTACTTGGAAGGATTTTGATTTACACAGGAACACTTCAGTTCTATCTGATGGCGCACGAATACGTCGTCAAACTGACAAAAACTGCGGTTAATGGTTACCTGCCAGTCTCTCTTGACGCTAGATTTCTATCTAAATTGCAGTACGAAAAATTTCGTTCATAGAGGTGGTTATTTAGAAGCTGTTTGTAAATTACTGGAGTTTTTCAATTCTTGACTCTTACTTTGTCTAATTTTTTTAAACATGTACATTACCCAATACTAAATTGCAGCGAACATGATAGCAAACTATTTTTAATTAATTCTTAACACGTTTTTGGCCGCTTTATCCGATGTACGAATTTATGGTAAACACGACACAAAAATTAAATCCATTCTGATGCATTATGATGAGAGCTTTTGGCACATTCTAGTCACGAACCACGAATGAACGATGGCACAGAATAGTAAATACAGAAGGAGATTGTATTTTCATTAATAAATTAATTTACCTTTCAATAATCCGCCGTGTGACTTCTTATAGAACTCTTCTATAACGCGTTTCGGAGACTATGCTCCATCTTCAGATAGTAAAATCAAATGAAACTATGTCACACTTACGAGATCGTTAATTAATAAAATGTCAATGTGCATAAGAACTGTACCCGATGTTGGGTGCGCACATGACCGTTCTGTAGCAGATTGAACTCGAACGGGTGCGCACACAACATCGTGTACAGTTCTTCTGCACATTGACATTTTATTAATTAACGATCTTGTAAGAGTGACATAGTTTCATTTGATTTTACTATCTGAAGATGGAGCATAGTCTCCGAAACGCGTTACAGAAGAGTTCTATAACAAGTCACAAGGCGGATTATTGAAAGGTAAATTAATTTATTAATTCGATTAAGTCACTTGGATACCAGATTCAACATGAATATTGTATTTTCATGTTTATAGCGCATAAAGTATGTGTGGGCAGAGCAGATTTCAAAGTACGTTTGTAGGACTGTTTTTCGAAGATGTTTTTCTTCTTCCTCTTCTACCTCGACTCACTCAGATTGAGTCACCTGTTCCGCTTCCAAAGCAATATCATATACAAACCAATATATACATTTCACCAACGCTTCCTAGTTTCAATGTTTCAAAGATTAAAAAAAATACTATTTCAGATTAAAGATTGAGACAATCTTGATATAGGTTAACATGTTTTAAAGAATTGTCGTACAGATTGTTGAGAAATTTGAAAAACAAATGAATTAAGGTGCGTAGATGAGTAAAGATGGTTACAGCTGGTTGTCATAAATATACACGGGACTGATCATTAAAAGTGGAATTTTCAAGGAAAATAGTTGGAACCTCTGGCAGCGTTTTGAGATGTAGCAACACTGAAAGTTAATATAGACAATCATAGAGAGATGAGAGGGAGAGAGAGAGAGAAAGAGAGAGAGAGAGAGAGAGAGAGAGAGAGAGAGAGAGAGAGAGAGAGAGAGAGAGGGAGAGAGAGTATGCCTGTCGACACACACATAATTTTATAATACACTATAGTACTCTGTATATACTAAGTTGTTGGTAAATAATACACTACACTAGTAAGTAATAACTACTATAGTACGGGACTTAGCATTATAAGTTTCGAGGTTACGCAATAGTAACAGCTCTTCCCAGCCCCTCGCCCAACAGCGTTGTCGCAGTTGAAGCGACATGGCAATACCGCAGTCGCTTCCAAGCTTATACTGATACGTCTCACATAATAATAATATACTAGTAAATAATATTTTACAACAATATAATTTTAAGTAATAACTATTTTCACTTGATAGATATGGTTTACCATAAATTCGTGTTTGTAATATTCTGTAATTCTCTTATATAAGTTTGTAATTCTCTGATATAAGTTTGTAATTCTCTACTGTCATTTTGTATAGAACTGTCTAAATTAATGACAGTGTTTCCAATACCATTAGTGAGTGAAACATGATGATAATAACTTTTATAATGTACATAACTGAACATCCCTACAATGTATATCAGCTATAAAATATTTTACTATGCTATATGTAGACATGCAATTGTAGACATCTATATGTAGAAATATTATTAAGGAACTATTACATTATCAGTAATTTAAATTGTATTGTATGAATTATGTTCTATATATTATAATTTTCTCGCTGTATTGATGGAAAACAATATGTAATGAATACAGTTATTTTGATGATGTAACTTATTTTACACATATTTTTAACTTATTTTATTTTATTATTTTTTTATTATACATTATTTTTAACTTCTTCACACAGACACATATACCCAACGCGCGCGCACACTCACACACATACACAAACACAAACACATTAACTCAATTAATTGAACTGTTGTGTTTGATATTTTTCCTTGTATCTGTACTATATTCAGAATAGTAGCCTATATTATTTAACATTGCACCGCACGTTCTGCAATTCGGCTAATTATTATAAGGAATAAAAGGGTTCGACGTAGCTTACATTGTGCGAAGGGCGAAAAAATTTTGACCGGATAAACCGAGGCCGGAAAAGCTGGGAGCCCTAAATCAGCGCGCGGGTTGACGTCTCCTGATTTTCTGCAACATGCAATTATTTACTCTAACGTGAATATTCACTGCGGTATTTCTATATCAATAAAACTTGTAGGAGGATACCAGGCAAGCAGTAGGTAATGCCAAGGCACCGGCATCCATATTAGACTGGGTCAGGTAGCGTAGGGGAACATATTGTCGAGCAGGATGTCGCAGTGTCAAGTATACTTTTCCGTTTTGTCCTATTCGCATGCGATCAATGAGTAATTACGTTTGACAAATATTTAATGAGAATTCCCATACCATGCAGTATCATTGACCGGACAAACCTTGTGCTGAGAATATGGCTCCGGATAGTCGTGGCCAAATATTCTAAAGCTAAGTATTCAGTACAGGATCCCGTATTTTTATGGTAGTAAAGATTGGATCTAGAGGGCCAGGCTTTGAAGAATGGCCATAATTATTTTGCACGGGACTTAACAAGAAAAACAAAAACAAAAAAGAAACACGGATAAAAAACTGGGAATAGATAATAATGGGAATCACTAAAGAAAGTTAGTGCAATAGACAATGTACTGGAAAACTCTGTCAAAGAATGGAAAAAATCGTCAATTCAAAGCTCAACAATGAATCTAAAATTATGATATTGATTAAAATACCAACTTACCAAAAACAATTAAATTCACTTATTTCAGGATTTTAGTTACTGCTGAGAGATTTCTCTTACTTAAAACATCAAGAAACACAATTTAAATTATTGTTTTTTGATTTCTAGTGCGTCATTTTGGAAGTATGAGTATCAAAACGCACAACAGTAAACCAGCAATATTATAAGGACTCTTTAAACAAACCTGAGCGAAAGAGTAAGAAAAAACAACCAGATCTGTGGAATATTGTTTTCCTTCTTCATTAGGACGATGCACTCGGGAACACAGTAGCTTCTGTGCGGCAATTTTTGGTCGGCAAACGCGTCACTACATCTTTACATTCTCTATATTCGCCGGATTTGGCACCATGCGGCTTTTTTCTTTCTCTTAAAGTGAAATTGTTGCTTTATAGGTACCCGTTTTGAGTCAGTTGACGCAGTACAGAAGAAAACGGCAGATATGTTAAAACAGTTAACAGAACTTGATCTGCTCCACGTCTTCGACCAATGAGAAACATGACTGTAACTGTGGGTAAGTGTGAATGGGAACTACAGTATATTGAAGTGAACAACCAATAGAATACATATAAATAAAGACCTGTTATTTTAGCAGTCTCGTTATGTCAGTCTATTTAATAGATGCACTCGGTATAGATAGAAAAGATCCTGTGGTGACCGAAGAGTACTAGGAAGGTTAAATCTTATTTCATGGAATGGGAATATAACCAACCAGTGCAAAGTAATGATCTACTAAACATCTGTTGAGAGTATCATGCGTGAGGAGCAGAAACGTGAACGATTATCATGTAGCACCAATACATCCCTCTATCGCCAGAATTTAATTATTTAGAGAACGGTAAGAAAGACAAAGATGGAAAGTGTAGGAAATAGTAGAGTCAGGAAAGTAATCGAAGTAAGAACACGGTTATGGAAACGTTGAAACAAAAATAATTATTATGGTACTGACGACTGAAAAGAATTGAAGAACGCACAACTCCTAGAGCAATGGTGGAATGGGAGCCAGATGGAAGAGGAAATCTCAGGTGGAAAATTGAGTTGAGTGTGTACAAAATACTATGAAAAAGGTTATATATTCAATGGGACATGTGGGAAGTAGACTTTTTGTACTTTAAAATATGTTTAAATGTATGTAATAAGTTAAGTAGTTGGTAAAAATTTATTTTTGTACTATTACTATGTCAATATTCTTTGTATAAATTGCATTCAAATTTTGTAATTTGTCGAAAATTTGTTTAAATTGTCTGTAATTTTTTTGTTTTTGGCAAGAAAAAAATCCTAGCACTGAGTAAAATTCTCAAATAAATAAATAAATATACCCTTGGTATTTTTTGGATGTCTTAATTTTGTAATTCTCTGTCGAACTTTATTATTAATAGTATAAATTGTGTCTAACAGTATTAGTCGTCTTTCCTCATACAGACTATAGGGGTGACATAGCGTACCAAAGAATTATGAAATGATGTATAGAAGCTAAAAAGTTTGGGAATCGCTGCTATGAAGTATACTAATGTCTTCCTGGAAACACTTTCTATTATATTATAATTTATGCTCAACTATAATTTTTTTTTCATATGAAAAAGTGGTTCACACAAGTTTTTCGGGTTGTTGTTTGCAAAAGATTTGTGGATGGGGTGGAGGGATTCACACGACCTTACTTTCTATTCATCGTCTCCCATGGATAAAAGTTGTCTTTTAAAAGTTTCTAGCTTACGACGACGGCGGTTGTTCCTGTCGCTACATTATAAAGTTGCGGCCGATAACGTTACACTTTTCACGGATGAACGGCAACCGCTTGTCAACGAACAAACAAAACTTGGCGCTTACCGTCAAATTACCTCAAACACCGAGACTTGCGGATACGTGACGCTTTCAGCCGATACCATTCAATGTTATTTTGTCTTATCTACATTTTACAATAACGTTTGATATTTTTTTATTTAAGAATGTCAATGCGAACATAGATATTTTCTTATTTTCTACAGGAATCGCAATTTCAGGATGTAAGCGAGGGAAAATTTACGAGGGTTGATGAAATGTTCCAGGAACTTGTGTTTATTTGAAAAATAAGAACTGATTCATCCACATTTACAATGCTCCCTTTAACATAGCATCAATCGGTTATAACACGATAATGCAATCGTTTTTTCAGTCTCAAACACAGTTCTCGAACGTACTTTTGTGTAGCCTTTAGCTCGCACAGCGATTTTCTTTTTACGCCTTCAACAGTCGCGAAACGCTGTCCTTTCGTGGTGCTTTTCATTACTCAAAAGAACAATGATCATTTTGGGTCAAATATGGCGATTATGGCGGTTGCGGCATCAGCGCAATGTTTTTTAGCCTACAATTCTTTAAGAAGCAATGACTGGTGCATTATCGGCGTGCAATTTCCATAAACTGCCCTTCCATTTCGCAATTTCCTACGAATAGCTTCACACACGTATGACGTAAAAATGCAAGAACAATGTTTTTTTATTTATCGTTGCACCTAATGATAAAAATTAATTGAAAAAAACTACACTCTCCATATGATTATCATGATCTTCAATTTGCTCACGACCATCTTTGAAGATCTGAACTGCTTGTTAGTGTATAGCAGGGTTGCCAGAAGCCTTCTGCAACACTTTCTCCAAGACAGAACAGTTTATCTAATTCTTACACAAAATTTACTCCATATTTTTCAATCTTGCATTGCAGAATGTCAAAAAAATCGCCAAATATTCCAAAACATAACTTACACAATTAGTTTCCAAATCTAAACTATTCGTCCAGTAGCGTAAAAATGTTAGACGATTGTGACTAAGATGGGTACAAGCGTCACATAAAAACAATTTTTTAATTGCACTTTTATAGTGCACGAAATCCAAAATTGCATAACCTTTTTGATCAAACGTCGTACAAATCAAATTCATTTTGCTTCTCGATAATACACATATCGATAATTTTTAATTATGTTTGTCATTAGGAAGCCACATGAAGTTTCACTGTCACAATGCATTTTCACTTGCCCTATAAAGTAGGTACACAAAAACCGAAGTCAAGGCATCACAATTGGTAGTCGTTCACACTTGAGTGACATTATGTTTCGCGGCAGAACCGTTTTTTTGGCGCATTGTGTCGCACAGCGTCGCAGATGACTCTATTGGTATTAGGCTCTATAAAGCGCCACACACTGGCTGCGACATTGTTTAGAGGCGCCGCGAGGCCCTTCGCGACCAAATTAAAGCTTCTTTAATTTATGTCTCGCTACAAAACAGCTTGCGAATTTTTGAACTCCGCATGTGCTGGATTCTAACCACACAAGGCTGGGATGTTATATTATACTTACTTATCCCTTCGCGGGAAGTGCGTACAATATCCTGTTGTTCTGATTCTCGCATATTGTTGTGCATTTAATATTATTATTATTATTAATTGCTATTGAGTGTAAAATGAAACAAGTGTAGGTGTAGTTGAAACTGAAATAGATGCAAAATAATGACTATCACGAACCTACGAACCATACACTTTTAAGTCCAAAACAACTGACGAGAAATTGTTTTGTCGTAAGCCAATGTCTCAAGCCTCTCTCCTCTGAAGAGTAGACGCTTGGTAACACGATACGTCAAAACGGTTCTGACGCGAAACAAAATGTCGATCCAGTGTGAGGCCGCCCTAAGTGTTACTGACTATAATGAGTAAGGAGAGACAAGGCTGTAACTAAATTATTTGTTTACAATTCATAATATAAATAGGCATAATTTGCCTTGTCCTTTAAAAAAATCAAAGAAGAAGTACTAACATAACGGTTGGCGCAAAAGTTACTTGACACTGGAATTCAAAACAGCGCACTGAATTTATTTATAGCTAGGTAACTTACAGTTATTATTACATAATCACTTTTTATGTTCAAACTGTTTTCCATCTTTAGAAATACATTTTTGAAGTATTTCTGAACACTATTACACACTATTACGGTATAGTTTTCGATCACTCTCCAAACCATGGAATGCTTCTTCTATGTAATCTTTCAGTTGTTCAATGGTCTAAGGATTTTTAGAATAATCAGAGTCCTTGACGATACCCCATACAAAAAAATCTATTGGCATAATACTTGTCGAAAGTGGAGGCATGTCAATATCTGCCCGTCGACCAATCGCTGCTCTACCGAAAGCTTCGTTCAAATAATTGCGGACTGCAGTGGCGTAATGTGGTGGAGCGCCATCGTGTTGGAATTAAATTTCTTGAAAGTTTTCAACACGTGTCGTGAGTCCTGGTGCCACATAATTTTTAAGCATGTCCAAATAATTATCTCCTGTGACTGTTCCTTTAAAAAAGTACGGTCCGAGTACGCCAAATACGATATTACCCCCCAAACATTCACACCTGGTTGATTGAGTTGTTTCTTTAACGAAGATGTTGATTATATCAGTATACCAGTAGGTGCAGCTATGTCTATTAATTTACCCATTCAACTTAAAATTGGCCTCATCAGACCACACAATTTTACTGAATAACTGCGGATCATGTTTATGTTGGTCGAGCATCAATTCACGAAACTGAAGTCGCGATCTGCGTCATCTTGGAGTAATCCGTTATGTAAACGTAGAATGTAAACTTTAAATTTTTGCTTGTTCAAAATTCTTTGCACTGACCTTCGTGAAATACCCTGCAGCTTAGAAGTTAATCTTCTTGTTGATTTTTGTGGATTTTGAGTTCCAGCTAAACAAACGCGCAATCCATTTTCCTCTGTTTGGGCTGTTCTTGGGCGGCCAGATCTAGGTGCATCCATAACAGATCCATGTTGTTCAAATTTATCTCGCAAGTCCTACAGAGCTTGTCTAGACGGTGGATTTAAATTGAAATGTTCATTCCACTCATTAATAACTGCAGTAGCGTTACTTTTATAAAACGTTTTTGGAGCGGAAATCCTTTCTTCTTTCGTTAATATCGTAACTACGTAACACAGATACGTAATCAAGAGTTGTGTAATAATACGTAATTACGTAACACAGATTATTTCATTTATAACCTCTGAAGATACTGAATCTACAAGTGAAATGCACGTCAGGATAATTAAAATAATATCGTCAACTTGCAGAAGTAATATAATTTGATAGTATATACTATTAATTAAATAGGTTTACAATACATTAGACTCTTAAGTCTAAGTCCTGTTGTTCGAATCAAGAAGATCTTTAATCAGTGAAACATCTTTTTATTAATTTTTCAAATTTCAAATTTCAAACAATACCAATTGCTATGCGTATAAATATGTCATACCAATCACATGAATTTTATTAACTGTAAATTTCAATAATGAACATAAACGTCAGTGGAATTTAATATTTTTGGCAGTATTTACTATGCAAGCTTTCACGGCCGGCTTCAACATTGTTGAAGTTATTACTATTATTGATATAATAATTTTAGCAGTGTTTACTGGGTTTATAATTATTTTCTTGTTCTCTTGGCAAGTAGATGTTGATTCTTTGTAATCATTCAATTTTCTGAATAGTTACATAATTTCTACGTACTATAATTTAATTTCTTACTATACTATTCCGACTTTCAATATTTTAAATTTAATATAAAATGTGTTTCTTAATAAACCGAATGGACCATGAGTTTATTCAATTTTAAACAATTTAAAATAACGATAACTTTTTATCCTGATAAAGACAACACAAACATATCAACATCATCATCATCATCATCATAATCATCGTCGTATCATTGTCGACGTCGTGGAGGTCAGCAGCCATAGTACTCATCTGGCCACTGCTGAGTGAATTGGTCCCTAATTATTCTCTAAAGATTTCTATCCCAAGCTACTCTTGTTTAGTTCATTGTCCACGGTCCACTGTGTGTGTAATCAATGAGACAGTCTCCTCATCTTTATGACTCTTTGCGTCAAATCTGGCAGCTTTAGTAAACCATGCTTATACCATTTTCTTTCCTTGATAAATTTTCGCCACCTCTATATAATTTCCTTAGTTCCTGGAATATCTACTCCTTTGTTAGGTTCACATTCATTTCATTATTTTATTTACTCGGTTTGTTATTTTTCAGCGTATTCCTTTCCACATTTGGTTTTGAAAGTTAAGGTTTCTAGTAATTTGTATACTTGCACTCTTATCTTCTTACACAGTCATAGAAATCACAACACATAACATCTGTATTTTATCACACACAAAAATAAAATTTGTCTAATTGTACAGTCTTTATCTATCAGTTTCTATAAAATAAATTTAATTTTATATTCCTTCCGTAATTAGCTCATTCCGGATACAATCATTTTTTAATTATCAGAAAATTTACTAAAAGCCTGGATTAGACTACTTTCTTTTAGTACAAGGACGATTGTATAGACAAAGATCATACAATAAACGCTAAAACTTCTAACCTACTCTCTTGGTTTGTTAGTTAAATATACAACCATAACGCCTATATGAGAATAACTTAATCCTACATTTTAAGTTTACGTATGTTTCCATAGGTATGCATAGGGCTATATATAACACGTTATATAAATAAACATAACAGTATTTAAACGTTTTTTTGCAAGCAGCGCGGCTTACAAAGTTTCTGAAGCTGTTTAGTCCAAAATGTTTATACAATGTTGAGAGATATTTATTTGTATCACGTTGTTGAAGACACAGAGTTTGTATTTTCAATACAAATTTTCATAACTTAATCCCCCGTATAGATTTCTATAATTTTATTAAAATTTTTATTTCCAATTTTTCGCACGGTGCCCTGAAGTTAAAATATTTTCACAGAAAACATTAATTTCAGATCTCAGTTACAATTATTCTGATACTCGGTATGCATTTTTCCAATTTTTGACCTCTTTGTAGGTCGTAGTGCTTTAAATATTTGAAATTTCAAAAACTGCATGCTTTATTCTGATTTTCTTTAAACTTTCCTTCCTTTAATTTTTCTACCCTACACGGATTTTTGCAATATTTTTAAAATTTTGACTTTCCACCTACCTAATTTTGAGCGAATGAATCTCAATATTTGGATCTGTAGGGTAAAAGAATGGACATGCACACGTGGACACGTTTTACGAAATTATCGGTCGGTTACAAGAATGTCGTCGATTGACACATTCGAAGGTTATTGTCAGATGTACACCAAGTAGAGAAACTGTCTAGGTAAAACTAACGATTTGCTTCGCTCGTACAACAAACTCACGTATCTCAGGGAATACCTAATTGCTTGGGAGCAGTTACATTGTTCATACAGTAACTTGTCACGCTAATGAACGGAATACCTCTGTAGTCATGTTATTTGACTAGTGGCTGTTCAGTAACGTGTGGGGACCAATGAGGACACAACAATATATGTGTTTTCTCGTGTTTGGTTACTATGGAACAAAAAATTAACAGATGGTTTTATAACCTCAATTAAACTATGCCATTTCAATAAATATGCGTCAGTGGCGAGTTGAACATCGTGGGTTTATTAAAGTAATGAATCTTGTCTTATAACACATAGACTGTTAAGAAGTCATTTCAACGTTGGGAGACATGGAGGAGTTCCAGATCGCTCAACAATATCAAACTGGGTAAGAACATTTAAAGCCACTGTCTCGACACAGAAAATAATTGAAGGAAGTGTAAAAAAGTGCTCACGACAGAAAATGTTGAAAGGGTAAGAGCTAAACACATGTTAAGAGCTGCTGTCACGCGTAGGGTATGCTAGGAAGACCTGTGGCCCTGCAGATTTCCAGAAGGTCTCTGCGTATAATTTTTTCCAAGATTTCAATTTTCATCCATACAAAATTCGAGTGGCTTAAAAATTGGTTTGATCGTGATTTCACAAGAAATGGTTGATTTTGGTAATGAAATATTGGAATTCAAAAATCAAAAACAAAACTTTTATGAACACGTGATTATACCTGATATTTTATTACACTGTTTAAAGACGACGATCGTCGTAAGAATACGAGGTTTGACCAAGAAGTTCGTGCAATTTTTGAATTTCCCGTGCCTCAAATGTCCGATTAAAAACTGTTTTTTTTGTGATGTTGGTACACATGTTAGTGGCAATCGTCTAAAATGTTAGCCCTTTTTGATGCATAGTTTAGATTTCATAGTTTAGATGTGCTTATTTGTATTAGGCGATTTTTTAATGCAAGATTGAAGAACATGGAATAAATTTTGTGTAAACTCTGAGATAAACTATTCTACCCTGGTAAACGTGTTCCAGAAGTCTTCTGGTCAGACTTCTGTGCGTGAACAAGCGGTTTACAAGCTTTAACGACTACCGTAAATCAGTTGAAGATCGTGGTAGTCAGATGAAGATTCTGTTTTTGTGTTCCACGGAATTTTATCGCAGGCGCAATGGTAAGTAAAAGTACTATTCATATATTGTACGCCATCTGTATGAAGCTATTCGTAGAAAACAGCTCGATTTACGGAAGAATAATTGATGAAAAATTATTGCACCGCGACTCACTTAATTGCTTGTTTAAGAATTTTGTCAACCTAGGCAAAATAAAACATCATAACGACACGGTAACTGCCGTATTAGCCAGATGTGTCTTCATACAATCCTTCCTTTTCTCCATAATGAAAAGTACTACAGAAGGACAACATTTCGCGACCGTTAAAAACGTAAAACAAAAATCGTAATGCAAGCTCAAGGCTGTACCAAAAAGTGCATTGTTGAAATGTTTTGAAGACTAAAAAGAAGGCTGGCATAATCGTGTTTCATTCGACTGAGACTACTTTGGAGGGAGCAATACAAGTGTCGACGAAGGAATTTTTCAGGTAAACAAAAACTGCATAAACTTTTTAATCAAACCTCGTACATTCTCAAAGGAGGAGTAATAAAATTTAAAATTTACATGATATAAGAGTGCAAGTTTTATAGGTAGTTAAGAGATGATTCACAAGCGGGATAATGAAATAATCATTCGTATCAGCTTCAAATAATTCGTGTTTGTAGTATTTTTAGTATTAAATGCAGTTGGAAAACAAAACAACATAACTGCTTCCTTGTTAACACTTGCAGCGGCAGCGGTATGCGAACATCTGCTCTCCAGTACCAGCGGTGGACACAGCGAGCCAATCAAACAACGTGCTCGGAGCGAGCCAATCAGCGATCCCGGTTAGTCAATAAAACCCGGGCCGGCAGAAAATTTTGCACACACTTCATCGCCACGCCATCGAACGCACTTCATCTCCTCTCCTCTCTCGGACGACATCGGGGCGGAGTCAGCCGGAAGGAACAGCCGAAGAATAGAACCGCCGCCGTTCTTGCGTCTTCGCACTCCCGTTCCGCGCCAGCGAAGGCCGAGTACTTGGGCTTGTGTTTCGAGCGTCAGTTCGCTCCCAACCCGCCCATGGACTGGGACTTCGACGAACAAGTCGAGATGGCTGTGGAAGACTTTCTGTCTCTTCCGATCACGGCGGAGCCCGAACCCATCTCTTTGGAAGAGGTCTCAGATCGGCTCGCTGAACTTCAGCCAAGAAAGGCTCCAGGCCCGGACGGTGTTACCAACACCGCTCTACGACTTCTTCCCGAGCCTGGAGTTCAATTCTTGACTGAATTGTTCAACGCGTGTCTTAGACTGGCCTACTTTCCCAAGAAATGGAGAAAGGCGACGGTTATCGTGATCCCGAAGCAGGGAAAGGATACCACCCGCTCGGAAAACCTCCGGCCTATCAGCCTACTTTCCGCTACGTCCAAGGTTTTTGAGCGCCTCGTGCAGCGTCGTGTACGAGAGCATCTAACCAACTTTGACGTGCTGGTCCCCGAACAGTTCGGCTTTCGTGTGGGGCATTCGACCACTCATCAACTGATGAGACTGGTGGAAAGCATCACGGAAGCCGGGTGTCGGAGAGAACGGACCGTTGGCTGTTTCTTAGATGTTGAGAAAGCCTTCGACAGCGTATGGCATGATGGCCTTTTATTCAAACTTAGGGAAGTCCAGCTCCCGGACTGCTACCTCCATCTGGTTGCTAGCTTTCTGACGGAGAGGACCTTCTGCGTGAGAGTTGGCGATTCTGTCTCTTCCGAGAGACGAATCACAGCCGGCGTCCCTCAAGGTAGCGTTCTAGGCCCCCTTCTGTTCTCGATCTACGTCAACGACGTGCCGAGACAGCCTGGAGTCCAGATGGCCCTCTTCGCTGACGACACGGCCGTATTTACGGCCGATCGTCATGAGGAAAGGGCCGTCCTACGACTGCAGCGCCAGCTCGACACGCTCGTGGACTGGACTGAGAATTGGAGGGTGCAACTCAACGCCACCAAGAGCGTAGCCGTCGAATTCTCCAAGCGACGGAAGAACCCCGTTAGGCAACTACGTATCGGCAGAACGTACTTGCGCTGGTCCAACGAGGTCAAGTACCTCGGCTTACACCTCGACCGTCGGCTCACCTGGCGTACCCACGCACAGACAGTTCTAAAGCGAGCATCCACTCGCCTGTGCGCACTGTTTCCACTCCTGATCAGCTCAGCCATGACCAGGAAATTGGGTAGGATGATCGTCGGCGCGTATCTGCTGCCGGTCATTACCTACGCCTGCCCGGTCTGGGGTTACCTCGCCGCAATGCATAAAAAGAAGTTGCAGAGCGTCCTCGACAGGGGGCTTCGGCTAGCGGCCAAAGTCCCCCGTCGCTTCTCATCTCGCCTTCTAAGGAGAGGACTTGGCGTCCGCTCCTTAGACGACACTTTCAGGCGGCTTGCACGCAAATTTTATGCACGTGCGGCGAGGTTCCCAGGCAATCCTCTAGTGACTGGGCTGGGAAGGTACCGTATACGCCCAGGTGATTCGTGGAAACGCCCTCGGTGCATACTGCGCTAGCGTAGGCTAGCACAACAGCCGAGAATCGGCCTGCTATAGAGCACGCGCCCTACTTGGGCAGGGCCACGAGGCAGGAGCTCCAGAAGGTAGCTCGGAACTCAGTTTCCCGTGCGGTTCGTCTCTGCGACGCACAACCGCAAAGCCCAGAGCGAAAAAAAAAAAAAAAAAAAAAAAAAAAAATTTTGCACACACTTCATCGCCACGCCATCGAACGCACTTCATCTCCTCTCCTCTCTCGGACGACATCGGGGCGGAGTCAGCCGGAAGGAACAGCCGAAGAATAGAACCGCCGCCGTTCTTGCGTCTTCGCACTCCCGTTCCGCGCCAGCGATGGATTTCGCTGGGCCGGCAGCCGACTCTACAACCGGTGCCGAAAGAAGAGGAGGACTGCAGTACGCCACGATCAGCGGGCGCAGCCGCCGAACATCTCAGCGCGGCACGACCAACATCACCGTTCTCGCCACTCGGTCCTTTTTAGGGCCACCAAAAACGATAGTGTGTACGATTGGCGCCAGTTGTCATGCGGCAAGCCTTTTGTCCGGTGACAAGTGGCGCCCAACGTGGGGCGACGATCATCTTGCGGATGCAAGATCCAGCCACGCCAGCGAGCTACCAGCCGGCACACCAATCAACATGGCGCCCAACAGACACCTCCACAACATCTGGAGAAGAGCAGTAGGCTGGCTACCGGAGAGCATTCAAGACCCGGTGGAGTTGTGACGGCAGCGGTATGCGAACATCTGCTCTCCAGTACCAGCGGTGGACACAGCGAGCCAATCAAACAACGTGCTCGGAGCGAGCCAATCAGCGATCCCGGTTAGTCAATAAAACCCGGGCCGGCAGAAAATTTTGCACACACTTCATCGCCACGCCATCGAACGCACTTCATCTCCTCTCCTCTCTCGGACGACATCGGGGCGGAGTCAGCCGGAAGGAACAGCCGAAGAATAGAACCGCCGCCGTTCTTGCGTCTTCGCACTCCCGTTCCGCGCCAGCGATGGATTTCGCTGGGCCGGCAGCCGACTCTACAACCGGTGCCGAAAGAAGAGGAGGACTGCAGTACGCCACGATCAGCGGGCGCAGCCGCCGAACATAGCGCGGCACGACCAACATCACCGTTCTCGCCACTCGGTCCTTTTTAGGGCCACCAAAAACGATAGTGTGTACGATTGGCGCCAGTTGTCATGCGGCAAGCCTTTTGTCCGGTGACAGTATACAAAGGAAACCGGTTGTAAATCACTGTGATAAGTTACACGCGAGGTCTAGGACGAGTGGGTGCTGACCCACATACGTTACGGCTTGCTGTGATACCATCACCGTATTCAGGATCTTGACCCCTCAATTTACGTGATCCACATTATAGCAACTCTGCTGGAAGGGTGCGGTCACTGAGTCGCAGAAAAGTGACGGCACTCTAACTTGAAGTTATATTCATGAGACTTAAGATTTTTCACACAAATTACTACAAGAGAGTAATGTTGTTCTGATATTGTTGCCTTATCGAATAGTTGTACGTTTATTACATCTCGTAAAATATTACACAAATATTATCACAATTAACGTAGTGGTTTAATGAAGTTTATAGTTGAATAGGTAAACGAAAATTGTGTTACACGTTCCAAAAACTCGTGTAATCTGTACCACAGGTTTTAACCACATGGATGCCCCACTGCTTGCTTGGATATAAAAAATGCGTGGTGTGTGTGGGGGGGGAGGTGATAGTTTGGAGTTTTTATACGTATGAAGTAATTATTAAAAATAATTGGTTTTTCTTTATGAACGTCAGAATAATTCGGTTACTTCAGTTTTCAAAATTCATATCAGACGTGATATCTCATATAGGAAGGACAACCATATCGAGAGTAAGTTGAATAAATTCAGTTCATGTGGAACAATAAGAAAACTATTGAAAAATAAATGCAGAGGGAGACACAGCTAAAGTTCTATAAGGTCGTGCCTGTGCCGACTTTCATGTATGGATGTGAAACATGGACTCTTCTGCAAAAAGATATTTCAAAAATACAGGCCTCAGAAAGGAAATATTTAGGAGAAGTTAAGAGATCCAGTTTGAGAGATCATCTAGGAAACGACGGTATAAGGAAAGATCTGAAGTTACAGTCGGTTCTAGATAGAATAAAAGAATACGAGCAGAATTGGAACCAAAGCATGACAGACACGCGTATTCCTAAACAAGTGTTTGAATACGTAGGCCTATAAGCCGGTAGGAACGAGAGATCGTGGAAGACCCAGGAAAAACGGTCAGAGGCTCTGTGTAGTAGGAACGGGCTATAGCCCAAGACATGTAGTGAAGAAGAAGAAGAAGAAGAAGAAGAAGAAGAAGAAGAAGAAGAAGAAGAAGAAGAAGAAGAAGAAGAAGAAGAAGAAGAAGAAGATATATCATTCGGTTATGTCAGTTTTACCTACATATTTATTTGTTACAACAATGATTTGCTTTATCAAATTGATTCTGCATAATCAAAAATTCTTTAACGAATTTCAGGATCTCAAATGTTGAATGCTCATTTCTTTCCACGCATTACGGAACATGCACAAAACAAAATAATGTAATATATATCCTACTCTTGCAGAACAGGATATTGTGAACTTTTATTGTAACAAATGTAACATATAAAAATATCAAGAAAAACTGAAGAAAGACTCGCGAAAAAATAACATAGGTATTTAGCTGTAAACACACCCAAGACACGCGCTCTAGTATTGTGCCGTGGTGATATCGAAAAGTAAACACCACGGCTACTTAAATTTATTTTCCGTGCGTGCGGCGCGCTATCGCGGTTTGTTCGATGTCAGCATTGATAATGAAATCAAGTTTGTCCACTGCTACCGTGAGTGGTGACGTCATTGGGAAGGCGGTGGTTTTCGCTTATTAACGAAATTTAGTCAGCTGCGTCGGGGTTTGTATAAGTTAACGTCGCGACGTGCGTCGGGCCCTCTTTTCTCGTTCAACCTCGGGGGCGGCTGGATTGTGATGGCGCACTTGACTGTACTTGACTATGCTTAGATAAGCTTCATAAAGAGCTTCAGGTTTCTCCGCCTAGTCGAGGGGAAAGAGGTCCAGGTCATGGGCACACTTCATCTACGCCCATCTGCAGAGGCTGCGTAAGAAAACCCCCAACGCCATCACGCCATCCGGCCTCGTCTTTCACACGCCACGAACATGCAGGAACATCTGTAGTGCCCGCCGAAAGATCAGGTGGGAATGTAACTGAAATCACACTCGAAGTACTCAGCAGATTGTCGGGCAACACACACGTTAAAATCTATACCTCAATATTAAACTCATGTTTAACGTTCCGGAACATGTTAAGTGAAAACATGATGAAGTGTGGACATTACTGACTGGGTTATAAGTAGCTTATAAGCATTTGTGCTTTGATTTATATAGAGTCATGCGTTACCTTTCAATTATTTAAATATTTCATTCTAGTTCTGTAAAAAGACAAAACAGTTTAAAACTTTTTTAACGATATTCTGAGCTTAAGAAAATGTAATATTCGCAGAGTGCTTACATCTGCCTGCCAGGTGACCGGGAATCTTGCATGTTTCTATTTGTTCTCTAATTTTTCACAATTTAAAATTTTTCTTTATTTGGTCATTTTGCTGGTTCGGTTTTTATTCAATATTTATTCTATTCCGTTAATTCCTCTACTTGATTAGTTTACACCTTATTTTAATTTAATTAACTTACACGTAACTTAATATGTGATACTTAATTTTATTTCAACTACTAGTTTACTTTAATTGGTTTCATTAACTGATTAGTTTAAATCTAATTATTTTTTTTTAACTACTTAATCCCTCGGTTACTGTGATGACGGATTTCCGTTGATGTGATTAATCCTAGTAATGGGGAACAGGGATATATAAGTACTGCGACACACTTGAGTTATGTTTCTTTGAATTTAATTATTAATCATTATTTTTCTAATTATCGATTATTATTGTATCATTTAATTATCATTGATTGTTTGCTCCAGACATTTATACTTGTTATGTGTTTACAAATAGTTCCTGCATTATTCATGCAATGCAAGCTGTTATAAAATACAGGAAGTTAAAGTCAGAATTATAATACTCATAATTTAGGGAGGTTGGCATCCCATTGTTATATTTGTAGAAAATACTTTGAAATATTTCATGTAATTACTCCGCCGAGTGACTGCAAATACTGTGACACTTTTGTGACTTAAACCATTATGTGAAATTTAAAGAAAGAGCTGAATGGAACTCTTATCAAAAAAAAGAAAGATTGTAAACTATTGTTAAAAAAAAAGACTTAATTAAATCTTGTTACTGTTACTGTTGATCAGCTGTTTTCTTGCAAGACCTGTCACTATGGCTCAGCACATTTTATTTTTAATCTAGGCTACTTGCCTAGTCCTATATATTAAGTTACGCCTCCCCCAGAAAAGAAAGGGAGGCGTTTCAGTATATAAACATGTTTATAATTAAGAACGGAACGTTTATAAATCTGGTTTTCACTAAGCATCTTTTTCAAGTATACAGTAAGTTAATATTTTAACGACGGTCGCAGGATCTTTGAGGTAAAACAGTGGAATTCAAGTAGTGTAACTAAACGCCAAACAAATCGCTATTCATAACTTTGTAAATAAGCAAAACAGTAATTAACACACTTACACAATTCTCAAGTCTCCAAAACAATTCTTACGATCGCCCAACACACAAATGTAACACACAATAAAAATCATTTATTTATTTAACAGTGTCTCAATAAATAATAATACAAGTCACCAATTACAGATGTCCGCACACAATAATCCACAAATATTTACACTAAACGCGTACTATATCGCAGTCTCAAAAACTGACTGGCGGGTGGCCGCTTCTGAATCCTGTACACATCCAGCCGCGATTACGGGATGGATAATCACGTAGTTGAAGGCGCCTACTAATACACTGGAAGATGTCTTTTCTGACCTTGAACACACCGCCGCAGACCTCAATGATACACATGCCACGCAAGCTGGCTATCTCAGAGGCGTAAGGTTACCTTTCCGTGTGACGCGTTGACATAGCTTGGGTAGCGCGTTAGGCTGTTAGAAATGAATGAATGGTCCCGTAGTTGAGGGCACTTGGAGGCGCATATTAAAATACTAGAAGATTGCATGCTACGTCATTGCTGACCTTGTACACAGATTCCAATGACGCACACGCCACACAAGTTGCCTGTCTCACAGGTTACCTTTCTGTGTGACGCGTTGACATAGTTAGGGTATCGCGTCAGGCTATTTTGTAAGAGTGTACTGAACGACACAAGATATTTTTTCGATACGTAGCCAATGTGTTAATGTCACATACAGTAACACTTTGCGGGCGGTGTTATAGGTAGTCTCTGACATTTGTCAGTATTTAATTAAGAGGCCAACTGAACAGCCATCATGCAGTTCTTGGCAATAAAGGCACCCTGTTGCGAGTTTATTTATACACGTCATTCTACTGTGGATCATGATTCATGTTTTATGATAAAAATTTATTATTATTATTTACACGCTTTTTTATAACACATTTCGCTATGATTTTATCGTGCTATGTAGCAGAAACATGGGCTATCGCCAAATTAAATCAAAGGTTTATTTCAACTTTTGAAAGATAATTAGTACGAACAATTGAATACTTTTTCCAGTGAGTAAGAAGTTAGCCAACTGCGACCACCCCAAAACTAGAAAACCACCAGGTACTGTATTGTTAACAACCGAATGATGTTCTATAAGTTAGCAGTGCGTAAGTGGTATTTTATGTGCCTTTTATCACCCTTATCTGAGAGGCATTACCCCATCCGCCAAATGGGAATGCGCCCTCTAAGGACTACAGGTTCTCCTCAATACAAAATGAATATCAATATTTCCAAAACACTAGTGGTAGTTAAAAATCACAATTAAACGTTTAAAAAGTGTTTAGGCATATTTGAAAATTGTTTTGACATATGTGAAGTACGCCGAACGATTAAAATATTTATTGTCAGAAAGAGATATTTTTCTGACGAATTTTCGCTGAAAACTATTTGGAAGGCTAATAGTTTTGTTGTAGAAGAGCAAAAATGTGCCTTGAACTGTCAGCAAATTTTTCCTAAATGAAACAAATCGGTGTCAAATTTAGTAATTCGAATGCGTGAAAAGGTTTGTACGTATATATAACTGTACGAATTTTTGGTAGCAGATTTAAACTGAAAAAATTGTTGCTAGTGCAAATTCGTGTGTGAATATTAACTAACTCATACTATTAAATGTATTATTAATAACCCAGTTAAAGTTATACAGAAAATGTGTAAACATACTACTCACACAGAGATGAAGGGAGATAATAAAGACTTGATAAACTAACAGTGACTGATTAGGTACGCGGAGTAATGTCACCGGTACTGCAGTACAGCGTCGTATTGAGGAGAGATAATGTTAATGACATTGCCAGCTGCCACTGCCACTGCCAAGTGATTTATGTACAGTCGTCCCCTTGACCTTAATTGATATGGAAAAATGTCAGAGAACAGCGATAACGCCAAGTGGCACTGAACTTTTATATACTCACATAATGACGGCTCACAATCTAAACGCACAACGAGCGGTAAAGTTAGACATTCTCAAAATTTATAATAGACTTAATCCTACGAGACAGCAAAACAATTATTTAATTACGAACATGCATGAAGGAAAACCAGTGGTAACTGAGGGGAAAATGGTGTAAAGTTGTTATTGCAATATAAATGTGAGGCACCGTTGAGGGAAGGGTTGGTGATTAGAGAATGTTACAAGTAAGAAGAGAAAGCTTTCTTACCTGAATGTGTAAACACGGTTAGGTGTAATTTTCTATATTACTATATTTTCTGGAAACACCCAAACAACGCCAGCGATTTCAACAACAGGCATAAGATGCACGGGGCGTCTCGCGCCTTGGTTTGTTTGCGGTGTCCAGGACGGAACTCGATGAACGTCAGGTTCTAACAGTGCAGCTCGGTCGTTCTCTCAGCACAAGGTGTTAGGGTGCGGTCCAAGGATACACGACGTGGTGTGTATACCATGGGGACATGTCTTGAGTGTATTGCACGTGCCAGTCCCCCGTGGCTCCGTGGCCTCCTTAAGGTATCGCAGGAGCTTAGAGGTGCGATGGTGTGGTCTATAGTCTCGACCGCCCGGAGGCGAGTCGTCCTTTACCACTACAGGGCGAATGGCTCCCGCAGTTATGCAATTGCACACCTCCCGTTTTCCCAAGCTATCAGTTTCAGCCCAGCCGAGACGGCGAAGCAGGTTCACTGATTTCAACAAAACAGCGCTGAATCGATTCTTCTCATCGATTAAGTGCCATTCGAGTCTTGAAAAAAGCAAACATAATGATGGGGTCAGACTCCATATAAACCAATATGGAAAACGGATAATTAAAAATTTCCAGTACCTGTGGCGAGGATATCACTTGGTTACTTTAACCTTGCCAGTGACATTCGTTCCTAATACGCATTGATTGAAGGGTTTATGAATGTTAAGTACACTGAACCGGAACTATTCGTTTTGGGTTTGGTTATGTGTCTACTACGTAACGAGAATGATTATGTGTTTGTCTGTGCCCTCGTAACTTGAATACTGCTGCACTGATTATCATAAATAGGTATCATTGAAATAATTTGACTGATGCAAGAAGGTCAGATAATAATAAATAGTGGATGCATTTTGAAACCACCAATCCTAGAAATTACAGATTGAATATTAAAAACTTGTTGTAGGTCATTCGGTGTTTTTAGTGTTTAGGTTACTGTAAGGTAAAACCAATTTTTAATTCCATATTCCTTAAGGAATGGAAGTATGGTGATGGCAAAAAAATTCGTGTTCGAGATTATTGCAGATTCTGATTGTACTACACTCAAAACATGAAAAAAAGTCGTTTTCCGAAAAGTGTCTGTGTGTCTGTCTGTCTGTCTATGTGTAGATTTTTTACTTCCATGTTCCTTAAGGAAATGGAAGTATGGTGATGGCAAAAAAAATCGTGTTCGACATTATTGCAGATTCTGATTGTACTACACTCAAAACATGAAAGAAAGTCGTTTTTCGAAAAGTGTCTGTGTGTGTGTCTGTCTGTGTGTGTGTCTGTCTGTCTGTCTGTCTGTGTGTCTATAGATTTTTTTTCTATGGCAAACGATAACAGCCGCAAATTCAAACAGAATCAAATAATTTTTTGCATACAGCCCTGATTTGTAGAGTACTCGCGACCTATTGTTCTTGGTGAAGATCGGATGAGGAAAAGGGGTAGTTTACCGGCAACGGTTTTTTTTTTATCAAGGGTAATTTTGTTTGTTTGGCAAACGATAACAGCCGAAAATTCAAACAGAATCAAATCATATTTCGCATACAGCCCTGAAGTGTAGAGCTCTCAAGATCTGTTGATTTTGGTAAAGATCGGTTAAGGGAAAGGGGTAGTTTACCAGCAACGTTTTATGTTTTAACAAGGGTATTTTCCATGGCAAACGATAACAGCCGCAAATTCAAACATAATCAAATAATGTTTTGCATACTACCCTGAATTGTAGAGTTCTCAAGACCTTTCGGTTTTGGTGAAGATCGGTTAAGGGGAAGGGGTAGTTTCCCTTCAACATTTTGTTTTAAAAGGGTATTATTTGGCAAACGATAAGTGCCGCAAATTCAAACAGAATCAAATAAGTTTTTGCATACAGCCCTGATTTCTTGAGTACTAAAGACCTATTGTTTTTGGTGAAGATCGTTTAAGGGAAAGGGGTAGTTTACCAGCCACGTTTTTTGTTTTATCGAGGGTATTTTGTATGGCAAACGATAACAGCCGCAAATTCAAACAAAATCATATAATATTTTACATACAGCCCTCAATTGTAGAGTTCTCAAGACCTATCGTTTTTGGTGAAGATCGGTTAAGGGAAAGGGGTAGTTTACCTGCAACGGTTTTTTATCAAGGGTAATTTTTTCTATGGTAAACGACAACAGCCGCAAATTCAAACAGAATCGAATGATGTTTTGCATACAGCCCTGTATTGTAGAGTTCTCAATACCTATTGGTGTTGGTGAAGATCGGTTAAGGGAAAGGGGAAGTTTACCGTCAACGTTTTATGTTTTAAAAGGGTATTTCCTATGGCAAACGATAAGAGCCGCAAATTCAAACAGAATCAAATACGTTTTTGCATACAGCCCTAGTTTGTTGAGTACTAAAGACCCATTGTTTTTGGTGAACATCGGTTAAGGTAAAGGGGTAGTTTACCAGACACGTTTTTTGTTTTATCAAGGGTATTTTATATGGCAAATGAAACAGCCGCAAATTCAAACAGAATCATATAATATTTTGCATACAGCCCTGAAATGTAGAGTTCTCAAGACCTGTTGGTTTTGGTGAAGATCGGTTAAGGGAATAGGGTTGTTTACCAGCAACACTTTATGTTTTATCAAGGGTTTTTTTTTTGACGAACGATAACTGCCGTACATTAAAACAGAATCAACTACTCTTCTGCATACCTTTTTGAATTATACAGAACTCAAGGTCTGTTGATTTTGTTGAAGATCGGTTAAGGGAAAGGGGTAGTTTACCTGCAACGTTTTATGTTTTAACAAGGTTATTTTTTCTATGACGAACGATAACTGCCGTAAATTCAAAGAGAATCAACTAATGTTTTGCATACAGCCCTGAATTGTAGAGTTCTCAAGACCTATTGTTTTTGGTGAAGATCGGTTAATGGAATAGGGTAGTTTACCAGCAACGTTTTATGTTTTATCAAGGGTGTTTTCTATGGCAAACGATAACAGCCGCAAATTCAAACAGAATCAAATAATTGTTTGCATACAGGCCTGAATTGTAGAGTACCTAAGATCTGTCATTTTTGGTGAAGATCGGTTAAGGGAAAGGGGTAGTTTACCAGCAACGGTTTTTTATCAAGGGTAATTTTTTTCTATAGTAAACGATAACAGCCACAAATTCAAACAGAATCAAATTATGTTTTGCATACAACCCTGTATTGTAGAGGTCTCAATACGTATTGGTGTTGGTGAAGATCGGTTAAGGGAAAGGGGTAGTTTACCAGCAACATTTTATGTTTTAACAAGGGTAATTTTTTATATGACGAACGATAACTGCCGTAAATTCAAACAGAATCAACTAGGTTTTTGCATACCTTTTTGAACTAAAGAGAACTCAAGGTCTGCTGATTTTGTTGAAGATCGGTTAAGGGAAGGGGTAGTTTATCAGCAACGTTTTATGTTTTAAAAAGGGTAATTTTTTTATGACGAACGATAACTGCCGAAAATTCAAAGAGAATCAAATAATTTTTTGCACCCCCTGAGTTGCAGAGAGCTCAAGGTCTATTGATTTTGGTGAAGATCGGTTAAGGGAAAGGGGTAGTTTACCTGCAACATTTTATGTTGTAACAAGAGAAATGTTTACATGATGAACGATAACTGCCGCACATTCAAACAGAATCAAATATTTTTTTGCATGCTTCCCTGAATTGTAGAGGACGGAAGGTCTGTTGATTTTGGAGAAGATCGGTTAAGACAAAGGGGTAGTTTACCTGAAACATTTTATGATTTAACAAGAGTAAAATACTTAATTTTTATAAATAAAGTATAATGATAAGAAGCTCATAGTAATCCACTGTAGAAACGTAGATGAAATATCTATAAATGAAGAAGTTAGGTGAACGGGGTGGGGGTAATTTTCTATTATTAAAAATTATAGTTGAAGGTGGAGGGGAGAATTTTTTATATGTGTACTACGTTATCGGCAACAAAGAAGTAGTTTTTTGTTAAAATTGCTTCCTGGGCTCTTTAGCCGTAGTCCAATGTTTTCTGCAAAACCAGACTTTTCGGCAGTGCAATCGACTGCCATCATCGGTGAAAATCGAGTGCGAAAACGTGAGGTGGTGGTGGTATACGTTAGTGAGCACAGTACTGTGGTTAATGCTGAAGCAATAAGTAGAAAGACGTAGTTTCTATGGAAATATTTCATTTCGAATATGATTTTAAATATAAATCTTAGAACATGGAAGTCATGTATGGTTCTCCATACCGATATTTTTCTATGGCAAACGATAACTGCCGCAAATTCAAACAGAATCAAATAATTTTTTGCATACAGCCCTGATTTGTAGAGTACTCACGACCTATTCTTTTTGGTGAAGATCGGCTGAGGGAAAGGGGTAGTTTACCAGCAACGGTTTTTTTTTATCAAGGGAAATTTTTTTTTTTTGGCAAACGATAACAGCCGCAAATTCAAACAGAATCAAATGATTATTTGCATACAGGCCTGCATTCTAGAGTTCTCAAGACATTTTTTATTTGGTGAAGATCAGTTAAGGGAAAGGGGTAGTTTACCAGCAACGTTTTATGTTTTAACAAGGGTATTTTCTATGGCAAACGATAACAGCCGCAAATTCAAACAGAATCAAATAATTTTTGGCATACAACTCTGAATTGTAGAGTTTTCAAGACCTATTGTTTTTGGTGAAGATCGGTTAAGGGAAAGGGGTAGTTTACCTGTAACGTTTTTTGTTTTAACAAGGGTATTTCCTATGGCAAACGATAACAGCCGCAAATTCAAACAGAATCAAAAGATTATTTGCATACAGCCCTAAATTGCAGAGTTCTCAAGACCTATTGTTTTTGGTGAAGATCGGTTAAGGGAAAGGGGTAGTTTGCCAGCAGCGTTTTTTTATCAAGGGTATTTTCTATGGCAAACGATAACAGCCGCAAATTCAAACAGAATCAAATAATTTTTGCATACAGCCGTGATTTGTAGAGTACTCAAGACCTATTGTTTTTGGTGAAGATCGGTTGAGGGGAAGGGGTAGTTTACCTGCAACATTTTTTATCAAGCGTATTTTCTATGGCAAACGATAACTGCCGCAAATTCAAACAGAATCAAATAATTTTTTGCATACTTCACTGAATTGTAGAGGACTCAAGGCCTTTTGATTTTGGTGAAGATCGGTTAAGGGGAAGGGGTAGTTTACCTGCAACCTTTTACGTTTTAACAAGAGTAAAGTACTTGAAAATTCATTTAAACTTTTTCAAACAATGGTAATTGTTAAAAATAAAATAATTTTGTTGCCAGGCAATAAAATTATAATTTTTTCATTTTAATGTAAATCTGTACATAGTATAAAGTAAAGTCGGTCCGTTTTCTCTCTGTGTTTGAAATCGCTAATCTCAGAAAGTACTGAAAGGATTTTATTCAAGTTTTCGCCAATAGATAGAGTGTCTATCGAGGAACATTTATGTGTATAATTAATACATATATGTTGTACATTAGCTTAGCTATCACGGTTTATGTCAAGTAAGTGGTATAGTTTACATCTTATATATAAAAATGAATGTTTCTTTGTTTGTCCCATATGCGTTCCTATACCATTCATCCGATTGCGATGAAACTTCGGTGAGTTGTTGTGCGCACGTCCGCGAAGGTTTCTTCCACATCTCCTCCTAAACCACTGTACCGATTTCAACCAAACTTGGCACAAATATTTTACGCAACGGGAGAACCAACATAGGATAGGTGTTTTTTCGATGGGGTCCTTTTGGGGGTTCTTTGGGGTCTTCCACATCGCCTCCTAAACCACTGGACCGATTTCAACCAAACTTGGCACAAATATTTTACGCAAAGGGAGAACCAACATAGGACAAGTGTTTTTTTCGATACGATCCTTTGGGGGGTCCTTTGCGGTCTTAAAAAACTATTAGATCTGGTTACTATGGCAACCCAATAGAATAGATTCTGTTCTAAATATATTATCGCATTAAATTGAAGACCACGCGAACGAAGTTGTGGGCAACAGCTATTTATTTTTAAGAAGCCTACTTTAATTAAACTAACATTTTCATTACGTACAACGTAAAACTCCGTAGCGAAGCACGGGTATTCTGCTAGTCATGTATAAGAGAAAATATATCGTGCGTGGCAAGCAAGCATATCTCAGTGTTTACGTTTCCATTTTATTATTATCACTACCGCAATAAAAAGGCAGGGAAGGCACACACACACAATTCGCGTTATTTCTGGCCTCATTCATGTTTATTTTCTTACATTTTCACGGTTTTTAAATGGAAAGTGCCGAACCCATACCAACATAACGCATGCAAGCCAAAAAAGTGTCCAGCGTGGATAGCGATTTGCTTCCTGTGGATCGCTGGGCAGTGTAACTGCACGTGTTTACAGAGGAACGATTCATAGACAGACTTTTCGTCTATAGGGAATGAACCCTCTGCAAGATGCTGAGGGTCCATGAGTGACTTCGGAGCGCTCCTTCTTTTCCGCGTGTTTGTTCTGTGAAACGTACACTGTAGATTCGCAGATTTATTCTAAGCAACGCTCAATAGGAAATGTTGAAAATTTTTGTCCACGGTGAACCCTCATACACACTAAACCTGCTCTGATGTTTTAATTACGAACATCATAATATTAAAACTTTGGAAACTTGAGCACTACTTAATGGAGATCAATCATTAACTTATACAAGCCATTAATTTTATGCATATTTTTTATATATATGTGTACAACGTTATCGGCAACAAAGAAGTAATTTTTGTTAAAATTCCTTCCCGGGATATTTGGCCGTAGTCCAATGTTTTCTACAAAACCAGACGTTTCGGCAATGCCATTGACTTCCATCATCAGTGAAAATCGAGTGCGATAACGTGAGGTGGTATATGTTAGTGACCACAGTACTGTGGTTAAGGCTGAAGCAGTAAGTAGAAAGAAGTAGTTTCTATGGTAATATTTCATTTCGAAAATGATTTTAAAAATAAATCTTAGAATATGGAAGTCATGTATGGTTCTCCATACCGATATTTAATTTGTTTTTAATGTTCACCATGTAGCTATATTGTAGCATTGATTTTAAAATTGTATATTATCTTTTCCGCAGTGAAGATCTTGTTTCGATAATTATGACTATGGTATGGCTGCCGGCTACCCAATATCTATCCCTGCGTGCTGCCGGCTACCCAATGGCTACCGAGCTCTCTCACAAAGACGCACAGGTAACGTCCGGTTCTGATGTGTTATATAGGCCTACACATAAACGATGATATTTACTTACGTTTAATTCATATCACAATTTACCTGGCAAAAGTAATCAGTAACATTAACGATCGATTGAAAAATGATATGCAGGATGTCAGGTGTTTCACTGATTTTACAGGATGTCAGGTGATGGAAGCACCTTCATCAAGATGGAGTTTGCAATGAATAAAAGTTGGAGATAAGCATGCCTTTGGAGACATGCTTACTTCAACATACCATTACCCTGATTGATAAAATTATTCCTGGCACAAATATGAACGTTGACTAATTATTAAAGAAAAATTCATTCACAAAAACGTATTCTCGGTAACCGTCATGAATAAAATAAAACCAATCTCTAGTGACCTGTCTAATCCAGTGTTGTTGCGCAGGTGTCTTCATGGGAAGAAAATCCCATGAACACAATGAACGCTTCAACAATGTTGTCTGGTTATATATTCCAAAAAGTGTCTTTGTAGGTATAGACACATTAAATATAGGTGTTTGGGATGCAGTGGTAACTTATAACTGTGGTTACTTAGGAAGTGTCAGAGTACTACAGGATCTTACTGGTGATGCAGGTCCAAATTGTGTTGTTGGACTAAAACTCCTCAACGAAAAGCGGCTCCGAAGACCAGATAGTAGACAAGCTGAAGAATTAGTGAAAAAGACAAGAAATAGGGAAAGGAAGCTGGAAGAATATTAAGAAAATGAAGAGGAAGTTTATGGGTCCGGAATTCATGAGTTTGTCTATAGTAAGTGGTGATTGAACTTTGATGCTGTTTTTCTCAGAATTGACTTCTTCATATTTAGGAACACCGTTTCTCCAAAACTGTTTAAGATAGAGACGTGAAACTTTGTACACTATACTATGTTATACTACTCTGAATAATGTTACCTTCTTTTTATAGAGATTGAAAGTAAAATAAGAGTACAAAAAAAGATTTAAAAAAAGTGTTTTTAATAAATTGTTTTAAAAATGTATAAATTATATATATTGGAACAGATCAAATTTTATTATACTAATAAGGGTATAGTGAGTGTGTAAAAATCACAAACAAGTCTATTATGGAGGAGATGAAAAATTATTTATTATACACACAAATATAGTTTCTAAAGAGGTATATTGTATTATAAATTGTCATGTATTGTAATTTGCAATAATAGTTTATAATGTTTGAAATGTATCGGTTTTACTTGCTTGAGGCTACGACCTCAGTACGTGCAATCCTCCGCTTCCTACAGCCACTCCCGTCCTGGCGTCCTCTTCTTCAGCATCACTCCTTCCTGGCGTCCTCTTCGTCCGTCGTCCTCTTTTCAAATATGTTAAACACACAATGCTTATTAATTTCTCTAGAATAGTTTATTATTAATTGATATGTAAATTTTATCAATCTCAGGGTGAATATGGGTATCAATTTAATAAGGTGTATTAGTCGTACACCTTCCACGCAATCTTAAAGTGTCTTTAAATTCCCTAAGCGGATATCTTAAACTTACACGAAAAGCACTATACTATATCATAATTCTATTTAAATAATTTACCCACTCGGCTCTGAACGCAGAACTTCGTTCAGAATACCAAGAATTATGTTAAGTTATACTTCTCTATGTTCCCTCGAGAACAACTCTCTCACGCACGAGCACAACTTCACCTTGCAACTTCTACAGACAGACTGTGTCGATCTTTACTCTACAGAGAATGAATGTTACTGAATTTAGTGTTTTCCGATTGGCTAAACCCAAGTCACCTGATTAATGCTTTCATCAGATATAAACTTTTCCAGAAACAGTTTGTATAAATATGCACTAACTTGCATTGAATTATCTACAAATTTTTATGACCCTATTAATGATAAGTGTTTCAAATTGAGTTTTTCCTACTTAAAAAACCATATTTCTAAAATAGTTATGAACCATAGAGTACACATAAATTGAAGCTATTTACATAAACAATTCATTGTCAAAGTTTTACGTCGATCGGTTAATTACCGCGGAAGTTATAGCGATCACACGTTATCACACCCGCACACGCGCACAATACAGTTGTGTTTTGTACATAACATGTGATGCCGGAAATAAAATTTGTAAACTCGAAATATATTATCAGCATATAATTTGTGAAATATACATACGGTTATATAGTACATACGATCTACATTATATTAACTTTTGCTAAACTTGTGTTGCTACCACTAATACTCGCTTACACTTCCATGAGCGCTTTCAAGCCTCTCGGCTCATCTTCAGAGGGAAGGAATGATGGAGGTTGGAGGTTGTTTCCATCTGAAGATGAGCCGAGAGGCTTGAAAGCGCTCATGGAAGTGTAAGTGAGTATTAGTTGTAGCAACACAAGTTTAGCAAAAGTTATACTTAACAACTAAATTATATTTATCGTTTAAGTACATTATATTAGATAAGGAAACATAATACCAAGAGAAAAAGATTTCTGTTCAGATATGTGTTATTCGTCTATTGATGAGTAGTTTTGGTGTGTACGTAACGAATGTTAAATAAGCTTTAAGACAACGCTATTTTCTGAATGGCTACAATGAATGCTCT